>VZSR01003809.1:2323892-2422503 GCA_013398615.1 Brachypodius melanocephalos | reverse complement strand
GCTCCCAGGGCAGCCAAAGAGATGCCCTGGGTTCCAACAGGTGGTAACACAGAGTGCTTTCTGACCCTGGCTTAACTAACAAGTCCACTTTCAGTCAACCCACAAAGAAGACAAGGTACTTTAGTTTTACCCAAATATGAACTCAATGAGACGGACACAATTCTGCTTTTCAAGGCAAGACTCCCTGTGTTTACTTCAATGAACCACCAAAGAGTCCTGTCTTGATTGTGAGTTTTCCTGGGACAGTTAAAATGCACCAATCACTGCAGATAAAAACTACCAAACACACAAAAATCCCCACAACTTTTTCTTTTCTCCCATTTTTTTTTTAAAAAAAGCTAATCCCTACATATAATTATTCAAGGGTTGAGACCAATATGGCAGTAGTTGAGAAACTCAATACAGGTGCAGAGTAAGAAGACAGTAAATTCAGTGCTGCAGTACAGCCACCAGCTGCAGAAGGGACAGCAGCAACACTCTCAATGAAAGGGCAATAATAACCACCAGTGGTTTACAAATTTAGTTTGGGTTCCCAGTAGAAAACTGATTTCATATGTGTGCAACTGTTTGATCATGCCTGGCAATACCATGGCAGAGGCGATTGCAGTCTCAAGGGTAAAAACACAGAGCCATTTCCTGCCTATCTAGACCACACCACCTTTCCATTGCAGCACCTTTAACAAGAACATCAGAACCAGGTAAGACTTTGTGCACTGTAAATCTGCTGCCACTTACTGGAAAGATCCCATTTAAAACTAAATCTTTAGTCTTTCAGGAATCACAGTTAGCTTGAAAACCAATGTCAACTAAGAACAAAACCAGCACCCAGAACATTCACACTGTTCAGTCACACAGATTCCCAGCCAGTACTCCTCTGGCTTCTTTCTCTACGTTTGACTTTTTCCTCTTTTATTAAAGGATGTTGATATAAAACCCAGAGGCACACACCCAAAAACATACACAAGAAGCTGATAAAAACAAGAATCAGTGTATTGTGTCTGTCACTAGTCAGTCAGCATGCTCATTAATTCCTCAAATGCTGCTCCCTTAATATTTCCACATGGTATGGTATCACATTGATATTTGGGAACTCATCCCCCTTCAGTAGACTTGCAGCTCATCCAAGGCTGGGGGATGTTCATGAGACAGATTATAGGGTAGCAGAGACCAGCAAGGGATCTTACCTTGACAGCAACATTGTTCTTGGTCTTCAAGCCAGTTCACCTACCTTTGTGCCAAATACGTCTTGAGAAAAGCCAAACGAGAGCTGAGGGCAACCCTTTCTTCGACAGAGATGGTCAGTGACTATCCCAAGGACCTTCCTCCCACCAGGATCAGTCCAGTCTCTGAGGTCCTGTTGGCATCCTGTGTCTCTGACCAGAAGTAAAATAAAGCATGGCTTTTACAGCCTTGGGATTCTTATGGGCTCTCTGTCAGCCCCTACAAGGGATCACATGGTTTGAGAGTTTACTACTGTCCATAGCAAATTTCCCAGTAAAATTAAGGTCAAGCTTTGAAAAAAAAATCATATTTTCCAGAGGACAGGAGCATAAAAGTGCAACACTGATGCCTTTTGATCTGACGTCTGCTTTGCTACTTGTGGTGAACCCTTGCCCAAACAATAGGTCTTCAGAGCAGATTAATCCTAGAACATATATAACAAAGGCTTACCTAAGCTAAACATACCCAAGTACTTATATTATGTTCACAGCCAGCCCATGTGATTTTACAGGCCTTCATATGATCATTGAATCACGCTTGCTCCTGAAGAGGCTGTTTGGTTTTTCAATCTTAATGGTTCATGGGTTTGCCTGAAAGTTGCTCCTATGAGAACATGTACTCCAGAAGATGATCCCATGGTGTCAGGTCACCTTCAGGGAAAGCTTTCCATTCCCCCCTTATCCTATTAGCTTTAGAGATTAACCTTTCAGGTTTCAAAGGATAACACTACTCCACCAAGACCTGGCTGTTGCAGAAAGCCTGTGCTCATTGGAGCGCAATCCAGACACAGAGAATCACAGAGAAAAAAAAAAGTTTACCTTCGAAAAGAGCTCTAAAATCACTGAGTCCAACACAGCTGATGTTAGTGACTGGATATGGGCTGATCCTAGAACACCCAAACTGCCTTGCAAAGCCAGACATGATGTCCTGTGGCTGCAGAGAAAAAGGCTCAATGTCCAATTTTCTCCTCCTTGTTTTCCCGAGATTTCTCTGCCCTCAAAACTGGCTAATCAGAAGCAAAGAACTGACAGATGTGGGGAGTAGAAAAGGGAAACCTCTCTAATTAATAAATTAGAAGGGGAATCTTGTGACTTACTTCACTGCATATATTCTCCTGTTTTCCCAAGAGAGTTCTTTCATACAACACACAGGTTATGGTACTCTCTCCACAGGCAATTTCATCAATTAAAATCCACATTATCTGCTGCCTTGTGTGACAGCATCAATCAGGCCCTGTCTTGGAACAAATACTGCTCAGGCAGTTCAGGGAAGTCCTCCTCCTCCACCTCCTCCTCCTCCTCTTCCTCCTCCTCACGTCATCACTGAGAATTCTGAAAAGGTGAAGGATGAAGGAGACTGAGAAACATCAAATGGGCTAGGCTGTACTTATGGATCTTAGTAGATGATGGTTTAAAAATAAGCACGTACGTTTTCTGGTGCTTAAATGGCACCCATTTTTTTTGCCTTGTAGAAAGTCTAGCATATTGTTTTCATAATCAAGTTATTTGGATAACACAACAGCAATTTAGATTAGGATTTGTTTACACAGCTAAATATGTTGAGCAATGAAATTAAAATGAGCTCTCTGCCTCTGTCACATCTGCAATAGTAACTGGCTTCTTATGGTTGAGTACAAGCCTGCTGCACAGATGTTTCTTGATAAGGTATAAATCAGTGTTAGATGCTGTTTATTGCAGCATTTTTACCACTTTCCCCCCTGAAGGAGGGAATGTTGCCTGCACAGCAACCAGATGTGACCTGCAAGACTGTATGAAATACCATCACAAGCCAAAACAGGTCCCATATTCCATATCAGCATCTGCAATGGCTCATCAAGTATTTATCAGATCATTTGAACACTTCTACAGGCCCTAGCATCATACCACCACCAGAATTTACTTACTATAACCTGCAATGAAAAAGGCAAGCATCCTGTAAAGCAACTGGAGCCTCAAACAGCGGAAGATCCCATTTTAGTTTGGTGTCCTGCCTTAAAGGTCAAATTTCTGAGCAGATACTGCTCCCAGGAAGCAAGATACTGTGCAGTATCAAGGCAGCTGCTTTTCAGGGCATTGCAGGTAAGAGTTTCTATTTACTGCCATCCTGCCATAGGTGATATCAATACTTCGATGGTGTCAGGGGAGGAGACTTATCTTGCACTGGTGTCTCTGCAAAGAGAAGTGAGACAAGGGAGCTTCTACCCTGGTGAAGGCAGCACAGCTTGAAGCACCTCACTAAGATCTGCCCAGCTCTGTGGTAGTGAGAGGATCTAACAGGAAAAACTTGCCAATGATCCAGCATCTGTAGATAGGAAAGCCTGGCCCAAGCCACGCTGGCTCCTTCTCTGTAGCTGATGAAAGCAACACCCATGGGTTCTGAAGGTAAGAGAGCCAAACTTCACAAGAAGTACTTCTTGGAAGGTTTCTTGAAGCAAAATCTGACCTCTTTTATTAAAAAAAAAAGGCAAAAAAAAAGCAAAAAAAAAAAAAAAAAAAAAAGCTGGGGATGGAGGTGGGGTGGGGCAGGATGGATTTTTCTTCCCTGAACTAATCTATGTCTCTGATTTGCTTCACTTGTTACATGGACAGAAGATCCTGTCAACACAGAAATAATGCCAAGTATTTACAGTTTAATGGAACCCAGGGACCAATTAACAACACTGAAAACCACCAGGCAGTGTATTTCTTATCGTAACAGGAGGGAAATCTTGCATTACTGCTGTTCCCCCATTTCTTAAAATAAAGCACCAGTGTTTCATCAATGATTTCTTAGTAGTAATGTTTATTACCTGCCAGTTTTACCACTGCCCATTTATCAATCGCTTTCTGCGTTCAGTCACAAAAACCCTCTCTCTACTTGGGACCTAAAAACATCCCCCCAAAAAAGAAGGGAAAAGAAGAAAACAAGAAAAAAACCAAGTGTCCTTGGGGCTCCAGAGCAGCACTGCTAGAACCTGCCCTCCACCCCAAGCTCCCGGACTGCTGACTCCTCGATGGCTCGGTGGATGTGCTGCACCTCATCCTGCGTGAGCGTCCTCTCCGGGTGCCGGTAAATGATCCGGTAGCAGTGGCTGACCTTCTTCGTCCTACGAAACACAAACCAAAGGAGGACTCATAAATACATGTGCCTGCAAAGGCAAATACATGAGGCCAAACACTTACCCTCTGGATCATTTTTATTTGTGGTCTAATTTTGCTCCTGTTGCTTGAAAATCACCTTAATGCTAAGATACGCAGTTTGGAGAGGCAGGACTGAGCTGAATTTTAATTCTGGCAGAGGACTTTGCTGAAGTCCACCTTATACCTCACCTGTACTGTGGTCTGGTAGCTTTTTACCACAGCAAACACCCCAGGAGGAGGGCTTCTTACCTTGTGCTGTGGAAGGTAAGAGACAAAGGAGAACAGGGAACAGGAATAGAGAAAAGGGAATGATGGGGGAAAGAAAAGTATTTAAGAGTTGCTGGCTAGGCAAAGACAAGTTAATGAAAAATCAGGAGAAACCATTGAGTTCAGTAAGAGTGAAAAAAATCTTGCTCTCCATCAAAAGCAGGCAGGAGCACCTAGTTTTGCAAGGGCATCTCTGTAATTGCAGTGCCTGTGTTACTGAATTTAAATGGCAGTTTTGGCATCCTTTCTAGTTTCAAATGGAGCCCACACAGCTTCTTCTTTCAAAGGTGAACATTCACTTCAATGAAAGAGAGAAAATCTGAGGGGAAAAATAATGGGAAAACCAGACAGGACCAGGCAGAAGAAGCTTCCAGACTGGCAGAATGTTGCATTTAATGGCACATAAAGCTTTGGGTCATCTCTCTCCTGAAAATTGCTTCACATTGGAACCACATTTATGTTTATGACTGTTTGATTAAACCTAAGGTTAGATGTGTTCACCCACAAAGACAACTCTCAAGATACTCATTTCAAACTCAAATCCTACTAGAAACAGGCACAGATAATTTTTACTTTAGAATTGTTGTTTGATACCAATTTCGTGCCATTCAGCAAGAATGGGAGGTTTGCCCTGCTCCCACTGGCAGTTTACAACAAAAAAGCTACTTCTAATAAAAGCATTCCTCCCTTTTTGTGTGCTCTGAAGACAAAAGCAAGTTAAATCTGGCTAGCACCCGAAAGGGCAAACTGCATTTCATAAAGTGTTAAGCTGACTGCAGTTAACTGCTAAAAGCCAGCCAAGAGCTTTCCCTGTGTGCAGGTTAAATGCTGCAGAAAAGTGATCTTTGAGAAAAGAGGGGGAGGTGTAACTGTGGGGAAGGTCTTGCTCTGCTCTGCTCCACCTCTTCAAAGCAGCCAAGAGGACAAACCCGGGGGAAGCAAGTAAATGGAATAACCAGGAGTTGGTCAGATGCTACACTGCCAGTGAGAAATTTGAGTAAGAGAGAGGGATAATGCATCGGAGCTCAACAGAAATGATTTTCAAAACCAGGCTGGCAAATATCCTTAGAGCTGGTAGTATTTCAGTTTTTAAAGGTGCTACTGGAAAACACTTGATCAAAAACATTTGCAAATTGCTTTGGCTGAAAATCTATTTAGAAGGTGTACAGTCACAGGCTTAATCCTGAAGTCTTGCAAATACTGGGAATATATCCAGTGACTGAAAATTCATTATCATTATTTAATGTGATGTAAACACAAGTTTGCTTAATGTAGGTGTGAGCTGTGGCAGGAGTAGCTACAGCACTGCTTCGTCACTGGCCGTGGTTAAAGGAAAGTGACAATTACTCCTGATTTAGGTGTTTCTGTGTCCCCCTCCCTCCATGCTAGAGAATGGTTCATTCCATAATTAATTATGTATGGCAGACTAGGACACAATAGTTTCTTGAGGGTGTTGTGGAAAAACCAGTAGCTTTAGGAGGTATTTAAATCAGGACAGGGCAGAGCTTGCAGAGAGCAGCAATGGACTAGAGATCTCCTATAGCTGCAGCTGAAGTTAAGCATTGGTGTGAGAGAACTGAAATGGAGATTGCATTAAATGTAATTAATCTAGATTCAATTATAGGCAAAAAATGAAGTTGTAACTACTAATACACAGAACTCCACATAACATGGATGCTACACTGTATGCTACATTCCTCTCCCTCAGTTTAGCTAGGTTTATTTGCATTTCTGTTACTAATTAGAAAGAAGGAGTACAACAGTTCAAAGCTATTTCAATAAAAGACACACAGCAAGTTTCAAAACCTTAAGCATTGTTTCCAGAGTACTATTACTAACTTTTCATGGGAGATTTGGAGGAGCACTTCTCAGCTCTTCCCTCCCCTAATATTTCCCCTGCTCCCAAATAAAGTATTAAGACACTGTGATTAATCCCTGCCATCAGCTGCAACTGGAAACAATTACTGTCAGCAAATAATACTTTTGTTCATTCAGTTTCTCACTCCCCTTTTGTTCTGCAGAGCCAAGAGTGTCTGCCTACCTTAGAGATGGCTCTGCTTATGCATAATGAAGCCTCTGCTGCATGTCATGCTGCAGCCAGACTATACAGAAGCAGTGTCTCTCTATCCTGAGAAACAAAATTTTGAGGCCAAAACCTGCAACAGCAGCTTCATGGGGTAAAAAAGAAATAAGAACAAAAAAAGGGGGAAAAAATGTAGAAACTTAACAGTGAGCACAGGGGGTTTTATCCACCTAAAGTGCATGGCCAGAGCAGTCGGTGCGGTCGCAGTCACGCGGGCTCCTCTCCCATTAGGCTTCATTCAGCTGATCTCAGTGTCACAAGTCCCCTCTGCACCAGCCTGCGGCTTCCAGGTAATGAAGCACAGGGAACACAGCGAAGCACTGCTCAGAGGGAGGAGGAACATGGGGATTTATTCTGATGCCACGGGAGGAAACAGGATACAGACTGTGGACACACACTGCAGTGAAATAATGCCTAATGCTCTTTCGTGTGATTTTTGGAGGAAAGAGCCTCACGATTTTCAGGAACTGGCACTCAGCTGCCTTCATGTGCTAGAGAGATGGTCCCAGCCAGGTCAGTCACTGTGTGGGGCCCACCTGAAGGTCAGTGTATATGTTTGGGTATTTCAGCCTGATACCTAAGCAGGACAAGAAATTAAGGGGTCTTACTCTGCCACTAGTCTAATAAAATCATCATGAAAGAAACCTCACCCTGGTACCTGGGCTAGAATGAAAGGATTTGTTAGGCAACAAAAATTAATATGTGTGTGTTAGCTTTCCCTGCATGGAAAACCACTGAAGGATGCTTTAAATGCAGCTTGGCTGGAAAGCTGATCCCCAAAGCTACCAACACCAAAACACTTCAGCAGTCTAGGGAACCTGTCTCAGGCATCACATAAGACTAACCACAGGGTCATTTGGTAACCAAAATGTTGCATAAAGAATAAATGCCTGACATTGGCACTTATCTCTTCCTCATGCAATACCATAACAAGAATGAAAATTTCTCCATCCTGTACTGGAAGAGGGAGATAAAAGGGGCAGCACTGAGTAGGAAACCTCTTACCTTTTAACTGTGGTCTACTTCCCATCTGCCTTAAATAAAGCACAGAAGCACAGAGAGTTCTCTATGGAGGTTACCCCTGCTCTTAAGTGGTGAGGACAACACAGAACCAGCCGTTTTTCTAGAGAGCTGATTTACTTTGAGGAACAGAAAACTAGAGATGACAATCAGCCACAGCATGAAAGTGCAAAAAAGAGTTCCATCCCTTTTGTATCCCAAGCAGTTCACTAAGCAGTACTACTCACCATGATATCTACACTGTACCTTTTCCTACAGAATACTATTTAAAACAAAAGACCTACAGACATGGTAGTGCAAGCATTCGAGATTTTTTTTCTCTCTGTTAAGTGAGTTAACGAGGTTCCTTGAGGGTATCCCTGGCATGGAAATGTATATCCTATAAGCCCTCCAAAGATTCATCATGTAATTCCCTCACATAAACCTTCACACAGTACTCAGTGACTGCTACGCCCTTCACAGAGATCACATGCATGGAATGACCTCAGCAGAGAGAAACGCTTGTTTTGTTTGCAACAATGTCCCAAAAGCAGTGATGATGGGAAGAAACAAAAAAACTATTTCATGGTACCAGCATCTTAATTGACAAAGCCATGCAGAGAGCACAGCTTCGGTTTTGCTTTGTGGCTCCAGCAGTTCCAGAATGGTTCAGATTTTAAGTGGAAATGGGGAAGAGTATTAAACTGCAAGAAGAAGATATAATAACCTGTTCCTTTTTGTTTCATGCTTTCAAACCACATCCATCTCTAAGATGGTAGGCACAACTGCTAAATATCCTACCATAAATTTTAAACTGAAAAATAGCACTCTTTGCCAGCAACCACATCATGGAAAATGGAAAAAGGCTTGTGCTGTATACCTTCTCATCAGTGGCAAATATTTCAATTACCATGGTGATATGCACATAGAATATAGCAGTAATTCTCTGAACAAAGGTCTTTCCAAAATATGCATTCTCATCTGTCCTTTCAAATGCTAATACTTCATCTCTCTGGAATAACACATTGTACACACAGCATATTCTTAAAAAGGGACATGTTTTTGTTTAAGGTGATATTGATGCCAGTGAAAGGCACCAGATCACCTCCAGATGAAAGAATTGTTTTAAACCCATAGAAAGCAGGAAATGGTAATTTCTCTTGCATACATGTTCCAGCTGACACCTCTACCAGCAGAAGGGTGGTTCAGCTTAAAAATAGTTCAGGCCAAGACATGCATGTAGAGAGTGTCCACTTTATCGGGTTTTTTTGGTGGTCACTTCAAAAGAGATGCACATTCACTGACTAATGATTGGATTGAAATATTGTTCTTCTATTTCATAAAACTGACACAGTAATGGACTTTTTGCTCTTTTCTAATTGGACTTGGTGAAATCTGTATCTGAATACCACACCTGAAACCCGCTTGACCTTTTAATTCTTTCTTTAGTATTAATTCCATTTTAAGCTTCTCTTTTCATGTAGGAAAAAAAAAAAAAAGTCTAAATTCTGTTAATAGCCAGATTATTGAGAGATAAAGAGCACAGTATGGGATACAATGGCAAAGGACATAAATAACATCTTCTAGTTAAGACAGTGAAAACTGGATGAAAAATGAAAGCACTTTCAGCTTCTCAGTCACTGGACACTGTTAGCTAGCCACAAGTACAATCGAAATCATTGTCCAGTATTCAAAAAAGTTGGATTAATTCAAAAGCTTTGATCATTATTTCCCTTTTCTGCCTAAATCTATCAACTAATTTATTTCATGCAGGAACAAATACAAATAGATAAATATTGAAAAAAAAAATCTTTCACAGGCTCCACTTAAAAGTTTCCTTGCTGTTGAGGTACTCACTAAATGTTTAATGGAACAGTTCAAGCAATTAGTTGTGCTTTAGCCGAGCACTTTAGCCCATAAAGACCTTTTCTCATTTCACCAGATCACCTTGGTTGGTTGACAGAGGCCAACAAAAGAACCTCCATGAGCAGTGCAAGGCTCTCTTCTGCCAGCTCCCAAGCAGAGGGAACTTTTGCAAACAGACTGAGTTATACGAGAAACAGAGAGAGTATTTCCCTTGTGCACTGTTACAGTCCTCTCAGTAACCAGCCAAGGATACAGATAACCCATCTCAGATCCAAGCACTTCCTATTAAAAAGCTCTTAAGTCTCACAGCATCAGAAGTAATGGAATCCATTACATGCAGGCAGCAATGAAATATCACTAGGGTGAAGAAGAAAAGTACCATTCCCCATTATACTAAAAAAAATCTAGAGTACCCACAGGATCATAAGCTAACTGTGACACAGACTTTTGCTGCCACCAAAGGGCAGAAAAAACCTACAAAGTCTTGGGATTTGGGACTGTGTTTTTTCTTTTCATTTTAAAAAGAGTGACTCATTAATTCCTTGAAGAAGGCAGTGATCAATGGTTTAAAGCAGGCATTTAACCATTTCTCAAGGGGATGGATTCCAGCAACGGTGATGGCTGCCTGTCCTCCAATCTCCATCTCTTTGGGAAAATCATCTATCAAACTCGGGGAACAGAATTCCCATCATATTTGATCAATGCCAATACTGACAAATCCATTTCATGTGGATTTAAAGCTGGATGCAACTGAGAGTTGTTCCTCTTGCAAGCTGAACTTCGCGCATTCACTTCACACTGGGCCACTTCTGGTTTTAGGGGCTCACCAGTCCATTGAGGGATTCAGTTCAAAATCTTGCTCTAAATCCAGGAAAGTTCGAGAGTAGGCTAGAGGCTGAATATCTTCAGGAGCTGCCTAACTTTGAGCAGAGTAACCGCAGAGCACTCACCATGATACATAAATTCAACACTATGCATGGAATGAGTCTCTCAACTTCCCAAGGCTGAGCCTTTAATCAATGAAAGGAAGCCATGCACACAAAGATCAGAACATGTGCAAACCTGTGGGACTCAGAATAAGGTACAAACCCCCTATTTTTAATTCAGAGTTATCGTCATGACAGGATACAAGGACTGCACAGGTGAAATAAAGATGGGAGAAAGAAAACTTTCTGATACATACATACAAAATCTAGTGAAATAACTTCTACCCACTGCAGTGGCAAATAAGAGAAGGCTGATTGGTAAAGTACTTGAGACTTATTTTTATGTACTAAACATAGAAAAATAATTGGATGCTGAAAGTAAGAGAAAAAAATTATAGTCTCAGCATGAGACTGGACAGTATACCTATTCTGTGAACAGCACAGGGTATTATTTTGCTTCATTTTCCCTAGGTTTGACTGAAAAAGGTAATGTCAAAGGCTTTTCAAAGTCTAATCTTGTTTTCACCAAAATAAAATTCAAGGAGTAATACTTTTCATTATTTGTTTAAAAATTGATCACTTAAACACTCTCTAACCGAGCAAACAAAAGAACAAAATAACTCAATTTGGATATTGTGTCTTGGGGGAATTGCCATCTAAGTTTCTTGACTTTCTCCTTCCCTGTTTAGTTCAGAAACCACGGCAGGACTGCATTTCCCATGAGAGGCCAAGGCAAAAAGTTCCTATGATGGATCACCTCCTCTCTCTGGAAAAGAAACTTGGCTGGCATAGCTGATACTGACACTGAGGAGAACAGAAGCACACATTACCTGGAAGTCCTGGTAGTGCTGGCAGCTGAAGCATTTTGGCTACCAACCAGGAAATTCTTAGAAAAAACTCACATTTTCAGTGAGTAAACCCATAATAAATCAACATATTTTTTGCCATTGCTGGCTCTCCTGCTTTCTCCACATTTTTCTTGACCTCCTAAATCCCTGGCAATTTAGCAGTGGAAGAAGGTATCTTCGACAGCAACAGGCTCTGTGCTTCTGGCAGAATTTCGTGACTTGGGTATCTCATTCACAACCCCGTTGTGCCCTTCCAGGGCAACTGGCTGTACCAGGGAGGATGAGGGACACAACCTGTTTGTGAAGAGCAGCTCTGGAAAACACACTTTGTAGAGTTGTACTTCTTGTGCCAAGACATTGTATTCATCTCCCTCTGAGCCACAGCGTGTGAGTTAAGAGGATGCAAGAAGCTTTGGTCCTCCTCCTGTCAAACAGTGATGTTAATAATTTCATTCCTGGTCCTTAGCCATAGCAGGATCACTCTAAACTTTCCAACAATTGGCAACTACCTGTACTTAAGAGTGACAACCTATCCCAACATTCTAAACAAATCCAACATGAGAGGTGAACTTGGACTCTTTAAAATGCTTTCTAAAATATTTATAATAAAAATGTTAAGTGTGATACCTTTTCAGTTCTTCTGAGTGAAAGATCAAAGACGAGAAGTATAAATATTTAGCAGTTTTTTCTGCCAACTAGATGTTAATACTAAAGGCTACAAAAAGTATTACTAAAAATAACATTGCTGTCAAATTAAAACGTATTTCATAATCAAGTAGAAAGGGAATTTATATGGGAATTTTAAACAATTCATTTTCCTAAGAAATGAAGATGGATGGCAATGACAGCTGGTTTGGATGTATCTCCACTGAGCACTAGTAGAAATCAGGGTCTAGATGACAGACAAGTGCATGGGAAGGCCTGAATGCTGTTTTAGACTCTTGTATAGATTTCATCACTGAGATTAGTGGTTTTGTCCTCAGCAGGAGGCAGGTGTTTAAGGTCCTTTTACACTTGTTGTGAGTTAAAGTAAAGATGGATATGGCTCTGGACTCAGATAAGAACCTAAATGACTTGTCCAAGGTCCCACAGAAAACTGATGAGAGAGAGGGGGCTTGGACAAGTGCAGGCACAGACCCTTCGAGTTACCCTTCTTTCAAGCTACCCTTCCCATTCACCCACACGTCCAGTCACTCTTCTTTACTGCAAACCGTACAGCAGTCCTGGAAACCAAAACAGGCTATGGCAGGAAAAAGCAACTCATCCAATACAGAGTGGACAGAGCAGGGAAGAGTGGAGAGAAAACATCAGGATAACCAAATAGGCTGTTTCTTAACTGATAAACTAAGCCCAAATCAGGAGAAAATAGGATGGGGACAAGAAGTCACCAGGAACAGCTGAGTTAACCTGAGACTAGAAGACAAGAGGGACTATCCTTTTTTTTTTTTTTTTTTCCTTTTTTTTTTTTTTTTCTTTTCTTTTTTCTGTTCTATTCTGAGGTAAAGCAATACATTCAAAGCACCTGCCCCACTGGTCAGCCTGCAGCACCAGAAGGCAACTTAAAAACATTTGTAACCATGTGTGTGCAAAGAGAGGGGGTTTCTCAATGGGGCTGCTTACAGTATCTGCCAAAGCTGGTGAAAACCTGCAGCCACTTGCACAATTAAGTGTTGCTTGCTACGTCTTTCCACTTCATAAGTTATTTTTCCTCTCAGAATTGTCAGGTTTTACGAGCCTTAATCTGGCTAACTGGATTTGTTTTGGAGATGCAGAAATCCACCACTTTCCCTCCCTGAGGGCACAGTGGTTCCACACCGACAGC
Organism: Brachypodius melanocephalos; assembly: GCA_013398615.1. Lineage (NCBI taxonomy): Eukaryota > Metazoa > Chordata > Aves > Passeriformes > Pycnonotidae > Brachypodius > Brachypodius melanocephalos. The sequence continues at coordinate 2,409,352 of VZSR01003809.1, read as the reverse complement.
AACAAGAAACCTGTTCTCATCGTTTTTCTGACAGCTGCTGCCTTGGAAAGACAACTCAGAGAAAGTCCTCAGAGTAAGGAGAACTACTGGCCAGCAGATTAAACTACTGTTAACACACTGGAAAATTGTCAGGCTTTTCTCTTGTCAGATCCCATTTGTACAGGTGATACATTTGGACCATGACGAGAGACAAAGAGTCTGGACCTTGTAGGTGAGGTTTTCCTGGTTATTTTGTATGGAACAATGGGGAAAATATTGCAGCATTATTGAAACTAGCCAAAAGATGACAACATTTGCCAATGAGGTGCACTGGCCAGAACTTTCACAGCTGTCAAAATGAGCATTTGTTTGTAAAACTCTAGCTGCCATGTTTGGCATGTTGCCCCCTTAATATTATGGTTGCTCTTTATGAAAATAAGAAATGTGTATATGATAGGAAGTATGCATAGTGCACACCTCCTACAGTGAGATAATATGAGCATCATGCAATAAAACACTCTGTGGGCATGAAGATTAAAAGGCCAGGGCACAAAATGAAATGCATCATTCTGTGAGTAAAACAAGATCATGGGTCTGCCACTCAAGAAAGGAAAGCAAGCCATTGAGACATTACACTAGGAAGATCAAAATACCATTTTTGCTATGACTTTACTAAAAAAGGGCAAGCAATCCTCCCACTAGCAGGAATTAGTATCAACAAATAACAAGGAATAAGATATCAGCCCAGAATAAGGAACTCACAGGGAGCATCAGAGTAAACCAAATGTTCTCAAATTGTCCAAGACATGAACTTTGCCATAAAGCACTTCAGGAATGAGCAGAAGAAATCTCAAGGCTGTTATCAGTTGTCTTTGAGAGTTCATGGAGGAAAAGTAAGGTATCAAATGTTTCAAAAAGGTTGGAGTGCTTATTTTTGGAAATGGAAAAAATCCCCAAAGCTAGGAAGCCATAGAAACTATGAACCATTTGCTTTTACTTTAATTTCTCAGAAAAACTCTGATGTAGCTAATTAGCTCAGTTAGTGGGAGCATAGTGTTAATAATGCCAAGATTGTGGGTTTGATCCCTGCACAGGCCATTCACTTAAGAGTTGAGCTTGATGCTCCTTGTGGGTCCCTTCCAACTCAGATTATTCTGTAAATCTGTGAAATTATTTGTAAACAGAGAGTGGAAATTAAAAGAAAAAAGTTTAAAAAAACAGAAAACATGGATGTATTGATTAAATCCAGTTGAAACAACCTACTTTCTCTCTATAAAGGGATAACAGGCGAATAAATCAATAATCAATAAGTGAAATGATAAATTGCAGGAAGTAGTATGGAGAGTAGATGCACGTGTAGGTATGTGCATCTTCACAGGGAGTTAAACCAGGTAAGAAAAAATGGTCTAAGATCAACATGTCACAAAACTGGCAGCTGCAAGTAGTTTCAGACAAAGCTGCAAAATTTTAGGAAAAGAATTTAAGCATTATAATGAAAAGTGAAAAAACCCCAAGAAAAATACTAAATCCAGTTCATAAAATTAGGTATTAAAAATCTGTCTTCCTAAACATTTCGCCATAAAGGGAACTGAATATAGATGGATGAGAAAACTGGTGATCAATACTGATGATTACTACAAAAAGGTGATCTTGCAAGTAGCTGCAGTACTTGTCAATAATTTGTTGTTTCTAGGAGCATTTATCCCCAGTTCAGCCAAATTTGAAGGATCATTCTTGTAGGGTTCTTCAACCTGGCTCCTGGATGATGGAGTACTTTCTCACCAATGGAAGAGGTGATGCAGCAGAAGTGTTTGTTAACTGGCACATTACACTAAGTTGGGTAAAATACTAAGTATAACTGAAGACAAGGTTAGAATAATCCTGACAAACTGAAAAAGGTGGAGGATACAGATCAACTGAAAAAGCTGAAGTTTCAGTGAAAGCTGGGTGAAAAGCAGCACTGCACAAAGCATCTAAGGACCACACAGAACCATGAGCTGAAGGTGAACCTGTGATGTTGTTGGACAACACAAGTTACCAGGCAAGACTGAGAGAATACAGGAGGCTCAGCCTAAAGAACAGGAAGCATGAAGACATGCTTTAAATACCTAAAGTGCTGCTGCACAGACTTAGGTACTAATCTTTCATCAACATTCACAAGCAGCTGGAGACAAAAGTAATGAGCTCATATTGCAGAAATGTTCAGCTTGAAAATTCACTTGGAAAGGCGGCTGGAGTCCCCTTTGCTGGAAGTCTTAAAGGACTGGTTATACAAGTGTCTGTCAGGAATGCTATAAGTAGAGCTGATCCTGTTTTGGAGTAGGAGGATGAACTAGGTGGCAGTACTCTTCAACTCTTTAGCATAACATAATGTAACAGTCTTTAAAATGCAGAAAGTTACTTGAGTAGCAAAGATAGCTCCCTATAGCTCCAACTTAACACACATCTCATACTTGTTTAACACCCCGAAAGTGATGTAACCTCTTTAGACCAGCAACCCTATCATTAGCCTTATAGGCCAGTGCTGAAATAGAGCATTGGAAAGCAAAGTGCTGCTCAGTTACCTTTCACTAAGTCAACAAAGCAAACAAACAAAACAAACAAGCAAACGACCCAGAAAAGTCCACTCTATACGACAGCATCCCAAAGGGAGAATGTCACTTACCTGCTTGTCCCATTTGCTTCAGGGATGAGAGATGCCTTAGGAAAGCTCTAAGGAACAGCCACAGAAGATGCTGGGTATCTTTGACAGGCTGAACTGCATTCTTTCTTTTAAACATTTCTGAGTTTATATCAAGAGGTTAACCCTTTGCTTTCAGCTTTCCAAATTCACATTAAACCATAGACAATCCTTAAAATAAGGGCAAAGTCTTTCTTCTTAAAAAAAAAATGCTGGAAACATGTCTGTTGAGATTCTTCACCCCAAATCAATTTTGGAAAGTCCAGGGACTAGGAGACATCTAAGACACCAATCCTTAAATCCAGATTGCCTGGTTGACCCTACTCTGGGGACTGTGGCCTTCTGACATAGAAGCTGATCAACTTTATGCCCTGTTCCAGGTGGTGAGACTGAAAAAATACAGAGGAAGTGGTATGTCCTAGGATATACTGCAGATCAGCTAATCTCATAATAGAAACACAGAAACCTCGACTCGTGGAGCCGCAATACAATGCTCTGAATAAGCAGCCATGTTTCCCTCATATTCCTACATGTTATCCTGGCCTCCCCATTCTCACTCACTTGCTGTTTTGTATTCACCTACTGAGCCTGTTCCTTATGTAGACAATAGCTGTGGGGAAGGAGGTGCCTCTCGTTTTACCTACCTACACTGCCTTCCACAGCACAGAATGGGAAGCCACCGTAATAATCCCATCTATTTCTATAAGAATATGTGTATGTAAGTGTGTATGTCCAGCACAGAAGATTTTGTGATTTTGTGATACATTCCTAGCCATTTCTGCAAAGGCTAGGTTTTTTATTAACCTTCCCAAGTTCGGACTGATAAGACTACTAGTTTTTGGGAATCCTTGATGTTTACTAAATCATTTTCAGGGATTAAATGTTGATCTCATAAAAGTGCCATTGCATATATGTTCTTCTGTTCTTACATGAAATATGAAGTTCCCAAGGAACAAATAAACTATTTATGACTTATCCTGTACAGTAACAAAGAATGGCTTAATGGGGGCACATACCACTTTTGCATGTATTGCAGTCTGTTCTTCCCTGAACTGGAGAGTCTCTTAACCAAGTTTAGATGTATACTCTCCTTTCCCCTCAAAAAGAGATCACATTCTTGACACGATTCTCTGAATCACAGAAGAAAGACTCAATACCAGAGGTTCCTGCACCACAGTCCCACAAAGGTGCCTTACTTGTAGGTAATTCAGTGTAGGTCACACCGAGCAACCATTAACTCAGATTGCTAACTGAAATGAATCCAAGTTATTCTTACATTACTGACTTTAGAGTTATTGAAGACATGACTGCTATTATACATTAGATGCAACAATTTGGTGGCATGACCTTAAACACCATCATCTCTGCTTGTAGACCTTCTTCATTTGAAGTACAGTAACATAAAAGGAGGGAGACATTCCTGCTGAGATTATAGGGAGTTACACCTGAACAGTTGCCCTGCCAAGTGTCCTCAGGAGGTTCACTCCATTAAGATCAGCAGAGTTTGTTCTCTACTTTGCCTAATTTGAAACACCTATCCAGGATGGCTGGTGTCCTAACATTATGTTTGAAAGCATACTCAGTACCAAAGAGCATGAAAATTATTGGACATTCAGCGCTGAGAGGGTTGCAGAGCTATTCATGCTCCCTTCTGCATCCACAGTGTCTCTCCACTGCATTCACATGGACAAACTCCTCAGCCAGTGACACCTTCTCTCTGCAGAGACAGCTGAACCAATACAGGTGCCACATGTGTTCATTCAGTGAACGAATACACTTCCCTAAAATGGACGAGACGTCAGAAGTTACACTGTAGCCCTTACTGAGAAGAAGATGGAGACTAGAATAACCCTGTGACATTTTGCACTGTAGTTTCTACCAAAAGGTGAAGACACAGAGACAGTTTGGACAACTCAGTAAAATCAGATTGCTGAGCAGCATGAAGTAGAGAAAGAGAGACATCTGCAGAACTTGTTCCTGAAACCCACACAGTTTTTATCCACAGTGTATCATGATACTTGATGCTATTGTGATTTTACTTTAGAACCCACTTGGGGAAAGGTTAAAAGGATCTCACCCCCGACTGCAATAAACCCATCATAGCAGCTGAAGCACCAGTCCAAAGCACAGGTTGGATGGGCTTGGATAGTCAAAACATTTATAAGCACTTCTAAGCTGGATGAAAGCTTTCTCATATTACTGGCACATCTGCACTAGTAGGGACAAACTTAGTCTCCTGTATCTCAACAGATCTCAGTTCTGATTCTGTATATCTCACAACACATCACAGAAACTCCACAGGGAAGCATGGAAAGAATCTGGATGAGGCTCAGCATCCACCTACAAAGCCCATGGTTAGATCCATACTGTGTTGGATCAGTGTTTCAGTTTTGTTGCTGTTGTTTTTGTTTTTTAAAGGTTGAATCTGTATCTACTTTGTTTTCCGCAAACTGAGTAAACATTTTAGTAGCGCCTGGGTGAGGCAATAAAACTGAGCGGCAGTGCTGTTTGCACAAATTCTTTCTCCAATCCCATCTCCATGTGCCTCTCAGATTTGCCCTACTGCACCTAAACCAGCACATCTGCCTGAGTGGCTGCACATGTTATGAACCACAATAGCAAGCTGATGGGGTTGAAAAATGACCAAATTCCCAATCTGAGTCATTGAATGGCCTCCCCAGACACTCTGCCAGCACAGTGCAGGGGTGAGAACAGCACAAAGCAAGACTTAGGCTGCCAGGAAAAACACATGTGGAAACAAGGGCTAAAATCACAAGCTGGTAATTCACTGAATCCACATAAACTGTAAGGCACATCCTCCTTTTTTTCCTGAAGTTCATGTAGAACCGTGCTATACATCAAAATGAGACTCTGATATAAGGGAGAGGAAAAAAACCCTGTCTGGCCGTCCCCAAAAGTTGCTGAGTCAAAGCTCCTGACCTATTCCCACTGAAGGCAACGGGATGACATCTCTTTCTGCCAACTGAGGATTCAGCTGACGTTTCACAAAACAAGAGGGACAGGTCCCTTGGTAGCAATGTTTTTAAAACTGATGAGCAGAAGCAGCCAGTCAGACCCTCTTCTTAAAAATGATGATACACCAGTTTAGTTAGGAAATGAATGAATGTGTTCAGGACAGCATGAGAAGAGGTAAGCAAAAACTGCTATGACAGTGAACTTTGCAACACTGCAAAGTCTTTTGCCATCAGATAAGCCTGAGGTCAGTAGTCTGAGCTGATCTTGGGTATGTAGGGTCCCTTCACAGCATCTGTGTGCTAGGGCCTCTGTTCTAGAACAGATTTCATTCTGTGCCAGTGAAATTGCCCCTTCTGACAAACATAATGCACATCTTCAGGAAGGAGGACTGTGTCTGTAAGCTCACTCGCAGTATTTTATAAAATATAGTGAAAATGCTTAAGAATTTACTGCCATGAAAGACTAATCTGATCAAAATCATTGCCTTCAACTATTCCCCTGTATGGTGAGACATCAGCCCAAGCTGACTGGTGGCTTTTGGACATGGAAAAGCAAGGTTGGGAAAAAAGCAGCATGTGGGGATCAAGACTTAGAAATATTAATGGTGAATCACTCCTTTGCTGAGAGAAGGCATGACTGCCTTTAATGAACAGTTTCATGGAGGATGTGAGATAATCTAAGTGGGGCTGTTACGAAATTTAACTACGAGATACTTTGAGTCACGATCTATAAAGCTGCTAACCGGGTTTAGGAAGTTGTTGAGTCACTACCATACAAGACTAGGCTGATCTGAAATCCATCTGGCTAAAGGCATTGAGTGGTTTGCTTCTGGTTAGAGAAGATGGAAATAAGCACACTAGCACATGAATTTTCAAGAATAAAAAATTAATAATAAAAAAACATTAGCTACAATTACACGCTAGCCACACTAAAAATATTGTGTCATTTTAATTTTAATTAAAGCTCTCCTGAGACTGAGAATTAGCAGGAATGAAATTAGCATGGATTCTTAATGTTCTGAGAAAAAAAAATCCAGTACATTCTCTGCACTTAAGTAACTCTTATGACATCAACTCAAAATAAAATGAGGACCGGGCAGAAGGATGCTGGGTACTACATATAAATCACTGATCTTCCACCTTTTAGAACATTTTCACACTCAAATTGAGATGTTAAACCAGCTTAGAACATAAGAGGGAGAAAAGAAAAAGAAAAGAATTTTTAAAACTACCACTATAGATTTAATAAATTCTGGAGTAACTACTCCAGCAAAGAAGTCAGGCAACTCCACTATCTTTCATCTGAAGAAAGTGTGATTAGTGGAGGAAATGTCACATTTACACTTAAAATTGTTTCAAAGGCAACTTGTATCTTTTGGCACAACTCAGACATTTTAAAAATACTGCAAGAGAAAGAGGCAGATATAGCAAAAAGCATTCCTTTTTATGACTTCTCACTCTTGTATTAAGCTACAGGTTCAGGTTGAATATTCAAGCTTGAATATTCAGTGTCTCAGCAGTTGGCATTTCCCAGGCAGCAGGGCAGAACTGCTCTCTGTTGGACCTCAGGGATGCAGTGCCAGAGATGAGGGCTCCCTTGCACAGAGCTTGCCCCATGGAGCACCAGCCTGTGGTGCAGCACAGAGCAGCAGGACATGGAGCAAGGAGGAACTGCACCTTCTTCACCCCCTCTGCTGTGAAAGGGGAGAGCTGGTCTCTGCAGCTGCTCTACAGCACGTGGGAAGGGGGCAAACTTGGTCAAACCGGATGGAGGAGGAACATTTGCTAACAAACACATGTCTTCAGAGATTTTCCTCAAAGGTCACACTGACAATATTACACATAAGCTGAGTTTCTTCTGAAGATGTCCATGCACACTCACCACCAAAAGATCCACAGTGTTACCCATAATTGCAGCGCTGTCTTGAGCAGTGCAACATTCATGGCCATTGCACATGGACACTCTACAGCCCTTACAGGTTTTGTGGTTGGGTTTAATTTGGTTTTTGGATTTTTTTCCTTTAGATGGAAATGACTCTCAGCCTTCTTTTTCTGGCTTTTCACTTTTGTTCTCTTCTTCTACTTTCATTTTGTCTTGGCATTTGCTGACATTTAGCCGCAAAGCCTGTACATGGAGCAAACTAAAGTTTTGCGGGAAATTCAAAGGAAATGAGATTTAAAACTAACCAAGAAGCACTTTCAGCACAGAGATGTAACTTCGTGGTCACTCTCACTTGTAACCCCCTGGAAACATCACACAAACCAAGAAGCACAGGAGCTTGGAGAGGATTCACAACTCCATCTCTTTTGGAGAGTTTCTATTTGGCACCTCTCTTTCAGCTTCGTGTTACTAGGACCTTTGACGTCCCTTTGGGTTTTTTTTACTTTTCAACCCATTTAACAACCTTTGCTAAATGGAGGACCCTACACCATTTCAAACAGAATACCACAAAAGATCAAGTTGTTCTAGATGAAGTTGATCCATCCATACTGAAATTCTGATAGTAAATGAGCACAGCAGCTAAATTTGACTCATGGCATAAAGCCCCCTATGCCTTCCATTCCCTGGGCTGCAGATATTCCAGCTGAGGCATCGTGTGGCTTGCAAAGGTTACCACTTTAAGAGTGAATGGATTGGGATGAAACTGTAGAGACTTGTTCCCATCAGGAAATGAACCAAACCCATACTTTGCTGAAAAATTACCTTCTCCTGTGTTGCAAACATTCCATGATGTTCACTGGATTTGTCATTCTGTTCAGGACAAACATACCTGCCTTCTCTCTGCCTTCTCAAGTGGGCAGAAACCAGGCATGCTTGGTTTCAAGAGATAGAAAGCAGCACTGAGAGCAGGTTCAAGGAAGCAAAGGACCAACAGAAAGAACCAGTTGGTCTTTTGCTAGGAACCAAGAAGAGTATCTCAAGAATTGCAGACAAAGCCAGAAAATGAAACTTAAGTGTATTCACATATTGTGATGCTTGAGCTACAGAGAATCATTGAGTTACCATTCATCAGCCTAACTGCTGAAAGCAACTATGTTCAAGTTTCTACCATTCTCCCAATACAATAAAATACATTAGCATTAAGTGGCTCCTGTAAAAAATATTTAAGAATGTGAAAACTTCCAGGCTATGCAGATGAGCAGAGAGGTGGCAATTCATGCAGCAACAAAAATAGGATCAATTCCAATTACAAGTTCATACTTTATTTATAGCAGCATCGCCTGCCTAAACTAACATATTCATCTCTGATAAACATCAGACATCTCTGACCATGGCTGGATATGAGAACGGGAAGCAGAGCTGAGAGGACAGTGACTGACAAGGACTTGCTGAATGTCATTCAATGAATTATGTAACCTCTTTGCAAGTGAAGAGAAATGCAGACATCTCACTCAACCTTCCTAAGAAGTTCAATTCAATAGAAACACCCATCCAAATAAAGGGCTCTGAAATCCTTGAAGAATGAAATACAAGTACTTGACATACCTGGATTCCATGTGCAGGACCCAGGACCATCTCTGCCAGTACGTATAGTCCTGCTGCAGGACTGCTCAACTCTTATGTGTTAGACAATGTGCCTTCTGAAAGGTAATCTGGCAGTGTGTGGCAACACAAGCTGAGACAAAACTCCAGCTATGAACCTCAGAAAATAAAGAGGGTAAAACTTCGTGCATAAATGCTTTTCAATATATTTATTGAAGTAGTAATATTGTGTGTTTAAATTTCCTCTACATCAGATATTTCAATTCAGAAAAAAACAGTCTATTGTGAAGCAACAGGGCAGACTGGATGGGTGGTTTATCAGACTTGAGAGCAGTGACTAGCAGTTTACCTGTCACCCTCAAGCTTAACAGGCAAAAAAAGTCTGTCTCCCCCATCCATCATAGTGTAAAGAGTGATAGGTCTAAACACAGATATGATTAATCTAAACTGTGATCTTCGATACAGCAATGTCTGCAAAGGTTACCTGCAAAACTGAAAGGCAGCAGCCAATTGTTTTTGCATGAAAAGGACAATCTCCAAGATAAAGGGTATCTTCCTGTGTGACTGTCCTGCTAGACATCCTCCAAAGCCATGGACTGTTCTTCTTCCCACAGCAAATACCACAGCCTTTTCATCTGGAAAGAACAGGTAGCAAGCTCTGCAAGAGCAGCAGCCCTTGCCCTGTCACTCCCGTGGCAGCACCACGCCTGCTTTGTGGCCACACAGCGGGTTGTGCAGGCAGACAATCCAATACCACTCAGCTGAAGCACAACCCTGCCACCCCAGTGTTTCTTTGGAGGACAGGTTCTCAGATAAACCAGTCCCCTGATTTGGATGCCATAACACAGTGGATGGCATGAATGAAGGAGTGAAGACTGGGGACAATTAATCAAAACACAAAATCACAAGTTTTTGTCACACTCCAAAAACGCAGCTCCCGGCCCAATCCCAGAGAATCTGCCAGCTCAGCTCCTGCCTGCCTTGGGCTCTCCAAAGCAACTGCTAACACAAGATGTGGGTACCACCTGGGACTGATGCTTGAACATCTTAACCTGACCTTTCTTAAGTTTGACTGAAAACTTCTGTGTGAATTACTGCAACGTGAATGATACTGCTAGCCTGTAACCCGCAAGAGAACCGAGAGAACACCGATCTGGATTCATCTTGCAATACATTTATTTTTGTAAGCAATTCTTTTTCTGTTCCTCATAGTTACAGAGACTCATGGGAGACCAAGTAGAAGTCTGTGGGATTTGGGATGTTTGTCTGGCTGGAAGCATAAGAGAATCTGATTCATTCGTGTTTTCTTTCCAAAATACAACAGCCATCAGGCAATCAAAAAAGAGTGTCATGATTAAACAACTGATCACAGGCGAGCGTGGGGATGCCCACACACAGTAAATCTGCCCTGCTGCTTCCTGGGAAAGTTTGCAGCCTGTGCCAGGTTCTGTACTGCTGTGTTAGACTGCTCCCTGCTCTCAAACTAGCTCATGCACAGGCTTTCTAAAAGCAAGGCAAGCCCTTTATTTAGATCTTCCATTTGCATTTACACTTTTAAAGAGACAATTGTGATTTTCCAAAAAAATAACAGAGCCCAAAGAACACATACAAATATTGAAATTGAATTTGGTGGAAACAACTATGTATCTCGGTTTAACTTTCACACTGGTAGAATTCAGAAAGACAAAACCCCAAGTACTTCCAATACTTTTGTGTTTGTTGAAAATTGCCAATATTTTTTGTTGCAAAAACATTTTCCTTCCACTTTCAACATTCCTCTGAGACAAGAGCAAAAATAGTTTAACTGTGAAAATGATCCATTTTCCAGGCATCAAGCTATTTTTAAATCCTACTCCTCAGTCTGCTCCTCTATGCCTAGATCATTGGTAATTTATTTATGAAATTCCCCGAGGAAAGGCGTGTGCAAAGGAAAGGTAGGTGGGAAACTAAAAAAGCCCTATATATACATATATATGTGTGTGTGTATATATATATGTGTTTATTCCCTAGAGGGGAAGTTACTAGGTGTAGATTCTGGCCTCTGACACAACACAAGCATCACCTCACTACTAGCATGGTTTTGTTGAAGTCAGTGAGATGCCCAGTACCACCATGACAGGCAGAACCCAACCCCAGTGCTGAACGTGCAGAATTATAGAGAAAGCAGCAGACCTAAGTGTCACATCCGCCTATTCCATGACCATTCCATGACTAAACCATTGCAAGGTCACCGGAAAATCAGTCAAGAGGTAAGTAGGAGGCCACACTCACTGACTGCACTCGACAGGAAAAGGAGTAACACCACAAAGCTTGCAGGTGGAAGAAGGTAAACTGATAAGGGAGATGTGTGATGTATTGAGGATCACTTGAAGCACTCCCTGAAGCTGGTAACCACAACCAATATGCACTTAAGCCTAAAAATGGGAGCAAATCCAAGAGGGATATGATTGGAGGACTGGACTGGGCTCCTCCTCTGTTCAACAGAGGAAAATCAGGTGATACTGAGATTAGCTCACCACCAGGCTTTGGTCCTTCTGTGAGCCTCTTTTTCTTTCTGGTACACTGAGAGAGTGGGCGGCCATGAGGCTTTCCTCCTGCTCCTTTGCAGGGACAGTGCTGCAGGAAGTATTCTTTGTGAAGGGGAATTACCCATGTACTCCTTCAAAAGGCACGAAACTACCACAGGATCAGCAGCTTAAAGACAGCTAATAAATCTTTAACTTCAGTACTTTCCTTTAGTGGAAGCCTTGTGAAGCTATGATCCTATATCCAGGTGCAAAAGAAGCAAACTTCACTTCTGAGCATCTGAATGACTCGAGGCACACTTGTAAAATGTGGGTGTTGTTAAGAATTCCTGCCTGCATAAGGTGTTTCCTGAAACCCGGAATGAAAATACTCTGTTAGTGGAATACAAGTCCAAGCTCGTGTTTAAAGCAAGAACTGTTGATCCCAAATCAACAAAGCAGAAGATTTTCATTACACAGACCACAGAAGGAAATGCTTGTCAGATATGTCTCTGGAAATTTCCTTACAGGAACATGTCTGTGTGCACATAGAGGAAGAGTCTGATTTTGGAAAAAGATTTCATACATTTGTTTGGATGAACTGCCCTGGAGATTTTCTGTATTGGTTTTCCAGAGGAAGGGGAGGTTGTACAAAGGGCTGCTCTGCAAAGGGTGCTACCTCTGCTAGAAAAACATGAGCACTGAATGCACATTTTAATGTCACACAGGACACAGTTTACATTATGACAGCAAGAAAGGCAGAGAGAGGCATTTCAGAACCCATGCACCCCTTTACAAAGGCAAAAGCCAGACAAAAGGAATTGAATTAAAATTCTTGCAATGTGAATTTTCTCTCTACTCTGAGTTCTAACAGAACGAGGCGTGAAAGCACAAAATCAAAGCAAATAGACCTTTTGAGAAGAGACAGGGAGAAAAGCATGGTGACTTAGTCAGCTCTTCAACTCCAAAGAGAGGCATAAACCCTCTTCCTTCCACCAGTGAAATTCTCAAAATCCCAGTCCAGGGTTTAAAATCAGGCCTTTGAGGAAGGCCAAGCCCAGAGTCCTGCACCCACACGGTATCTAGAGAATCCTAATCTCAAAATGTGAGAAAAACCAACCTCCAGTCATTCCCTCTTCACATGAAATTCACTCAGGCAATAGCCACCCCCATCACAGTGCTGGCAGTAAGAGCTCTTTCACAAGTGTTTGCTTCCCTCCTGCAAGTAGCTCTCCAACAGGCTCCTGACTTAAAACGCTCTCCTTGTCAAGACAGCAATTTTTTCTTTCAGAAGACCACCAGAAAGACTTTTCCACAGTTTACTGTGGAGACAAAGGGGAAATGGATGGTTAATGTGGGAAAAATCATCCGCTCTTTGTATGAGATTAGTGTGTGTGCATCAGGATAAAAAGTCTAAACACAAACTTGTGGAGGCTGCTTCCTGCACTTCAGCCCCTAGATGTAAGAATATCTTTTACATGGATGTGCAACACATTTTTCTTGCTGCCTGCCATCTATCCCAAAGCTGTTTTATTGGCTCTAATGACATAATCTTCCTACTTAGCTATGCAAGGAAGCACATGGGCTATGAAATCGACTTCCACGGCTGGTTTGGATTTTTCTGCTAATTCATATGGGGTTTAATTCCTTGCCCTTTAGGCTTATAATAAATATCACCCTTGATAAGCCTGAGCAAGAATTAAGCTAATATTGAAAGAATCTGTCAGGCCCCTTATTTATTGTTTTAATTTTATGACTGTCTTGATGTAAATTGTAACAGACATTGGCTAGGTCCAAACAGAAATCACTAAATCACCAAATGTACTAATTCAATGGGAAAGCAGAAAAAGTAGTATATTAAGTGTGTTACAAATGAAGTTGTTAAATGATTCATTACTGGTTTTGAAATGCATTTTGTTGAGTTCCAAATAAAACTAAAAACCTACCCAATAAAGCAATAACTATTTTTCAGGACACTTACAATGTCATATGTCGGACTTATCTCCTCTACAGTGGAGGCACTCCTTTATTAGCACTTAGATAAAGTTTATCTAACATATTCCATGCTGTTAAAAATTGTCTTTGTTAAATACTTAGGTGAAGAAATATAATTGTATTCCTATTCATATTTGGGAAGAATTTACTTTGTGTGAATGCGGAATTTACTTTCATTGTGCACACTCTGCATAAGAATCTGATCTGCAACTTGCCATCACCTTCCTCTCCCTCCCTCTAGGGTCACTAAGAGCTGAATGCCTGTATCAGCTCACAGGATCAGATCCAGAGCTGCTCATGAAAAAATGTTAATTAATTGTTAATATTTTCTTTGTAAAACAAAAGTTCCAGTCACCCAGAGGAGAAATTTTTTTTGCAGTGGTACCAATTCAAGTGGATTTGTTGAATTCAACTACACATTACCTGTGATAAGCCAGTTTGCTTTTCTATGAACCCAACAAGGGGCAAAGGGCTAAGGAAGGAAAATAGATCAGGATTCAGTCAGGTTGCATTTTAAATGCTCAGCTGTTGCAGTTACTGATATTAAGAATGTCCTTCTAACGAGGTCAGCATTTATGAAAACTCTGTAATCACATTTACATGCTAGTCAAAGCTAAACTGCATTGGTAACATCTACTCTTGAAAAGAGTCTTTTCAACACTTCCATGACAGTATTAAAAAAAACCCAAACATGTTCATGAACAAAGGAAAAGAAAGCGAAATTTAAATAAATAAATAAATAAATAAATAAATAAATAAATAAATGGAAGAAAATAAAGAAATTAAAGAAAGCGCCTTCAAAATGTCAGAGCTATTTTCATAAGTCTCTTTTTGTCACCAAAATCGGAAAAAAATGGCCAATCCCTTTCCCTGTTAGGCCAAGGGAACTCCCCAACAGGAGACTCACCTTTCATCTTTAAAGAAGAACAAAAAGAGAGAAAAAAGTCACCTAGAAACCTTATCTTTGCAATCAGATGAGGAAAACTATTCTGTGATCTCTTAATGTCTCTGTGCTCCTGAAGTGAGGATAAAAAGTTATAGAAGATGTTTCAAAACTTCTCTTTCACTGTTGCACTGGGGATCACGTGCTCCAGCTTCACTGGCAGTCTGTTCAGGGAAAAAAGGAAAGCTCATCCTCTCATGTCCCTGATGGCATACTGTTCTCTGAGGGAAGGGACAGCACAGGATTTTCTGTGCTAAAGTCTAAAAATACAGATCCAGATTTTCTCTTTTAGACATAATACCTGGACACATGCTTTCATAAATGGACCTAATTGTGGAGAAATTTTTCACTAGGAAGCACCCTGCAGTCAAGCTATTTTTTAGAACTCTGGGACAGAACATGGCAGGGGTTAAAAGGCACAGGCAATCTCTGCTGTATTAATGGTCTTCCCAGAGCCCAGTGATGGCTGGAGCAAACTGCATTCCTCAGTGCAGCTGTCTCTGTCAGCCTCTCTAACCCCACAGCAATGCCAGAGGAGAGGAGGTTACACTGGAGAAGAGCCAGCTGCAGCAGTGATGCTGAGAACTCCCTCTTTAAAACACTTTTGAGGCTGTTCTGGTTTATGTCAGCTCTCTTCCTCTGCCTGAACCACCCCACCCCACAAGGGCTTTGCTTGAGACCCCTGACCATCTTCAGTAGCCTTTTGTGGGACTTGCTTTGATAATGTCTTCCTTGTACTGCTAAAAATCAAAGTATTTGATTGACTCGACCTTTCTGTGAAAAGGTATTTTGAGCTGGAAAGAAACCCCCAATTCTGTTCGTTTCCATACAGCAGATGCTTCGGGTATTTGAAAGGCCTATTCACCCTTTCTGAGGGATTCCATTCTCTCCTGCTGCAGGGAGATGCCTTTAGGCTCTGTCTCTAAATTCAGAATAATGTAGAAGCTGCAACCACGTTTCCTTCAGTTTGTATCCTCGCACTGTCCAGTATTTTCACATCACATTAATCTTTAGTTCCATATCACCTTAACTACACAACAAAATGCCAACATTTTAATTTGCTACTTCAGCAACTGCCATTCAACCAACAGATTTTAATTTATTACAAAAATAGCTTCTTCCTCAACATCCTCAATCCAGCTAGTGACTCGTAATGGTATTCATTACTGAAAAGTTACCCTAAGAATAACCCAGCTCTCTGAGTTGAATTTCAAAAAAGAACTGCGTATTTCTTCAATGGTGAAGTAGTCATCTGCAGGTAAGTTTAAAAATTAGTGTTTTGCTAGGACACAGAAAATAGCCCTCAAATAGCAGGAGGTGAAATATGGGGACTGAGCTTTAAACAACTTCTAGCAAAAGATGGCTTAGTGCTGTAAAACAGACCAAGAGCCCTCTGGTCCTTTCAAGCATCCAGTATTGGTTCATTGAGAAAACTGTTCCAAGCCCAATAAAGAATATTTCCCTGATAGCAAGCCAATGGTGGAAGATTTTTCCTATCCATTAATGACTGGGCTTATGCAGCAGAAAGATTTCATTCATACATTAGTCTAAACTGCTTACGAACCCACTGGAATTCTTTTGCTCAAGAGATTCTTGCAATTCTAAATCTCACTAAAGAGATTTATGCACTTCCGTCATAAAAGATTTCCTTTTAAATGTTTTGAATGTGGTGCCTTCTAATTGCATTGGATGCATTACACGTGCAAATCAGTAAGTACAAGAATGCAACAAGCCTTCTCTGCACTATTCATTATTTTTACACTCTGCTATCATGCCACCTGTTGTCTGTTTCCTCCCCCACCCGAGCAGTTCTAAAACATTTCATTCATCCTCATGTCTCAAGCATTTTCACATCTCTGACAACTGCTGCTGCCTGGATGTTTTTCCTGATGTTCACTGAGATGCAAGGACCAGCTATGAACACAGCTTCTCATAAGGGGGACATGACCACAATCTATAAAATAGAACCATTATAGTTACAGGCACATGTAACTCTGAAGGAACAACCAAGCAGATTGGAAATTAAATCGAAGTGCAGGACATGTGACTTCATCTTCAGCAGAGAAATAGTCCTTAAGGACTGACAGTGAGTTGAAAAGACAACTCCTACACCAGCAGAACTACCTACACATACAAGCACTTACTGTGTTATGCAGCATCCTTCTTCATGTCAAAGCCATAAATTACAGCAATCCTACCTCCTAGGCCATCAACAACGATTTGTTCCTAAAGTATATTTAAAATTCATTGACATCTACAAAATATTCATTTTCTGCTAGGCATTTCTCCCTCTTAAGCCGTGTTCCCCAATAGACTTTATTGCTGTCATTGCTCTTCTTTCCCACAATGAGTTTAGCTCGTGCTAAAATAAGGTTTAAGGACTTGTAGGTTGCACAGGAGCTGAATTTCACAAGGGATTATATATTTTCGTTATCAGCACAGTCACTTTATTCAGTCTGAGATTCCTTCAAAAATCCTGGCATCTTGCTGCAATTTAGAGGTTCATATTGCTCCAACCTTCTTCCTTCTCCAGTATGTTTAAGCTTTATTACCCTTCCCAGAGCTGCTGTTTGCAGGTATCTTTCTGATAGATGACACACCAGCAGTACAGAGAGCAGAACACTGCAGAGGTACCTAAGATAGCAATATCAGACCTAGGTTTGGAGCAGAAGTAATCCAGCTGCAACAGAACAGTGCCTGGCCCAAGGCAATTCACACTACTTCTACACATGAACCTACACATGCACAGTCTTGTGTGGCCAGGGTGACAAACCTGCCTGAGGTGCTCTAGGGACTCAGAAGCCAATTGAAGCAGATCACCCATGAGCAAATGAGTTAGATGTTCTGAAATATCCCAGGCATCCTTAATGTCTCCCTGCTTTGATGGCTTACAGAATTTCAGTGGCATTTTGCATTTTCATCAGTCTCACTAACACTGCATGCACATATTCAGATGCTCCCCCTTCAAAGGCCCACGCTCTCTCTGCTGTCAGCAGACATCACAGGTGAAATGTCAATCTTGGCAAAGTCAAGAGTGAAATCCTGCTGACTTCTCTGGGGACCACGTTTCATCCCATAAGGTCAGGAAATGTTCATGTCTGAATCATATTCAGACTCATGATTGTACCAGCTCTCACAGCTCTCTCCCAGAGACTAACTGGGGAAATGGAGGCACAAGGTTGAAGCAGGTTTGAAAATTAAGGCATCCAAGAGACTTCCAATTTCTTGTGTCAGGCTGATACCAGAGGTGAAACTGGAAGCAATCAGTGATGCTTCTGCAGCCTCATGCCCTCAGCAACATGGCTGCAACTGCAGCTGGGTTGTCTTGGAGGAACCAGCCAGCTCTACAGACCCTTGCCCAGCATGCTCAGAGTCCATAACATGCAAGAGAGAATCACGGGGATGAAGCTCATTAATGCAGAGGCTCTGGTTTCCATTGGCCCCAGGAATTTTATCCAGGAAATTTTTATTGCTATTTGTGGTAGCCAGCTTAGCTCAGCCTATTCTGTATGAGCAAGACAGATGGTGCTTTTGAAGAGAGCACACACTGCCTCTTCTTAAGTGTCCTTTTCAGGTAAATTCTAAAAATAGACCAAGCTGGCACCTACAGGTCAAACTCTGCAGTTCCTTCAAAATCCAGAAAAACTAAAGCATGCCTCACACACAGCTACCGTAATTCCCCAGGCTGGCACTTAGTCATCAGTCAAAACTACTCTCACAGCACAGAAGAAGATTTCTTTCCCCTCCATTGCTCTCTAATGTTATTGAAATATAAATAGGTGGAACTGTGATTTTTTTCCCATCTTGTCTAAGCACTAAACTTTGTTTTCTTTCAGAAAAGGTGTCTTCTATAAAAATACACTACATTTGTGATGGGGCTTTCTTCATAGTTCCAGTGGAAAGTTAGCAGCTGTTACAATTGGCTGCACACACACTGACCATTATAACTCATGCCATTTACCACAATGAGAGATTCACTCACACTTTGTATTTCCTTTATGGAATAGCCTCAAATTCTTTTGCCAACAGCAACAATAGATCTCAACAAGTCAGTCTTTCTTCCACAGTCAGGCGTTTCAGCTTGAGTGCCCACACTTCAAAACTAACAGTGCAGGGGAGAGATCAGTGAGCACGGAGAGCTGCAACCTTTCCGATCCTTTTGGCATCACCTGTTCTCCAAGGCATCCAAGTTTTATTATATACAACATGGGACATGACAAGTTTGATGGGAAATATATATGATAGGGTTTGACTCTGGATTTACTGAAAATGTGTGCATTTTTAGAAGGTCCTTTGAGAGCATACGAACATCGGTTCTGCTTCCAAAGAGTCTGAGGCCCAGATGCACAAGAATATACCAATGCACACATCCAGATGACTTCAGAAGCAGGAATACCATTGCTCATTTAAGCTGACGGTAAAGTCGCTTTGGAAACTTTTACTCACTATCTCAAACATAATTATTCCTTCACAACACCACTTGCTTCCAAGCGAACAAAATACACAATTCAGCTACCTGCACTGAAATTGTTCAAAACCAACACATCAAACAGAAAAATCCCTTTGCTTAGATGCTATTACTAATGCAACAGCTTCATGTATTCTGCAGTAAAAAAAAAGAAAAAGTTTTTGCAACTTTTTCATAAATTTAAATAACTTTATGAGGAAATGTGGTGTTATAATCATATGGGAATCATAAACACCAGAAGATAAATAAAGCTTTGACTTATAAATAAATTACACTTAAATCAACAAATAATATTTAGGGATCATAAATAAATTGATAAATAAATAAAGCCCTAATGCTGAAGTTTCAGTCGAAATTTGCTCTAAGGTTTTTTGGGTTTCTTTCCCTTTGCACAAGACCCAGGAGATGTGGACCCATGCGAATGGGAATAAGCTTTACCTGACTCTCTATGATCCAAAACCACCATATTTTATTCAGTATAATAAATACTGGTAATATGAATGTTTTGCCTATCAGACATATTTACAATACCACAAGGATTTCATGAAATCATATCACTTTTCCCTAACTGATGACACTTAACATTCTGTCTCAAAAATGCATTACTTTATATTCTTTGAGTTTCCCTCATAGCCAATGAGTTTTCCTCTTCATTGTTACCAGTTCCATCTGTGAATTTAATTTGAACTAGCTACTATACCAACATGCTTGATTTTAATTTTACAGGTATATGTAAAGAGTTATTGGCTGAAGGTAGTTTACCATACAAACATATGAAAGAAAGCATTCAGTGGAAAGCTATAGGCATTCAGGAGAGAAACACAGCCAAATACACTCTGCATGACCTGAAGGATCACAATTCAGCCAGCATCCATGAGAAGGATATTTTGAAAGGTTATGTTGAAAATAGAGAGACCGATATTCTGACATAGCAGCTCCTGTAGTAAGAAAAAGCAGCACCTCTGTATATTGTAGAAAACCAAACCGTTCCTACTTTGTACACGGTTAATTTTGTTTATTAATTTTAACATCTGCTGTCTGTTCCTTTTCTCAGGGATGCACCAAGCTAGTCTGGCTTTGTCCTTCTGAGTACATCCATGACCTCCTTGTTATTAGGATCCTGTTTCCCATACTGTAGACTTTACACCTCAGTTTTTATCTGAACCAGCTGCACAGCCAATTTCTGCATCAGCAGGCTGCCATGGCAGACACTTGTACAGGTGGTAACACTGGCTTGCCAAATAAAATCTTACCCTCAGTTACTTCAAGTGCACCTCTTTCGCTCAACTTTTGCTCATTTGCTCATTGACAGGAGCATTTTAATTAACATGTGAGAAAAAAAATGAGCAAGACCAAAGCTGTGTGCATTGAAAACACTAACTGCAGTTTCCAGGCTGGGAAATCTGGCATTTCCAAGGCTTCTGATACCATATGTTGCAAATGGAAGAGAAACAAAGATCATTAATTATGCTGAACCCCTGGTGGCCAGGCCCTTAATACTCCATGGGTTTACAATTATCCAACCTCATATTTTTCTCTCACTGATAGGATTGCTGATGGTACAGCTCTTTCTGGAGGCCATCTCAAGGTATGTGAAAGACAAGAGGGTGAGCAAGAGAAGTCAACATCAATTTGCAAAAGGGAAATCATGCTTAACCAACCTGATTTTCTTCTACGATGGGACAGGTGGCTGCATAGATGAGGAAAGAGCAAAGGATGTTGTTCACCTGTATTTCAGCAGGGCTTTTAACGCCGTCTCCCACACTGCCCTCATAGGCAAACGCAGGGCTGGATGAGTGGATGGTGTGCTGGCTCTGAGAACAGGCTGAATGGCAGCTCCCAGAGGGTTGTGATCAGCAGCACAGAGCTAGCTGGAGGCCTGTAACTAGTGGTGTCCCTCCAAGGATCAATACTGGGCCCACTATTGTTGAACTTACTAATCAATGATTTGGATGAAGGAATCGAGTGCCTCCTCAGCAGGTTCCCTGCTGGTACAAAACTGCGTCCCTTCCAACCGTAACAATTCTGTGATTGTGTGGTTCTGTGATTGCATTAAGCCCAGTCTATTTACCCTCTGTATATTATTACCTAAAACCAGAATTTCCTCATCTTTTGTCTTCTCTACCCCTTTTTGTCCATGTGACCTCTGTCCATTTATTTGTGCAGTTTACCTCCCAGTGAAGACCTGCTGTCCAACACCATCTGCAGAAGTTATACAACACTGTTTATCTACACTGCCTGGACAAGAGGAACAAAATCTCCCTCTGTGAAGCTCTTGATGGAGGGAGGGATCACCCTTCAGCTGAGCAGCCATCCTAAGACTGATCAAAGCCTTCCCCACAGAAGAGCAAACGCTCAGTAAAAGCTGTGCAGAATCAATATGTGACAGTGGATGGTGCAATATCAAGTCTTTGTCCACGTGGGGTTGATACACAGAGACTGAGTCTGGCATTCTCCCACAGGAACACAGGGAGAACATTCAAATCCCTGAGAATGAATAGCTCAACAAATGAGTTATTAAGAATTTAACTACACAAGTCCCAAGAGAAAACCATTGAAGCCTAATAAAATGAATTTGAAATTGCTTCTTTATATGGAAAATACCCTAAGTGCCAATATCGCAGGACTTCCCTGGATTAGGAGAACGTGTTTATGGGCCATGGGGAAGTTTCTACTACAGGAAGCCTGAAACACCACTACTGAAAGAATTCACTCTACCTTGAGGGCAAAGTGCCAGACTTGGAGCAACACCCTTTGAAGTAATCCACTGATTACTTCAGAAAAATTCTTCTAGATTTAAACTGAGCTTACTAACATCAAAATCTGGTCCTTAATAAAGTTAAGCATCTCAAGAGCCAGATCAGCTTCTCTGATTTGGGAATAACTTCCTGCTTGGCCAGGCCAATCCCCTTGTGGTTACTGCTGCATATCAGCCCTGGGAGACACCAAACATTTTGGTGATGCCAAGTGCATCGTGTACTGTCTGGTCCCTGGCACGCTGCTTGGTACGTAGGCAATGGCAGATGTACACAGAAGTCAAGCCCACGCCTTGAAAGACAGTTTTTCTGTAGGAATATAATGAAAACACCTACACTTACACGGTGCATTTCTCCAGCTGCTGTTTTCAGGGAGATTGTGTCATTTACATCTAGCCACTCTACTTACTTCTTCAACCTCTAGTTTTCCCTTCACCTCAAGACAGCCCTGCTTGAAAATGATCTGATTACAGGAAAACCTAATTTCATTCTGCCACTACAGAAGAACAAGATGAGCTCTCTGTGTAGTAGACTTCATGCCCTTTGTGTCACTACTAATGCCTTTCTCACTTGAACAACCTGCCTCTCAGATTCAAGGATCATCTGGGGGTTTGCTTTGCCTTTGGAGTGGCTCAGGCTGTGATGGACTTCTTTGTCCTATAACAGCTTCCAGAACAAGACACATAGGTCCCCTGACAAAGTTCTTTATACATTTTAAAGAATGCAAATTGACGAGTGCAGAGTCCTGAAACGTATTTTTCAGGAACACTATGCAGACATTTCCAGCAAGTGCTTTTAATGGAAGCTTCTTTGCCAAGTATTGCCTCCTTTCCTAGCTGTGGTTTTGAGAAAACACATTTGTTCACAATAGCAAAAGGCAGGGCAAAACTTTCAGTACTGTACACTCAATCACTCTATCCCCTGGTAGATGAACTAGAAGGGCTTCTTTTTCTCCCCATAGGGTTTACACAGGTCAGCATTTAGTACTGAGCTCATATCTACCAGGATGGTAAGATGCAGTGAAATTCAAATCAAAATCATTGAAAATGATAGCATTAGACCCAGCAATTTAAAATCAAGGGTCAAAGAGATCTAAATGCAGCAGAATCACTTCTAAAAAACCCCAGGAAAAATAAGACAGAGGAGCTAAAATTGTAAGATGATCAGAATACAGAAAGCAGAAAAGAGGAGAGCTCCCAGCCATATTCCAGAACACACTTTGAAATAGCCTCTGCTGCTAAACAAAGGACAGGCCATTTATTTATTTACCCAACTGATATTGATTTGGAAAACTAGCAAGAGTATTGCAAAATAAAAACAGCATTAGAACAGCCTACATTTTGATTAGCTTGTGCTGCCATAATTTGCAGAAGCGCATTGACATTATGTGTGATGGGACTCAATAAACAAAATTAATATAACATGGCTACCACTCAACACTTCCATAACATTTTATGCCTTCACACCACTTTGCAATATAAACTTAATAAATTAATCTCCATAAGGTAGGCAAATCTGATTATCCTGATTTTACAGATGAGTTAACCGAAGCTTAACAGAAGTGATGTCACCCAAAGTAGCACAGAGAGTTGAGGAGAAAGAGTAGCAATTAGCAGCCAGTTTGGGACTACAGAGATCCTGCCATTCCATTATCATGCAGGACTCCCTCACTGCTACCACAGCACAAAATTTAGACATCTGTGCATCTGTCTGTTAGCATTTCCATGTTCCCTCAAATCATTATTAATAAACACATGCAGAGTCTGACTGAGGGACCTATTTCTGCTGCACAAACCCACACCAGATCCTGTAGCCCTCTAGCTTAGTCTGCAAAATTAACCGAGACAGAGGAAGAGGTCTCCTGACCTCCTCCAGCCAGTAGAAATCTGGGCAGTCACAAAGACAAGTAAAAAGGAATTATTCCCAGGGAAGAAGCAACCCATCTTCTTCACATCTTCCTCTCATCAGACATCACTGTGGGCCATGCCCAGCTTCACTGGAGGCACTTAGACACATTCCTCTCTCCCTGCTTGGCTCTCCCACTGAACAACCTGCTTGAAACAGTGACAGCTGCTCTGCCAGTCTTCCACCCAACCACTGCAGAACCACCGCTTCCCGAATTCATGAAAGTGCTTCAGTTTTTCCTGAAAGATTTATTTTGCCACTGGCATTTATTTTGACTGAATATCATGTCAC
Source organism: Brachypodius melanocephalos (assembly GCA_013398615.1). Taxonomy (NCBI): domain Eukaryota; kingdom Metazoa; phylum Chordata; class Aves; order Passeriformes; family Pycnonotidae; genus Brachypodius; species Brachypodius melanocephalos. The sequence continues at coordinate 2,385,372 of VZSR01003809.1, read as the reverse complement.
ATCAGTTCAGTGGAAAGGAGAAGAGAGGATTCCTCTTGGCAATTATATTTTCTATTGTGCCAGAACAGCTGCTGAGAGGAAGGTACATCCAAAGGGAAAAAGGGGGTCTTTCCAACAGGCATTCAAAACACTTAAATCAGGGGTGACATAGAATGACTTACTCCCACCTAAATATACATTTCCAGATTTGCAACTTTTCCTACAGGTACTCAAATTCTCTGACTCCTTCAGGATATAAAAATGTCAACCACTATTATACTAGTCCAAAAATGTGACAAAAGTGTCGCTCAGAAAGCAGAAGTAAAAAGCCTGCAAAGAATAAGGTTTGTGAACAAGCAAAAAATTGTGAAATACAACCTAAATATTTGCACTTCACAAAATGATCTTGCCTGCTGGCTGTAGCATAGATGGGTAATCAAGTAAGCACAGAACTATCCTCAGTACCATCATTCAGAAGAGCGAAGAAGAAATAACAATATGTTAACAGCTGTTGTACTGGATACAGGGAAAGTGTGTGTTGTACACCAGAGCATCAAAGGTGACTTCTAAGAGCACAAGAACACTAAAAAACTTGTTTTGCCTAGATTTTCCCCTACTCATATCCCAGGTCATCTGATTTCATGACATTTTAATGATAGTTACATCAGACTGGGGCTTTACCTATGCCCCAAGGGAAAAAAAGGTAAAAAGTAGATCCAAAATCTTCTTTCATTCGAAATACCTCTGCTTTAGGTAGAGAAGGTGATTTATGGGAGAGTTGAAAGAACTTGTGGAGAGAAGAATGGAGTTTTTGTAAAAGCAACAGGGATAAAATATCACTGTAAATAAAACCCAAGCTTACTTCTACTTAATCTCTCCACTCTTTAGATTTGGCTACTGACATTGATACAGAACAGTATCTATTTGACAAGGACCACATATTCGGTCACGGACTCTCACTGGAATGATTCTAAATGGAGGTAAACATCACAAATATGACAGTGGAATGTTATAACTGTTGATACACTTCAAACACACACCCAGAGATAAATACATTGCCCTAGAGCAGACACCACTTTCTGCTACTGTTACTTTCTGAGCATCTTCAAATCTAAAGCAGGAGCTTAGGTGTAGTCTGAAATCTTCATTTACTATATGTGTTAAGCATCTCTAACACTAAAAAGACAGAATGGAAAAGTTGTCTCCTGCACAGAGGGGAAGATGATCAGACTGGGCCATTTCCTGCACACTTGAAGCAAAGGTCACTGCAGAGGGAATTTACTTCATCAGAGCCCAAAGTGAACAAGTATAAATGGCTGGGACTAGCCAAGAGATGGAAAAAAGAACAAATTGGATCAACTATCCCCATGGGAAAGAGCTTACCTCAAAATATCTCATTTACTGGAAGCACTCTGATCTGGAAAAAAAATGCTCCACTCAAACCTAGGACACCAGACCACCACTCACATGACTGACTGCTGGAAAAAAACTCATCCACTGACCTTAGGTCAATCGTCTCAATAAAGAAACAAAGGCAGTCTCTCAGTGTAGTGCTGGTATTCAGCTACAGGAGTTACTGTCAGCAAGGCTTAGGGAGATGCTTTGCTTGTCCAGTGTGGGTTTTTGTAATTTCATGAAGAGATTGGGCCAGTTCAGAGGAGCACTAACTGATCATTAAGTGTCAGGCCAGTCCAGTAAAATTCTTTTACCCTTCTGCAAACTTTGGAATCTGCACTCCTTTTTTTTTTTTTTTTTTTCCAGAGTTTGGTTCATGTTAATCTTTAGGACAGATCCTACAGCCCTCCATAACATTCAGGGGCCTTGTTTAGCTATTTGCTTTGATTCTTCTCTATCCCTGGAAGCCAATAGCAGCTCCCAGATAATCAACTGAGAGGCATGACAGCCCCTCAAAATGCTGGGAGGAATAGTTTGTTTTTTCTACCAAATGATGAAACACAAAGAAAGTGTAAGTATATATAAAGTATCAAGGTTTAAAATTTGCATGGTAAGATAAGCTTTTCTTGAGGACCTTATGGCATTAAGGACACAGTCACTCAAAGAGCATTTCAAATGTCTGTTTGCAAACTTCACCAATTCTAACATACTCTAAATCAATCTATGACTTAAAGATACAGGAAACTAAAATGGCTTGAGTGAACTGAAAACATCTCAAAACAGCCTGCTGTTTCTTTCAGCCTGAAACAAACTTATCCTGTTAGACACTGCTAGATTTTAAAGGTGAAGCCAGACAGCTAAAAAGAAAACAAACTCAAACAAGTGCTTAGAGGTTTCTTGAATCATTTAATGCAGACCTTACGTGACATGAGATGTGGTTTATGTCTTCAAACTGGCGGTGCAAACTAAGTAATTAATCCTCACAAGACGGGGCAGGTCAATAATATCATACTGAGACAGACAGGCTGACATTAAAACTCAGGACTACTTCAGTGCCACAAATGGCATCCTGGGCCCTTCTGGCTGTGTCTTAAAGGCTGCCAAACCAAATGCTCTCATTTTGCATGTAATAAAATTATTTGATATTTTGCTTCAAAAGCAGCTCTAAGTATTTCTGAGTGGGCTTTCAAAGAGAGAGGACTGTTCTTTTGTACATTCATTCTCATGACATCTGTCCTGCTACTTTGTTTCAGATTATGTTCTCAATACAACTTGACCCACACAACTTCTGATACTCGGCAGTCTTGAACACTGGACCACTTATGTCTGAAGGCTGTTTACAGTTTACTGGAAATAAGAAATTTGCGCCAGGCAATTATGGCCTGAACATTTCTAATTTTAACTCACGACGGGTTTCTTTCACTCGCTTCAGGTAAAGTGTTAAAGTGCTGCTCTGCCCCTGCCACCAACTCCAAAGTTACACTGCAGGGTTCCAGTTTTGATTCCATCATTTATTAATTTGTCAGTCTTCAAAGAAAGACATTTTGCTAAATGCCAGTCTCCTCTTGGAGCCTCTTCAACATGTGTGTTATCTTTCCAGGTGTCTTTCCCACCAATCCTGCTACTAGAGGACTGCACAACAAAGACTACAGCTCACCTTCCCACAGCTGTTCCACCTCTACTGCACTCACCACATTCAAACCAAATTCACTGCAGCTGGCAGCCAGGAGGGCCAGCCCTGTCCTGGGGACATCAGGCACAGCATGGCCAGGTGGGCAAGGGAGGGGATTGTCCTGCTCTGCTCTGAGCTGGGGTAGCCTCACCTCCAGTGCTGGGGGCAGGTTTGGGTGCCACAATACAAAAAAGTCATTAAACTTTTAGAGACTATCCAAAAGAGGGCTACAAGGATGGTGAAGGGCCTTAAGGAGAAGCTGTATGAGGAGCTGAGGACACTTTATCTGTTCAGCCTGGAGAAACAGAGATGGATGGGAGACCTCATCACAGTCTGCAACTTCTTTGCGAGGGGAAGAGGAGCAGCAGGCACTGATCTCTTCTCTGTGGTGACCAGCGACAGGACCCAAGGGAACAGCCTGAAGTTGTCTCAGGGAAGTTTTAGGTTGGCTATAAGGAAAAGGTTTTTCACCCAGAGAGTAGCTGATCACTGAAATGGACTCCCCAGGGAAGTGGTGACAGCACCAAGCCTGACAGAGTTCAAGAAGTGTTTGGACAATACCCTTGGGCACATGGTGTGACTCTTGAGGTGTCCTGAGCAGGGCTGGGAGCTGGACTCAATCCTGATGGAACCCTTTGAAGTCAGAACATTCTGTTGTATTTTAGTTCTAATTCTGGGCCAATCCACTGGTGAAGAAAGTGCTGCTGTTTTCAGACAGCTCAGTATCAAGTTGGGCCATGGGAAAGAGTTGCAAAAGTAGCCGAGTGAGTGCATACTGCACTGTAAGAGACAGTAAAAAATCCTGTAGCAGTAAACTCTGCAGAAAGCTGAGATGGGTATGATATATACAGATTTGCTGCAGGGAAAGGAGAATGGAGCCAAGGACCAGATCCAAGAGACTGCTGCAGAAGATGCTAAACCAGGGCCCTTGGGGAATTCAGAAAATTTCCTACAGTTCTGCCTGGACCATCTTTCCTTGAACTTGCTGGCTCCTGGCTTGTTGGAACCCAGAGCATCTCTTTGGCTGCCCGGAGAGCTCAGGAAACCCTGGGCAAACTGTCTGGGAACTGAGCAAGGGAAATTTGAGTTTTGCTTAAGAGCACCTGTGGTACCCTGGGCCTGTCCAGGGGGGTGAACAGGGGGGTTTCTCCTCTGTCCATGGGGGTCACAGACCATGGCACAAAGCAGAGATGAATTACAAATCTCAAGAGTGTGAAACAGAGTAGTTTAGCTTATCACTGAGTTAGAAATATGTAGTTTTAGGTTTTTCATAATAGAAGTAGATGGAGACAAGATGGAGATTTTGGGGCAGTCCCTAAATCCCTAAAATTTTCTTCTTGTTCTTCACCTCCATTTTGTGCTGTGACGTTAGCACAACGTGGCTTGGGGAGATTGGGCCAAGTGGAGATGGTCTGTTTGATGTGGATGGTGGACATTGGTGGGAAATGGTAAATACTATGTTCGTAATAATCTGTATATAAGGCAACAACCTTTGAGGGCAGAGGGAGTTCCCTGATGGCCGCTGTTGAGAACAGACCTCGCTGAGGACAGAGTGAACTATGAGATAAGAGAAAGAATAAACACCATGATAAACCTTGAAAATACAGAAGCTTGAAGCCTCCGTCTCTTCCTTGCGTCTGCCCCGAAGCATCCAGGAGGGCAAAAGACTCTAAACCACCTGAATGTCGGAAAATCCCCATCCGACACTGGCTTTTCACTCTGCTCACTTCACCTCAGCTTTGTTCTGCCTCAGAGTGTTTTAAATCATTTCAGTATTTGTCTGCTTTGTCTTTAGACTACTTTTTCAAGCACACTTTCTTTTTCAGCAACTACTATCAGAAATGGGGCCCTGCTCTCAGTTGCTCTTCAGGCTTCCTTGTATTATGCGTAGTCAGTCACTCCCCAACAGAGGTAACATAATCCTTACAAATGGATTCGTACGTGCTAGGAACAGAAAGAGAGGTATAAACTAAAGGATGCTGAAATAAAAGCTAGGGCATTGGCCAAGATGTTCCTGGACTGCACCTACTCTGGGCATTGCTTGTGTAACCATGAATTTCCTGAAACAAACAGGAGCATCCTGGAATGAGTCTCCTTGGAAAAGCAGTGCTCAGTCCCTGTCTGCCTGTCTGCTGAGAAGAACTGCCCAGCCATTTTGGCAAGCCTGCTGATCGTGGAGGACAGCATCCTATTTGTTGCTTTAAGTTAAAGTCACTAAGTTAGCTGGTGTTCCAGGCAACTGCTCACTCTACTGCAGAGTGAGGGAAAAGGTCATGCCAAACACCCCAAATTCACTTTTTAACAACAATCATCCTACTACAGAAATAGGAAAAGATATGCCAGTCAAGAGCTTGACAGTGAGACTATGATTTTTTTTGGTTCATCCATATACCAATCCAGTCTTCAGCAGGAGTGCAGAACCATCTCAGTTACTCATGGTTCCCCAGGCCAGGAGAACAGCTTCCATAGTCAGTTCCGGATGGAGTTTGTGAGGAAAGGGGAAATTGGCACTTCTGAGGAAGGGGGAGATTTGCACTGGCTGTGCTTAATACAGCATTTTGACTGCCTCCTGAATTGTCTTGCCTGAGAGAGGCTGATTCCCAAGGAATCCTTCACATTCCACTATACTGGCCCACTGATGATCTTCAGTGCATCACAGAGCCTCTTTCATAGCTATTGCTACCTGTCTGTTTTGATGCAGTCCATCAAATCTTTGAGCTTATCGATTCAGACCTGCTGATGTGCCCAGTTTACTTATTCTCTGTTCAGCCCATTTGTTGGCCTAAAAAGACACCTCTTTAAAAAGTAATACAGATTAGAATGTTCTTATTGATCTTTTGCATTAAAAAGCCTAAATTTCCAGCTAAATTGCAAGTGGTCATTTTATTTCAGGAGGAATTTTTCACATGATACAAAACTGAGCTGAATGGTTCAATGTAGACAGTGATTATTAAAAATAGCAACCACATTAATTCCTATATAAAATCATAGAAAATAATAGAATTGTTTAGGTTGGAGAAGATCTCTAAGACCACGCAGTCCAACCCCTAAGCTAGCTCTGTCAAGTCCAGCACTAAACCATATCCCTAAGTGCCATATCTACATGTCTTTTGAACACTTCTAGGGATGGTGACTCCAGCATTTCCCTGGGCAGCCTGTTTCAATGCTTTACAAACCTGTTTATGAAGAATTTTTCCCAATATCCAATCTAAACCCTGGTGCAATTTGAGGCCATTTCCTGTTGTCCTGTCACTTATTACCTGGGAGAAGAGCCTGACATGCAACTTACTATCACCTCCTTTCAGGTGATTGTAGGAGGCAAGGTCTCCCCTCAGGCTTCTTTTCTCCAGACTAGACACCCTCAGCTCTCTCAGCTGCTCCTCATAGGAGCTCCAGACCCTTCACCAGCTCCACTGCCCTTCTCTGAACACACTCTGGCACATCAATGTCCTTCTTGCAGTGAGGGGCTCAGAACTGAACACAGCACTCAGGGTATGGCCTCACCAGCACTGAGTACAGGCGGACAGTCACTGCCCTGGTCCTGCCACACTATTGCTGACACAGGCCAGGATGCCACTGGCCTGCTTGGCCACGTGGGCACAGCTGGCTCCTGTGCTCCTGTTCAGCTGGCTGTTGATGAATACCCCCAGGTCCTTTTCCATTGGGCAGTCTTCTGCCCCAAGCCTCTGGGCTTCCATGAGGTTGTTGTGACACAAGTGTAGGACCCTGCACTTGGCCTTGCTGAAGTTCATACTGTTGGCTTTGGCCCATCAATCCAGCCCATCCAGGTCCCTCTGCAGAGCCTTCTTACTCTCCAGAAGATCAATACTGCCGCCCAACTTGGTGTCATAAAAACAAACGGCAAGATTTATGTGGATCCACATATGTAGACAAATGCACATTATCCTCTTTGGCTTCCGTCCTCTCACACGCCCTATTTACCCTGGGATTTACTGAATCTTTGCTCTCCAGATCTTGGTGAAAGCAGAGCTATAATTTTTAACCTCTGATATAACCCTTAGTGGAGCTATTCCCAAGGTAACATTCACCATTTTCACACTCTAGCTGTGCAGTGATTTTCACTGACTGATTAGACAAACATGTTCATTTGCTTAGTGCTTGTCATTGCCATTTAAGTATCTGATCTTAGGACACATAACCTTACAAACAATGCTACCATCTCACCTTGTAGATTGATTCAACTCTATTTTAAAGTCCTGGATTCAACTCTATTTTAAAGTCCTGTTACAGGAATACATTTCTGCAAACTGGTACCAATAGCCACTCCACAGTTCTTACATAATCAGTCTCCTCAAACCACTGGCCTCTCTGACACCATCAGTAATACACCAGGCAATGTAAACTCCTAATGAGAATGGAGAAGCAGGTGAGAGAAAAGTAAAGATACTGACAGCTCTCTGTGGGGATCCTTGTACATATAGGTACAGCACTACATTGGAAATATTAATACCATATAAGTTGTTTTATATATAAATGCAAAAAAATAAAAAGTGGGGTTGAAAAACCACAGAACATCAGAGAAGTCATTCTGAATGTGAATAATTTTATGCTCCACAGAAATCTGAAGTTATAAACTCTATACATAGACTGAAACTGTGACTTCAAAGAATTGCCACATATTCTGTTTCTGACAGCACACTTGGTTTCCAAATCTGGGTAATGCCAGTGTGTGGTTCATTCCTCAGTAGATAATGAAAAGAATGGGTTTCTATCAGCAAAAGCTACATCATCCTACAGTGCTGGAGCTAGACACATGCTGCTAACTCAAGACAGGGTATTGACAGGAAACTGCTGTGACAGATTTGTTTCTCCAAGCAAAAGTGACAACAAGGTGATGATCTCAAGCAATGCCTGATGCAGAGGAGTAAGGAAAACAAAAGAAGAGAAAAACCACCAACCCAAGAACAAGTCCAAAGAATTGGGAAGCGTTCATAAGCTCTGCTACCTTTTCTGTTTTAGGCTTGATTGTGTTTGTTTTGGGGGGTTTTTTTTGGTCACATCTAAGATTGCTTTATTCAGAACTCATTAAATTACATCTTTTTTCATCCAGTGATTAAAAACTCTGCAGAAAATGTACTGAAGGATTTAACTCTAGTGCAGCTTCTCCCATTACTGCTTCAAACTGTTCTGAAACACTGGTTTGTAGTTTTTCTCAATGATCATCTCAACTACAGATCAGAGGAATTGTCCCTACCACTTTCCAGTTTCTGATGCTGGATTTTCACCTTCCACTCAGTCAGGATCTTTCTCCTCATCCTTAGCCTACTTAACAAGTTTCAGCTTGAGGGCTGAGAGCCTAGAGATAGCAGGATGCTGCTGTTCTCCCACAAAAAACAAAAAACATCTCTACTAAATGTGCCAAATAAGTCAGAATCACAAGGCACACACAAACACAGGACATTTGTGCATTAAACAAAACCATGACCCATGAGATCAACTAATCTGGGCTGCAGAGACGTCCAAACTGGGCTTCAGAAGCAGACACAGCCATTATCAGTTTGCTCAGTCCCAAAACCGAGGAGGCAGATGGTACAGCTGAAATCAAGGGATCCCAAGAAGAAGTGGGGCCGTAAGAAACTGTGCCACAGATGGAGAGACATCAGAGCTGGCCCCACGTCAGCTTTTCAGGCCCAGATGGATTTATTCACTCAGAAACAATACTGCTGAATGCAACTTTTTGGCTTCCAGGGCCAAGTCGTCTGTCCCAGGTGGTGCTGGGTGTTAACAAGCCCTTGGGGACCCGAGCTGGCTCTGCTTTGCAGAGCAGTCCCTGGCAAGTGCTGGCATTAGCCCCAGGGTGATCAGAAATTGTCCACTGCTTGTGGTGCTGCTGTCTCCAGAGCCACAATCACAGAGAGGTGGTTGTATTCTCAGCTCATTGCATTGCTCCCACTCCTGAACAGCTTGACTGGGGAACAGAAATGCTGCTGACCACAGAGAAGGTTACTGTTCCTCTAGTAACCCTTTCTTCAAGGTTCTTTCAATATTTTTAAAACACCATTTTAAACGTAAAAGTATACATAGCAATATAACTTTTACAAGCAGTCAAGACATGATGACAAGCACATTCACTCTTTGCTTTGGAAGCCCCAGAGTGATAAACATACTTGCACTGTCTACAGCAAACTAGCAACTGGGAGGAGTGCACTTACTCAACAGCAGAGCCCAAACCCTACTGCTCTTAATGCTTTTTGAAGGCCTCCTTCAAAAACAGGTCCAATGGTGAAATCAGCCCAGCTGTCTGGGCAGATGAAAAGCCATCTGTGCCATGAAATTGAGCCTTTTGTGCCCAGGGCTAATAACTTGAGTAGTAAGTAAAGGGTCTGCACAGCAGGAGAGATTTCCTACTGGAAATTTTGAGCTTATCATGACATGGAGCCTGCCTTCTCTCATTGCCCACATGATTTACAAGGCACCTTGGAGAAGGGAGGTCTTGTTCCTTCCTGAGAAACAACTGCACCTTCCTACACCTTTGATAGATTCATATTAATCAGGCAGCATAGGGTTTTCTGATGGTAACACATAAAACTTAATTACATGTTCACATACCAGATGAAAATAAAAGGAATTAATGGGCATTATTTGCCCCCTGGGCTGTGTATTTGCTTTTACATCTCTGCCCAAACAAAACACTGAATCTCTCAGATTCATGCATGTGAAAGCTAAGCAACTTTATTTTTCATAAACAAAAAAAAAGATGCCAGTACTGTAATGTAGAAAACATTAAAGCTATACATATCCCAATTATCTATTTGTTCTAATTTAACCATTCAGGGCTTCTTACTGACCTGACTTCCAAGTTCAACTTCACTATGGTTTAATCACAAAGATTTCAAGTGCAGAAACATTGACAGGCTTCATATTGGAAACGCTTTGGTTAACTGAAAAAAAAGCTTGCCATCCTCTGGAGAAAATTTATCACTCCTTTCTGTGTGTTCAGACCTAGAGACCTAGATCAAAGCCTGTCTTTCCTTGCTCAAAATACTAGAATACATGTTAGTAAATGAAAAGAAAAACATTTTGAAAATGAAAGTAAATTAAAACTACCGAGGGACAGATCTATTTTATACTCTGGCAATTTTCCTGAGGTTTTACTTTTAATGTTTATTGTTTAACTTCATAAAATTGAGTAACTAGCATAATAGCACCTCAAATGCCTGAGAGAAACAGCCCATTAAAATAGGAAGCATCTTGTTAATAAAATACACTCATCAGAACACACCACAATTCCCTACAAGCTCGTGCAGTTTTAAGGCTAGTAAACATTTCTAATGATCGTCAGCAGACCCAAATTTTCTTCAATGGTTTGTTAAATCACTTCTTTCAAAAAAGGTTTTGACATCAAATATAATCAAACAGTTTCCTAATCTTCCAGGGGTATGTAGAGTACAGATGCAAGAAAAGCCTGGCTGTAACACTACAGTTTTCCTCCACTCACGAGCTCCTGCTAGGGCTGGGTGAGGAAGAGGAAGAGGAAGAGGAAGAGGAAGAGGAAGATCTTCACCAAGCCCAAAGTAGAATGGAGGAAATGCACAGTTTAAAACAGAAAATAAGCATCTCAGTTTTAGGTAATGTGCTCCAGCTAGCTACCAGTAAACATTTTGAGGAAAAAAAGGGAAAAAAGGAAAAAAGCACTTTTACCCTCCAGATCTGATGTGCAGCACCAATGAGATAAGTTCTTACCTGTATCAAATCTGTGAAGAACCAAGAAGCCCTGGATAGATGTTGTTAGTTTCTTTTAGGTCAGCAGTTTCACCAGTTTGCCATCACTGATTGATCCAGCAAACTGAAAGTATTGTCTCCAATGAAAACCAAACAACTCTACCAAACATTTTATTTTTGTTGCTGTACAGCAAATGACTGCTCAAGATCAGGAACTGACCACAGTTCCCATTTTCATGACACCACATCTTCACAGTCTTTTCTTCCTCACAGTTTTTTTCCAAGGAACAATATTGCATGGGGCACTCTGAGCACAGAAAAAAAAATCCCATGTGCTCAAAGGGCATGTAAGATACCAGATCCAGAGAAGGGGAAATGTATCTTCTCCAGGTGACCAAAGGCATAGACTGAAATGTCTCTAACATCGAGGCCCAGAAGTGAAGATTTCATAAAAGGTTTTTCAAGACTAATTAACAGTTTTCCTGCATGTCTTCGGTTTGGATGTCTGGGTGTCAAAAATGACATTTTTTTTAAAAGGTCTTAATTGTCAGAGGTCTGCTGCCCTTCACCTTTCTGGGGAGCAAAGAATTCAGTCTTGTCAGTGTCAGCAGCATTTAACAAGTTAAGTTGTGGGCTGGTTCCCAAGGTCTTTAGAAAACATGAGTCCAGCTCATTATTGATCTCCCTGTAGAAAGTTATTCCTTTTTCTTCTTTCTGGTTTATTTTATATAGAGACTGCTACAATTGCTTTTACCATTCCCCCTGGAGTCATTTCAGGTTAACTCACTTTACTGGTTACGCTTGCTTAAATACAGCTCACATCTGAAGGTTCTCTTTGAACAAGGGCTTGACAGAGAAATTCAGGATGAAAAGAGCAAAGTTTTGGATTCAGAATAGGTTGTCTTAATGACAGGGTAATTGCTTTTCTGAAAAGCACAATTCTGAATTGTGAAATCTATGGTTAATTGCAAGAGCAACCTCAACTAAGCCTCATTCATTTTATGACTCGCTCTCTATTTTTTTTCTATAATATACTATTTCTCCATCTAAAAGTCACTGTTTAGTAAAATGACTTCAACTTGAAATCTGATCTTCAAATTAAGAAAACTTCTATTTTAAAAAGTCATTAATAAAAGTGTAAATAGCCAATAAACTTCCCCACAGAAAACTAGGTAACTTCCAAAGACGAATCTCTAACTCAGTATAGTTTTTCCATAACCTATTTGTGTAGGAATCTTTTTTTGTAATTCACAAGGTTTGTTTAAGCACTGAGGATAATAGTTTTAACTCCATTTCTGAACAAGTATTAAATGTGAAAATGAATTATGTATTTCAGGGACATATCATCTCTCCTCTAGAATTCACCCTGAAATTAGCCAGGGACTTTATATTTGAAGGTTGAACACTGTTGTGGTTTAACCCCAGCCAGAAACGAAGCTCCACACAGCCACTCCCTCACTCACTCCCCTGATGGAATGGGAGAAGGAATCAGAAGGGTAAAAGTGAGAAAACTCACGGGTTGAGATAAAGACAGTTTAATAGGTAAAGCAAAAGCTACATGCAGGAGACCAAACCAAGGAATTCAGTCACATGTTGCCAGCTATGTTTTCTCATTAGAAAAGCTTTTTGGATTGAGTCATGAGGCTAAAGAGCACTGTCCATCTTGCACAGAAGGGTGTATTTCATGTCCTACATCCAAACCCACCATTCTGTGATCCTTGTCTGATCTCCATCCACAGCCCAGACAACAAAATTTCACCCAGTGGGGACTTGTTTTGAAACCACTGACTTAATGGGTTATACCAAAACATCTTTCAGATAATATCCAAATTTGAGTAAGAGATATTTTCCCTCCATTAACCTTTTTTAAAAATACATAATTGCCCCTTTCATTTTTCCTTGCCCAATGGCTTGATATAGGATGCAGGAACTTCAGTGATTTGCCACAGCCTGTAACAGCTTTTAAGAAAAACGGCCAATACAAGATTTGTTTTTATTTAAAAAAGGAAGAAAACCTGTAGGCCTCCTTTGCTTTGATTACTCTTTTCTTACAATGAGGTGTGCTACCCCAGTTCACGGATTCTGTTAAAGAGAAGGAAGCAAACCTGAGTAGCAGGTTTTTTCCCACCCCTGCTACAGGGAACATCCCTGTCCGAGGAGCCAGCCAGAATCCTGAGTTGTACAGCCACATGTGCAAAGGGTAATTCTAGCATGTGTCCTCTGTTCACTAACTGATCACATAACAAGAGGCCACGAGAGCTCCCTGAGCTGTGGGGCTGACTGTTCACACACAGCTACATCATGCATAATGCCAGAGAACATCATGTCATTTGTCCAATTCTTACAGGTACTGGAGCAGAATACTAAAAAGGAAGTCAAGCAATCACCTGCTCTTGTTTGCAATTTACACAGACATCTTTGTACACACAAACAGGGTATACAAGCCAACAGCCAATTAAGTAAATATGACATATAGCAATGCTAAGTGGAGAGCTGGCTATGTGAGTCAAGTTATTGTAATTTAAAATGTTTCCATCCTCAAAAGGATCTGAAAGAAACAGAATATAGCAAGGCTTTACTAAGAGCTAAGTTCCCTCACACAGGCAGCTTTTTTCCTTCCTGCCCCAGGTTCTTTCCTTATTAGAGCTGAAGCACCCAAGCATTTGGTCAGCTGTGTTATATTTTTTGGTTGCCTGTGGAGTTTTTTTTTTTTTCCAAAGTACAACATCACCAACTACCAATGATGACCAGATGTGCATTGTCAGTCCATCTTTATTCCCTTGTTCCCTGCTCCAATTCTTCGGCAAAGGTTACCTAAGCAGCAGAAAACACATAAGCAGGCCACTGTTTGCAGTCCAAAATAATCACTGTCTAGTTCCTGCAATGCCAAGACAGTAGGGTAACATAATACTCATTAGTAAATGAAAATTGCTCTATATTGCAATTATACAGCCCTGATAGCACAGAATAATGGCAGCCTTGGTGCTTTTCCCAGCTGGACTGTGTGACACAAGCAGATCAAAACACTGATCACCTAGAAGAGAATTTCAGTGGGATAGGGCAGAACAAGAAAACAACTGCTGTTGAGAAGATTAATATAAACTAACACGTCACCCATATTTATTCATCTCACTATCTGCTGCAGATCAACAAAACCCATAAAGGCATTCACAATCCTTACTGAAAATATATCATGTGGAATTTACAATTCTGGTCCACTTTACAAGAAGCTTGTGAAAAAAAATTTAAAGTATTTTAAAAATACCTATTATTAATAAATTAATAAATTATTTATTATTTCAATAGTAGGATTTTGTATGGAACCACAATTTTTTTTTTCCTTTTGACACACTGTTTTATTCTTCCACAGCAAATTACTTCAGCTCTATTTCAGTAGAGGCTATTTCACAAATGCAAAGATTAAATGAACCCCAAAAGCATTACAAAACTTCCGCTGTAAAAATGTAAATGGATTATCTCTCCATTAATATCTCACTAAACAGCAACACTTTAGAAGCAATCATTCTTCTGTTGCTCACAACATAAAAGCCAAATGATATTTTCCCCATAAATCATCCAGCTATTACAAGATAGAGTAAAAAAAGGGTGGTTCTAAGAAAATAATGTCTTTAGATTATCTTGAAACCAGGCTGGCAACTGCTACACTGCTACTTTCATACCTTCTATGGTGGAAGTAACATCCAACATTTGTTCATGTTTTACACTACAGAAGACTTCTGCACTGGATTTTAAGTGCTGTCACCAGCTTGTGTCTACTTCATTTTCATATAACAGCAAATGTAAGCATTAAAAAGCTTCTTTTATTACAGCTGTCCTGTAGCACATCTTTATGGAAGTGCTGGAACTACTGCTAGGGTGGGACCAGTAGAGAGAGAATGAAGAATAACAGTATCATAAAACATCTTGGTGACTCTTTGAGGCCAACACCAAGAGAAATTTCTTTATAGAAGCATCAGTTCCAGCAAAGAATAGGTATCTTAAAGACAAACAACCCACAGTGGACAGGCAGATGCTTATTTCTAGGATGTGACACCAAACACCTTCCCCTCCAATGTTATTTTTTTTCTGCCCACAGGGATATGAGAAGGGCAATCTCTTTTTCCTGTGAAATTGATACAGTTAATTTCTAATCACTCACTTTCCACTTCTGCAGTGTTTTTCCATGCCTATACCCAAAATGAAGACATACATTTTGTGTTTACTTCCAACTGTGTTAACCATCTGAATTGTACATACAGTGGTCTCTTCTGTCTTTATTCTGGGGCAATGCATAGGACTTCACATCCACGTTGTACTGCTAGCCTCAAAATTCACCTCACTCATAACAAAGGCATTACTTCCCATAAAGCTGTGGCTGGCATGACAATGTTTAAGCATGCATCACTTCACTGGCACTTGTGTATGTACAAACAGCCAATTAACACACAGAGACACAAGCATGAAGAATCTTCTCTCTCCACTGGGAGCTGCCACCTTTCTTCTCTTTTCTAGATTTTCACAATCCTTGGCTCTAGCTTCGCTTTCAGCAATTAAAAGAGGTGAAGTATTTCAGGATCTAGCTACTTGGAGCAAAGCCATAATGCTTATTAATTGCATCAGTATCCAGCTGAGGTGTCTGTGCACTCAGATTCACAGAAGAATCGACACCATCACCTTGATTCCAGTACCATAGACACAGGTCCTCTGCTGTAATTACTGCAAAGTGACTTAGAGCCACTCTGTTGAGGGGTGAGGGACCAATTCTGGCCCCTGGCCACCTGGGCACCCATCCAGTAATGGCCTGACTGTGCCTGGATACAGTCTCCCAACATATGTTGGAGTACCACGGATACTGCTCTGAATCAGCAGAACTAGGGAAACCTATGCTGTGGTCTCTCTCCCATTAGTCATCCTATTAACAGAGGCCAAGAAAGAGGAATGTGCCCCAGACATGATGACAGACGCTCTCAGCTGTCAGGGAAGTTGCATACAGGTAATTTGATAGAGCAACTTCCTAGGAGCTGACAATGCCATAACATTTGTTCTTTGATTCTTCCATATCCATAGTGGCACACTTAAAATACTAAACACTTTAAGCTTCCAATCTCTCTTTAAGTTTATCATTTATCATTTATCATTTACCATTTATCATTTATCATTCTAAGTTTATAATTCTAAGTTTATAATTTCTTTATAGCCAGCAAAGTATAGTTTTTCTCAACACAAAGAGTACCTTGCTGTGTAACATAAAACTGCAGATCAAATCTATTTACTGGGTCAAGAAAGCTAAGTTACTTCTGCCACAAATGCAGCACTAATCAGCCATACAGCATTATAGTTGTATTTTCATCCACTCTTATGCATCAGTCAAAAAAACATTTGCAAAGTTCTGAGTTAAATATATTTGCTGATAGTGATGGTCAAAAAGGAGAAGAAGGCACATATGTTGATTTTAGACCACAGGTGGTGCAGCACAGGGTGTTAGAAATTGTCTGTTCCTATGAAGTATAAACTGAGGAAATTTGGTATGCAAGTCATCGAAAGAGAATTTATCATGTCATTTTCACAGACATTTCTTGACTCACTTTAACTGGACAACTACAATTCTCTTTATATCATGTGATCTTTCTGATCAAGGCTGTGTATCTGGAACACTCTTTTCCTTGGAAACTTATGTTTTAGATTCTCAAAGCACTGCAAACTTTTCCTAGGTCACTCTTTTTGCTAATATTTTAGGGCCATCTTTCTCAAAACCGAGCTCTTACAGAGATGCATTTTGATGCTCTTCCTCATGTGGAATATTTCTTTACCAATCAGTGCTCTAATACATCCATTCAGTGGGGAAAGTTAAGGCATCAGTGTCTGACCTTCAGTTGCCCCTAATACTTCAACTGGCCACCACATATTTGCATTACAAGGTCCATGTGATGAAGCAACGAGGATTTTCACTTTGAGCACCAATTTTTTAATGATGCAGCTTCAAAACAGATAAATGCTTTCAAAATTTGACTGCTTTCTCATGGACAAAGAAAATTTCCCCTCCTCATCCCCAGAGAGCCCTCGGCTGGCACTGGATCTGAACTGGTTATCTCAAAATGCATATTTTTGTGCAAGTTCACCAACTGATTGGTGTGTTCCCCGCAAGCCAGCTGGAATACATGATTTTAAAAGGGATCTTTCAGTTAATAACAGTTTCCCAAACAGTTGTCACTGAAGACTACATGTGCAGAATAAATCAGATTAAATCTTAAAATAAGATCATAATCAGAAGTGAAATTCCAGCTAGAATATGTCTACATGTCCTCAAATGTTTCCTGTAAAATTAGGCAGCAAATCATCTAATGGTAATAAGGCTTGCAACACACAGGTCGTTCTGCCACACAGGCCTACGCAGGCAGCCTGATATTACCAGCTACCTACCCTTCAGCTGCCTTATTTATAGATTTATGAAATCAGAGAAACTTAAGAATGTTCAACTATGTGAAACTACTCATGAATGCAGCTTGCACACATGGTTTTCAGAGGACTGGACACAAAGGTGATAACTGTGTATCACCATTTACACCAGCTTACACAGAAGTGAGTACCCCCAAATGATGTCTTAAGTTTTAGCTTTTATATTTTCACAATATGTGCTGCTTAGGTGTAGTTCTGAGCCTCATATTAAGTGCTGGTAAGCTCTCTTCACAGAGCAGGTAGATAAAACAAATCCTTTTCCTGTGGAGGACCAAGGACAATTTTCAGCCCAACAGCATAAACAACGGTGGACTGAAGAGAGAAAACAAGAAGGATGGGACCTCACAACCTGAAGCTGTAACTGGACAATTAAACCCCAATATGCAAATTGACCAAAACTTATAAAAATGTAAGATCTCGTGACCGGTCATCCAATTTGTTCTTAGTCCACACTGGGTGTAGCCCTGGTCAGGCTCCTGTCCTGCCCAAGGTGTATCCTAGAGACCTCTCAATAAATAACAACTTCATTCTCTAGCTCTGTCCAGTCTCTGTTTCAGGTCAGCTTTTCCAAGGCATCACAAGGACCACCCATGCCATGAAAGGTAACCTGTGCAGAGGTCTGTGGATTGGAGCCACTGCATGGATTTGTACTGCAGCTTTTGCATGTAGCAAGTTTGATCCAAGCAGAGCTCCGCTTCATTCCGGCATCGCTCCTCACCCTCCTGGGATTCAGGGCTGGCAGCTGGCAAGGAGGCTCTGCAGCCCCTGGAAAAGGCTTCACTGGAGCTCCCCTCAGAGTCCTTCAGAGCTTGGCTTCCAAGAGAGGGCTGCGTGTGTAAATCTCAGCTCCGGAGTAGGAGAGACAAGTTCTGGTAAGGTGGAGAGTAACAGACGATGATACTGTCACACGTGGTGGTTTGGGGATTTTTCCTCAAATCCTATGTTATCTAAAATTCTTAATTGGTGATTTGGTAGAGAGGTAGAGGTAGAGAAAACAGATTGAAATTATCCGATGAGGCATTTTCAAGTCAGAAGCCGATATGAAATAAAAAGCGTATTACACAGTTTGTCAAATGAAGGCGCACATAATTCTGACTAGATTGTCTACTGCAATTTTTATCGTGAAACTCATGAAAGTAATTGGTATCATTTCTAAATGGACGTTTAAATTTGCCATAATGAAAGACGGGTTGAGTTTGAAACAACCAAGAAAGGAGTGCATTTAACACTTGCTGAAGGAAGTTAAGCAGCTGTAGCATAACAAGCTCTCTTTTTGCAGAACTGGTAAGCATGTGGCAGTATTAATCAAATTTTGATTTTGTCTTTATCATCAAAGATCCTCTCTGAGTCCTGAGGAAAATACTTGCAGTCTAACACCTCAGAAAAAAGAAGAAGAAGAAAAAAAAAGGCTGAAGCAAGAACCTTCATATTCAGTTATTTTTAAGGAGCACAAGCCAGACAAACAGCAAGCCAAGATTCTAGAAAATTGAATCTGTACTTTCACACTTGGAATTTTAAAGTTGTCAAAACTCTCAAAAAACACATGCTAAGTTTGGAGGGCCGTGGTAAAAGAGTTCTGGGGGAAAAAAAAAAAAAAAAACAAACCAACAAAACCTGTTGATAAAACTGGCTGGCAAATCATGCCACATAGGAAATCTCCTCTGAAAATGGGGATTAAACTTCTTTGAACATGCCTTGATTTACTCTAATGCTTACCATTGTCTACAGAACAAAGGAAAGTGAAATTTCAAAGTCAGAACTTCACCAGTGCCTCATGGATGAGCAGCAGGGAACAATCTTATTTTAGGACATATATGTACTTGTGAAAAGAAGAGAAGGGTAAGTAAAAGGTGAAGGAGCACCAAGACTTCTGCCTTTTGCCTATTTTTTTTTAATTAACTATATATGAAATTTGCTACTGAGGCAGACCAAAACTGTTTTAAAAATCATACAGTACTATGGATTTAAACAGCTTGTCAGGACTGAGTCTTTCTGCCTGAGTAACTATGATCTGTCTTAGGCCATGAACTGGGAAATACATGTCCAAGAAAAGATTCAAGAAACAGACATTGATGCCATTCACAGTATTGAGAAAAGTCCTAGAGGCACAAACCATGGCAAAAGACTATGAAGTGTATAAATCTTTTCTTCTTTTCTCCTGTAACAGGGAGATTCACTGCACAGGAAATATGGGGAATAAATCTACTGCTGCCTTGGCCATCTCCCCAGAAAAGGGAGGCTTTGGAGGTAAAGCACACGACTAGCAATCCCATCCCTGGGTGTCTGCAGTACAGATTATCCCCAGCAGTGCATGTCTTGCAGTAAAACAGTTTCCAAATTTGTGATCTGACATGGACAGAGTGGATTAACATTAAAATGACTCATTGCATTATTATTCAACTATTAAAGGAACCTAAATGAGAAGAGAAGCATGTTTCTTAAAAAAGTTAAACACAGAACCAAAGTCTCACTCGAAGTAATAACAGTAATCACAGTATCACACATGGGAGTCTAATTTGCCCTCGAATTAATAAATAAAACCATTATTTTTTCATTTAGCAGTAATCTTTATTAAATACCACCATTTACAATTAAAAGCACCACTGTAACTGAGGAAAACAAGAGTTTCAAAGTCAGATCTGGAGATGAAGTGTTATTCAAAGGCTGTAAGGGAGAAGAAGCCATAAGAGAGAATTTTTGATACCTGAAGAGCTTGAGTAAACAAACTCACTGTTGCACAGAGGAAGGGGAAGCCAAGAGGAGAAAGAAAACTGTGAGCTGGTAGTGGAGTAGGGGCACGCTGGGTCAGCAAGACAGAGAGAAAAATGCATAAAGAATTTCGAAGAGAATCTTATCCATCCTATACAAGTTAGGTGTGCTTGCTAGAAATTGATTAAAATAAGGTAAAATATAACAGAAAAGAGTGTATTTCAATAGCTTGACAGGTTGTTGCGTAGGCAATATAGCCATTAATTACTTGAGCTCTTTCAATCAAAGCTTTTATGCATGAAATAACAGAGTTTACATGGTTCACAGGAACAAACATACCGAGACAGATGCAGAATACAAAAAAGCACCAGAGAAACCTCAGCATGGCGAGTCATCAATTAACATTTCATCACTTTAAACACGGTGTAAACTTCTACCGTCCCCATACCATGACAGGATTTTGCACAGTGCTTCTGCAGTAGTTCAGCAGAATTTCTTTCAAGATCAAGACCTTTGTCAATAAGATGTATCTGTAACAGTACTAACTCAATAGTCATTCTTTTTAGTAGAGCAGTAAGTATGTTTTCATCTCCTGCTTAACTAAACTGCCTACATAACCAAACTACACTGCCTACATAACCAAACCTCCATTTGATCATGTGGACAGGTGCTAAATAAAATCAAGAACCTGACAAAAATGCAGTAGCTTTTCCTAAGTTTGATATTTAAGCTCAGGAACAGGGCTGGGTATGGTCAGAAGCCTGAAAGGAGAGAACAACCAAAATCCAAGGTGCAACCCAGAAAACCTTTGGACTTCTACATTACAGCAAGTGCACAGTGGTTTCTGTCTCCCTTCCTCACATGGGAAGACAGATGGATTCATACACATACATTCCTTTTATGTAGCTATCTATTGTATAACCATTTATGGGCCATTCTGAAGTACATTTTGATCTTCTATCGAGATCATTCATTTTGATATGAGAAACCTTTTTCTTTTAAACATGGAGAACAAGCATTTACTGGAATAACTTCCCCAGAGGTATGGTAAAGGCCTCATCACTATAGGTTTCCAAGACATGATTGGACAGTGTGCTAGATAACCTCATCTAGGCTCCCTTTTCCACAAGAGGTTGGGCCCAACATGGGCCATTCAATAATTCTCAGCAAAATAGGAAATTTGCAAATTAGCATGATAAGAGCTGTTTTTGCAAAGGTAAAGCATAACAACTGGCTTGAGAAAGATGTATGGGATGATCAACACAACCTGCTACAGGACTTTTAGTAGGAAACCTGCTGGTTTTCCTCCTGTTGAGCTCTCCATTTGAAACAGTTGTTATTCTCATTTAATACACCATGAGGATTAGAATAATGTTGATAGTTATCTCTCTCACAGGATGTTGTGAAGACTGATATGTTCACATACATTATTCTAAAAATGCAATACAGAAGAATAATGTTATGCATTATTAGCACTGGTAGAACAGTAATACAGTTTTATATTAACTCAGCATTCCACAAACAGCTAGTAAATTGCTACTCAAAAGGTCTCTTCTCCTTCCAGCATTCCTCACAGATTTCTTCCAACTCCCAAGCTGGTTATTGAGCAACTTGTAATGTCATTTTAAAAGACTAACAGGCTTCCCTTGAGGAAGAAAAATCTGAAGACAAAGCATCACAAGGAAGTTCTCCCATTAAAACACTTCTATGCAGATACACTTAGAAAAGTGTAAAGAAATAGAAAAGAAATAAAATGACAGTAGAGACAATGTTGTTCCTGGTACATTCTCAACTGTGCTTAAAATGGCCAAGAAATCTGACCCTGAATAATGTGAGAGGCCAGCCTTACAAGAGTGTCTCTTGATTCCATTTAATAGTAGATTGCTAATGAAAATCTACAAAATAGCAAAAGTTATTTTTTCTCTCACATGGAACATATTTTTCAAGTAGAAAACACAATAAATCATGCGCCATTAAAATTATCACTTTGATAGGTAATTACCTGAGCACCATAATCAATAGATTTCTCTGTGTCATCAAAAGAAATAGAAGACAAAATTAAACCTATCATCCTTCCATAATTTAGTGTTTTGTGATTAAATTTATTGAGCCCTTTTTCACACTTGATTGATACACTTTGACTGCACAATTAAAGACAGTTCAATTATTTGAAATGCTTAGCTATTCTCTCCAAAGGTCTACACCAGTATTGTCACCCTGTTGTCACCCTGTTCAGGATGGTAGAGAATTTGTATTATGAACATTATTTCCTGAACCACCTGCATCCTTTTAGTGCTTGAATAAAACTTCAGCCTTAAGGAGAAATTAAACACATATGCCTTTGGCTTTCATACCCCTCATTTTTGTACCAGTTGGGATCCTGTTTCATCACCATCACCTTCTCCACCTACAGTGAAACCAGGACACAGATGATCCCATGCCCAAACAAAACAAGCTCTTCCAAAGAAAGGACACTCTGGTCAAGTATTTTATTTACATCTCATTAAACTAATAGGCATTTCAATTCCTATTCAGCTCTTTCTAGGTTTAAGGTGCTGCACCATAATGATGGACTGGCCTAATTGATTAAAAATATTGACTGCAGAGGAAATTCCACAGGCAACTGGACCCAGAGATCAACATGAAAGGCAAATAAATTAATACAGAAACAAACTGGGTAGTGATCGAGAACGCAAGGAAGATAGAGGATGGATTAAATTAACTGAGGTTCAGATCAGATATCTGGAAAGACTTTTTCCCCATGATCCACAAGCAGTGGAGCAGTTTGCCCCACGAGGCTGTATGATCTGAATCCTCAGTGGTTTCCAAGAGCAGACTGGATAAAACCCTGAGACCAAGCCTGAAATCAGTATCAACTCTGCTTTTAGGAGAATGCTGGACAACAAAACCAAAATGAGGAACAGGTCTGTAGCCTCTGGGTAAGGGAAAGGCTTGCAAATGAGTCAGGCAGGAGCAGAAGTATGTGCCTTCTGCAGCAACATGTTTTCTGGAAGGAGGGATTTTATCTAGGTTTGAAGGAACTATGAAGAGAAGAACCTTGCATAAACAGTTTGAATAGTTTAAACAACTTACTTTAATGGCAACAGTAGGCAATACAATTCTAAGCACTAAGAAATAACATCAAATTCTTCAGAATTTTATTAGGTACAAAAATAATCAAGTTAGAGAAAAGTATCAATGTTCAAAGATAATCACTTTAAAGAGTCCACAATTTAATAAAAAATGTAATACAGAAGTTTACTGTAAAATTCAAATTCATGGTGTATAAATCTGGGGGGAGTGGGGTTTGCTGTGTAAGTTCTACATGGAAAGATTATTTTTTCTAGACAGTTTTATGGGAATGTTACAGAAAAAACTCCTTCAGCCTTGTTTTCCCCCAGTTATAGGACTTTCACTCACACAAAGTCTCTGTTTCAAAAACACACCTACCCAAGTGTCCAGGCAGCAGAGGTGGCTCTATAGTTTTCCATGCAAGAGTGTTGCACTGGAAGTTATAAAAAGGCATCCTCACACCTGGACTGCAGCTAAGGTGATGTCAGAAACAGATTTCTTTCAGACTGAGAGCACCAAGCAGTGGAACACTCATCTGTGAAGCAGTGGTTAAAACAGTAAGAGGACACTGCCCAAAGTGAAGCACAAAGTGAAGCCAAGCCGTGGACTACTGGCCTCCCTTTGGGTTGATTCGGATGGAGGGGTTGGATCCTGTATAAGAAATGTTATCAGAAACCCAGCAGCTTTTGAGAAATCATAATGGATAAGGAGCTGAGTGACCACAAGCACAACAGTTAGGGGAACAGAGGTCCCACAAGGGAGAGAGGTCCAGAAATCAAAAGCAAAGGAACTGCCTCAGCATCCACCCCTACTGTGCCTGCAGACACTGAATTCTGCAGATTGCTGCAGGGAAGAAGCCTGGCTCAAATCCTGCGGCACCTTTCTAGGACAAACAACTTAACAGGTCCCCAAAGTCCCCCTCTTTCAGACCAAAAAGAGGCAATACAGAAAATGACCCCATTCTAAAAAGCTCATCTTACAAATTCTGAAAGCTGTGGGTTTATTCAATGTTTGAAGAGGCCAGTAAGTCTCTTCCTGGAGTTCATTTTTTTCCAATGCCACTACTGATATTCCCAGTTCCTCAGGAATGTTTAGATATGAATCACTAATACTTTAAAAGAGAAGAAGGAATTTTGTCAGATAAAACAAGAGAAAAAGAACCTCACTGATTCAGTGGTGTTATTATTTTCAAGAAATGCACAAATCCGTTTGGATGTTTAGAGAGAAACTGAAACGAAAAGGGATTCTTAAAAAAAACAACCAAATAAAACACAGCAGAACTCAAAAGGATTTCCAGTTATGTTTTAAATGC
Source organism: Brachypodius melanocephalos (assembly GCA_013398615.1). Classification (NCBI taxonomy): domain Eukaryota; kingdom Metazoa; phylum Chordata; class Aves; order Passeriformes; family Pycnonotidae; genus Brachypodius; species Brachypodius melanocephalos. The sequence goes on along the minus strand of VZSR01003809.1, from coordinate 2,361,094 downwards.
AATCTCTGCCATTTCATCTTTTTTCACAGGTGCTACTGCATCACTGAGCAACAGGAGTGCAATGGGCAGTTAAGTGTCAGGGAGGAAAAGAGGACAGTGCAGGGACAACTCCACACTGTCACAACAGCTGTTATCTTGAGGACACAGCCCTGACAGCTGTATCCAGTATTTTTGGATGATGCAGTTCATCCATCATTTACTCCCCCATCTAATCTCAAACACTGCCATTACCCCATTCCCATCAAGCTGTGCTAAATGGCTCCTTCCTCAGAAGGTTGCAGGGCATGACCTGCTCCTCCTCTGCCACCACCACAGGCATGTCTCTGTTTGGAGCCCTGACAGCTTTCTACAGCCATCTTTAGCATCCTTTGAAACCAAAGTCTTTCTGCCTCCTTTGGAATTGCAGGACAGGCAGAAAACAGGGAAGTGGGAAGATGCAAATTGCAAATCAGCTGTGCTGCAGGTCCTCCCTATCTCACATTTATCCCACCAGTACCTTCTCATCCCTTGCTTTTCTGGCTTGCACTGGACTGTATTTGACTGAATTCACAAAAACACTTGGAACCATTGCTGGTGTGACAGACAAACAGCAACCACATGCTTGGCTTGAAAAAGCAATTCCAAGTTTGTGTCCTAGGCATTTCTCAATTAAAGATGCACAAAGTGGATTTAAACACTGCTTTTACACATCAGATTTTAATGCAACCAGGTTTCAGGAGACCTTTTATTTTCTAAATCAAAAGTCAACATTAGGATACAGGGGTAAAAATGGGAAGAAGTCTGCAGCAAAAATGGCCAGATTTCAAAGCCCTGGAAAAAAACAATTTCAAGTTACTGAATCACACCATACAAGAGGATATGAACAGCTCTTTTGGGCCAGACCAAAGTCTACATAGCCCTGTCCTGTCTGCAACAACAAAAAATACCAGCAGCCTGTCCTTGGAGGGCTGCACTGCATGGAAGAAGGACCCATTCCACAGCAGTTTTGGGAGGACTGCTGCCCATGGGATGGATTCACATGGCAGCAGATCTGGGAGAACTGTTGCTCATGAGATGGAGCCATGCTGGAGAAATTCACAGAGACCTGTCTCCCGTGGGAGGGAACCCACAGTGCAGCAGAGGAAGGACTCCTCTCCCTGAGCAGTGAGAGAAATCACGGGTGATAATCTGACCAAAACCCCATGCTCCTGTCCCACTCTGACCAAAACCCCCATGGCTCCTGTTCCCCTGTGTTGCTGGTGGGAAGGAGGGAGGGGCTGGCGGAAAAAAGGTGGGTTTTTTCAAGGGCATATTTTACTTCTCATTATCCTGCTCTGATTCTGTTAGTAATAAATTCACTTTATGTCTCTAGTTTGAGCCCTTGGAGTATTTTCTTCTGGTCTTTATCTCAACTCATAAACCCTTTGTTAAATCTTCTCTCCTCTGCCCAGCTGTAGCAGGGCAGGATGAGTGAGCAGCTTTAGTAGGTGCCTGGCACCTGGCCAGTGCCAAATCATGACACCCCATCACACCACGCCCTTTTAAACAGTCTTGAGGACTGAAGGTAAAATCCGAATCAATGTGCACGTGTATTAGCATGAGCCTCTCTGGGCTCCAATCCATTTTCAACACAAACCATTCCTGAGATGCTTCTGTGTGTCTTTCATGTGTCAATATATTCCTCTGCATTAACTCAGTCTCTCCACATGAGCCTTTGGCATCTCTGCCACCTGCTGCAAAGGCTTCCTCCTTGCTGTGGAGCTGGTTCCTTGCAGTTTCACTTGAAGCACACTGCCTTCTGTACTAGAAGCCATGAAACCATCCTTCTCTACCCATCCTCTCTAACCAACTCACGATTTTCTAAATCTCTCTCCATTTACCAAACTGTCTCTACCAGAATTGGTTTTCTCAGTCATTTCCTTGCTCTGACTATTCCTGTCAATTTTCACTGAATTTCCTCCATATCCTTGTTGAAATGGAAATCCTAGACTGTGCACAGCGATCAGCCTACACACAAGAGGGAACCATGAAAGCCCACACCTCATCCCCCTTCTCACATGCCATCCAAGGACTGGTAAAGATCAGCAGCACGGTGGATCCACAGACTCCTATTTTTGCCCCTGAGCATTAGCTTTCCAAAGATGAGAATGGAAACAACACAAGGCCACATTCGTGTCAAGAGCAGCACTGAAGCAAACATTTCCTTTGACAGATCTCAAGGTGGCCCAGTGGGGATCTGGGGCTACCCTCCAGCCCACCCTCTCCTCCAGCACTAACTTGCCCCAAGGCATCAGAAGTCCCATGCATGCTTTGCAAATGCCCCTCTCTTCCAGGGAGAGGGTTGTATGCACACATCCCTCTCCCACTGACTGTGCATCCAGATCTGTCTATAGATCTGACATCATGTTTATTTACTTAAAATGAAAATTCCAGTTATAGCACCAAATTATTCTGAGGGGGTAACAACAAAGATGCTGCTTTTGATCCAACATGGATTTGTTTCAAAGCAATTTCCAACATGCTGCTCAGCAGCAGAAGTTGTAGGATTGTACACCACAAGGCGGGCTGCCAAAACTGAGCTCTGCTGCAGCTGAGCAGGCAGAAGTTCAACATAAACAAAAATAATTGAAAATGAAAACTGGGGAGAGAGGAAGGGGAGGGGAATAGACAGAAAAACAGGCAAATACCAGTGCTTAGAAAGAAAACCCTAAAATCCACAAAAACATTTTCAGTAAGGAGGGAGTACACTGTCATTTTAAAAAACAGTGCAAAGAAGAAGCATGAAATAAATGGGCTTATCTCAGCACTGCTAGGAATTGTGAGCCAGTAGAAGATTTTAGATTCAGCTGCAGCTCAGATGAGCTTTTCCACATGCCCAGAAAGTGGCCACATATTTTCAGAATGCAGGAGCTCAAATATCAGTGTGGCTACACTGAAGCCTCCTGAAAGAAGGAGCAGAATCAGTATTATATTTTCTAACTCTTATTAAAAGAACAGCATTTAGCTCACAGAGCTAATTGCTTAAAAATTAAAAGGAACTATTAAGTCACTTTTGCAACTTTGGCTGCCCAGGTGTTTGTGCCACTCACTCAAAAAAGCCACAGAACTGTAATCTCAGAGAGACTTTGGAATTATGGATAAAGTAAAAGTAATGTAACTTGTGTGGAACAGGTTGGGCTTTGCAGACAATTTACTGAGGTTATTTGCTTTGACAACATCTGCTATGTTGATACTGTCGTCAAACCTAATAAAAAAGTGTTTGCTAGAGACTACTCCTTGATGGGATCTGCAGCCACAGCCTGGTGAGCAGTGCTGGAGGATCAGCTGCTGGAAACTGCGTAGGAAAACATGGAAAGACAGAGTCCATACTGGGACAAAGGGATGATCTGAGGTGGTCACAAAGAACTGAATTCTCTTCCATGCATCCAGGGCAGAAGAAAAACCGCTTTGGTGTGCTAAGCACTGTTTTTACTGAGCTCTTATCATTAGTTGCTATTTTGGGGCATTAAAACATTGCATCTCAGCAGAAATTCTATACAATTTCAGGGTAAAAGGCACCCAAATATGCACTACTGCAACTGAGGAGCCATCTGAGCTCTGGAAGCACTTGGATAAAAGGTCTTAGTTTGTCTTAAGGAAGTGGCAGAAATTTCTCTGAAAACATGTCAAGTTAATAAATTTTGTTATTTGCTACCAGTTCCATTTATGATTTAGATAGTGCTTCTCAGCCTGTTGCAAACACACTACTGAAACAATAGGAGAAAAAAACCTCATGTGCTTGCTTCTACACACACAGAAACAAAATCTGAAAGAAAAACGACCCCACAATGGAGCATTCCAAGTATAGCACAAACATTTCTTGACAATAAGTGAAAAAATCCCAAAAACTAGAGGCAATACTACCTAACATGAATGGTGGCTTTTTCCTTACTCCTATCTCTTCATCCCAACATCCAGTTCAGCTTTTAACTTAGACTAGAAACACTGGTAAAAAGAAGTGTTGTGGTGTGTTGACGCTGGCTGGATGCTGGGCACCCACAAGAGCTGCTCACTCACTCCCCTCTGCAGAGGGACAGAGGACAGGAAATTTATCAAAGGGTTCATGAGTTGAGATTAGGCTCAGGAGAGATCACTCACTAAATACCACCATGGGCAGATCAGGCTCAACTGGAGATACAAAGCGAATTTATTACGAACAAAATCAGAGCAGGATTATGAGAAGTAAAATAAGCCCTTAAAAGAACACCTTTCCCCCACCCTTCCTAGCTCTATCTCCTACCCATGCAGCACAAGGAGATGGGGAATGGGGGTCATGGTCAGTTCATCACCCAAGGCTTCTACCACTGCTCAGTGAGAGGAGCCCTTCCCCTGCTGCACTTGGGGTCCCTCCCACGGGAGACAGTTCTCTGTGAACTTCTCCACTGTAGTTCCAATCTCATGAGCAACAGCTCCCTGTGAATTGCTGCAGAGTGAGCCCATCCCACGGGCAACAGCCCTCCCAAAACTGCTGCACTGTGGGTCACTCTTTCCACAGGGTGCAGTCCTCCAAGGACAGGCTGCTCCACTGGGTCTCCCAAAGGATCACAGCCTCCTCCAGGCACTCGCCTGCTCCAGCATGGATTCCTCCACAGGCTGTGGGTGGATCTCTGCATCCCCCATGGATCCCCATGTGCTGCAGGGGCACAGCTGCTTCACCATGGTTTGCACCACAGGCTGCAGAGGAACCTCCGCCCTGGTGCCTGGAGCACCTCCTGCCCCTCCTGCACTGACCTTGGGGTCTCCATTTTGCCTTCCTCCCATGTTCTCACTCCGCTCTTCTCTAGCCACAACCAAAACTGTGCCCCAACTTTGTTTTGATTTTCTTCATAAGTATGTTATCATGGAGGTGTTACCATCATCTCTAATTGACCCAGCCTTGGCCAGCAGTACATTCATCTTTGGAGTCATCAGGATTGGCTCTGCTGGACATGGTGGAAGCTTCTGGCAGCTCATCACAGAAGCCACCTCTGTGTCCCCTTCCACTACCAAAAAACAGGCCATGCAAAACCAATACAAGTGTAAATAACCATATTACAAAACTTATTGCCAAAAAATAGACAGGAATAAAATCCAGCAACATAATAAGAGAGTTCACTGCAGGAAAGCCTGTCACATCATTTCCCAACAGATCAAGAATTTTGCTCAGCACAAATACAGTAAACAAAAGCTGTAATCTTCCCAAAGGAACAAGAAAAACAAAACACTTTAAATATTATAACATAAAAGCATAAAAGCCATCATAAAAGTCAATGCCATGGACACTAGCTCACTCTGACCTCCACATTTAAAAAATATATGGAGATAATAAAGGGTCCTTGAGTCAGAGACCAAAAGTTATTAGTCAAGAAAGATGACTGAATTAGGAAGGACTGACAAGATCAGGGCTGTTTATCTGAAAGAACAACAGGACTAAATAAATATACACAGCATGATGAAAGTTAATTAAGAAGTTTTTTTTTCCTTGTGCTCCTACTACAAAGTCAAACAGAACTAAATCACTTTTCAAATTGATACTTTAAAAAGAACGAGTGGGTAACTTTTAGGACTCAGTGACACAAAGTACTAGTGATGACAAGAACCAAGAGGATTAAACTGCAATTAGATATGAACTGCCCCTGCCATTCCACTCTAAGCAATCACTAACAGATGGGGATTAGGGAGACCCTCTGTAACAGAGGTATCATTTCCTAACAGTTTAGGGAAGGATTTCATACACCACCCTCTGTAGCATCCTAGTCATGCTACTGCTGGCTACATGACACCCAGCCAGAGGGACACTCAACAGATCACTCCAGCACTCCATGTTCTGCTACCAGAACTGTCTGTGAGCTTCATGACAGACCTTCCACTTGGAAAGCATGTGTGTATCCTTTATCCACGCCTGTTTCAAGCAGCCTTGATTAGAGCAGTCAAACTTCTGCAGTGAAGGTAAATATTTTGTGATCTCAATTGCAGGGCTTAATAATGCTTAGGCAAACTAGCCTTCACTTTTTAGTCTTTTTAGTCATCCAAGAGTTTGTTTTCCATTCTGTCACTACATCTTTTAGTTTAATGTAAAAGTTACTAATCTCACAAGTTTTTTTGTTTTTTCGAGATACAGGAGCAAACTATAGGTAAGAGCAAACTCAAGACACTCTGATTGCATCTTTCTGACACTACTCAAGGAAACTCAGAGATCCTCTTCCAAAGCAAATATTTTTAAGTCAGGCTCCCCACAATGTAATATGACTCTTTGTGAAGAGGCCATTCTCTACCCTTCACCAATGGAAAAGCTGTTAGTCCTTCCAGCACCCCAAATGCCAGTCCATGGCAAACAGCAAACCAAACAACACGATGAAGGAATATTTCCTAGCCAGACAAACCAGGTGTGCTTGCAATACAAAGTCCAACTTGGCAAAAGCAAGGTCAGCAGTGGCTGGTTACCTCCTCCATCCCTTCTTTCCTAGACCCATGCTTGCAAGTGTTGACATTGTCATGTGTAAGGAAAATCCCCACATTCTTAGGTACAGCTTCAGCTGCTCTTTCATGTTCTGTGCTTGATTGGCCAGGTGCTGCAGTATGAGAATATTTCATAATAAATCTATATTTTCATTTGTCCTTAGTAAAGTTGGGGGTGATTGATGTTTCAGCCAGAGTTGAGGAGTTTTCACGATGCATAAAAATGTGGCTAAGCACAGTGTAAGTGTATTCCTACCACATCTAGGTGCCTCCTGTAGTTCCAAAATACCAGAAAACTGGAAGGACTTCTGAATGCAACTGTAATGCAAATCTCATTATTAACTACCACTTTACTGAGAAAATATCAACATCTCCCTCCTGAATAACAAGAGCATTTCTAACAACAGTCATCATATTTCTTAATGGAGAACCAAATTCACTGGCAATAAAGTCCAGGTTCCCGGAAGAAAAATTACTCTGTGCTCTCTGTAGACAGACTGAGTTTTAATGAGCAAGGAAACCACAAAGGGCCTGATCCTAAGCCCACACAAGTCAATGGGATGGCTTCTACTGACTTCAGTGGGCTTTGGATGGAGATCTGAAGTCCTGATTTTGCATTTGTCGCACTGTCAGCTTCACTGAAAGCCACAGGGAGTTTCAGTGTCACTCAAAGAAGAAAGGTTATTCAAGAACTAATATTATCCCTTTCCCTAATATGGAAAATTCCCCATTATAAGCAGGAAAAAGAATAATAAATTGTTGAGAATTTCAGGCTGCATTTTCAAGAAAAAGAATTATTTGGGATGACACTCAGGAGGCTTGTCTTGTGCCAACCTTGATTGTGAAGAAAGTTAAGTGCTCCAAATCCATTACAATCTTTCCCAATATCTCTTACAGGTGGCTTGCTGACACCATATTTTATTTTCAAGTCTACTTTTTTTAGTAATTGTGTTTTCCAGCACCAAAAATGGTCCTGTTCAAGTGGAACTGGTGGAATGTGTCAGAACAAACTAATACACTGGAACAGTAATTTACCATGGATGACAGGTTGCAAAGGGCTTTTTCATTTACAGTCTGTAACACAGAGCTTAAAATACATAGCATTACCTCTCTGTATGGTATTTTTCTTTCTTCTATTGTGCTCTGCAAGACATTACTTCAGTGTATGCCTTCTTTAATGACCTTAATAAATTACTTGTAAGCTTTGAGTTAAGGACACAATTCTTCAATTAAAACTAATAGGCATAATTGCAGCATCTCTCTAAGGTGTTGCTGCTCTCTGTTGGCTGTACACTATGGGAACACAGCTGGGGTCAACAAAAAAGTCCTCTTCAGAACCAAGCACAGCATTTCCTCCATTTGATAGTCTGACCAGTCACAGATGTTAATTCTTGCCCATCAAACTTGCAGCACCTTTGGCTACTTGGTTATCACAGAATGTGTGCACATACATTGTTTCCCTGTGGATGCTTCTTTTTACTCCAAATTACAATGAAAATTAGTTCCCACAGTACCCAGTGATTTCAGTGGGAGCTGCTAACACTTAGAAGCCCTGAAAAGAAGGACTCATTTTTTAAAGGCAAACCCAGGAATATCTGCATTAGCAGACATTAAGAAAAACGTCTGCCTACATGACACAATTAAACACTTGGCTTTGTGTAATTGAGCCTAGCCATTGACTTCAAGAAAATCTTGTATCTGCTGCCCCATCCAAGCTGAGCTTCACTTGCCCAATGCACATCCCATCTCCTCAACACAACTGAAAGCAATGTTTCTGACCTGAACTGTTAAAATTCCTTTGTGCCTTGTCCGATGTGTCACTTAATACTTCAGTCTGTGTGTCGCTGGCCCACAGGATGAGGGTGGCAATATCTTCAGCTGAGAAACACAAGTCCTCCATATATCAAGGTAATAAAAAAATCCCACAAAAATGACGTTAAATCAGTCTTCATCTATCTCCTTTCTGGTGTTCATTCACAAAGAATGAAGAGTAATTCATTTTCTTACTATTCATCTGTCCCACATGTGTACTAATAGGCATGAAAATACTAAACATAAATCTTTTCTTCATCCTCAGAATGATTTTTAAAAGGCATCCTTCCCTTACATTTCTGTGTGATGCCTGATAAATAATAGATCAGTTTCATGGTGTTAGTTTTAATATTAATGTTATCAGACAGTATTTGAGAGAAGTGGGGCAGAAACCTGAATTCTGGAAGAATTTGGTATGGCAGCAGTAACCATCCAGATGTATATTTTCAGCTCAGGTCCATCTCTATAATATACAGACCTTGTGGGGTGTGCAGGACCATGAATTTCCCTTCAATTTACTAAGAGACAAGGATGCTGGGTGCAATTTTAAAAAATTAATTATTTAAAACTGACTGGTGGGTTAAAATAAAATACCCATTGAGCACAAAAACAATGAGAAGATGCTGTGATCTGCTTCAGAAATCCTGACATTTTTTTGTTCTGAAATTAAAGAAAACCTTGTTTCTTCAGCCTAAATGTTGACATTTCCCAGTATGGAGACAAGCAACCTTTGAGCTACATAATGCTTTGATTCAGCTTAAGAAATTCTTCCTAGCTATAGGGCTTTATTTATCCCTACAAAAAATATGTTCTGGATCCATAAAATATAAAAAACTAGGATTAATTATTTAGTGCTATATCCCATCCACCACTCTTCCATGCACTGCTAGGAAGCATATAAGGATGTTTTCCTCCCATCTCCTACGCTGGCAGCTTTATAGAATGTATGTTTAGCTGAATTTAGTCTAAGAATTAGGGGCCAGGCCACCTTGTTATCCCACTCTACAGTTCTGAAAAAGGCCCTGTGGTGAGTGCAAATACGTGCAGGCATCACACACATGCAATTCCCAACATTCAGAGGACAGTGATGCCCTTCATCACCCCAAGGAAAGCGTGCTGTGGCTGCCTTGGTACTGTGGCTGCTTTCCATGATTACAAAGATTGTTGTAAGCCACGAGCAAACAGAGCCATCTCGACCTTCCCTTGCAGATCTCTAGTCAAGGATTCCAGAGAATCTGAGAGAGCACAGGATGTGCTACAGATGTGTTGTTTCTCCACGCTGCTCGGACACTGCAGAAACCAAACATACCATACTTGCACACTAACATTCATTTAAAAGCTGATTTAGGAGGAGAGGGAGAAAAGTTACATGAAGGATACATCTACTGTATTAAAGAAAAACTGCTTTCAGGTACAGACCTGACACCCAGCCAGAACACATTTCTGTCCCTCACCCATATTCCCTTGCAGAGATTCTCAGCGTGCAGTGTTGTCATCCATCACTGGTGGCCTTGACAGGACTGCTCCACCTTGACTTCCTAGACTGTGCTGTTACTGTGGGAGAATGAATGGGGCAGGGATAGAGACTAAGACAAGGCAGGAAGGGTATGGAATCTCACCCTCAGACAGACAGCAGAGCAGAGCCATGAGCATCCCAGGCAGTGGCAGACAGTCAGAGCACTGGCACAGGAAGAGGAAACCATTTCAGTGAGTAGAGAGGGACAATACTCACCATCTAACGTGATTACAAAAGCTTTCCCTCTCTGACATACTCACATCCATCGCAATGCCTTTCAAACTCCAGTATGCTCACAACTGCAGACTAGGAAAAACAGTTCTGCACAGAAGCAGCCTCCACCTCTGTTCTACAAGGTCAGCAATTCACTAGGATTTCTCTCAACTCAGAGGCACTCATGAGCCTATTGCTATCCCTTGTGCATCCTGTGGCAGCTGAATCCTTTGGCCATTTTTCACCGTCCCACTGCTTGTCAATAAATCACCGTGCTAATTCCTGTGACATGTCCTGTGAAGTGCTCTGGGAATTGTGGCAAAGATTTCTGGGCTGCATCTGAGAACTGGTGGTGAATAGCTGGCTTCAGGTTGACATGATGAAGAAAGGTTAAGCTCTTCAGCTGAGCAGCCTCTTAGAAATGATTCATTGTGATTCCAGCTATCCCTTTTCTATGTGGCAAGCCTATCCTCTCCATCTGCCTGAACACGTAAGGGACTTGATGCTTGTCTTTTGTGTTGCTCACGTACTTAAGTTTTCCTCTCTTCTCATTACCTGTGAAGGGTGATTACATTTCCTATGGAATATCACCAGTGATACATCACACTTCAGGGCTGTTTCCCCCCACCCTCTAATGGGAGCCTGTGGTTGCTTCATCCTTTTCCTTTCTTGAATCCCAATCCTCCCACAAGCCTGTGTGTTAGCCACCAGCTTCCCACCAAAGAATAATGGGACTCCTGCTGACGCCCATTAATAGTAAATTATTTTAGTTAGTAAAGACAATTCTCTCAGTGAAGACTCTGGAGAGCCAGGGATGGTGCAGCAGAGCACACTGTCTGCCCCACAATTGATTTGAATACAGTGGTTTCAAGGAAACCTCAGACTTCAATAGGAACCCATTAAGAACAGCTATTTGCACGGTGCCTGTCTGAACACTGAGGACAGCAAAGAAAGTAGAATCTGTCTATCATGGCCAGCTGATTGCGATTTTTTTTCTTCCCCAATTAGATGATCTTCAAGTAAACATTGGCATCAGAGATCTGAATAGCAGTCACAAGCTGTGTAAAAAGACATAAGACACAGAACTCACTTGATTTTGTATAAAGCAAGAAATTTTAGGGGGTTTTTTGGTTGGTTGGTTGGTTGTTTTGGTTTTTTGTGGGGGATTTTTTCGGTAGAACAGTTCAAGTGCTTGCTTTTTCTACAGGAAAGGCTTCCCTGCTCCTCATTCCTCTCCTAGTTTTTCATGGCACCTGGATTTGGACAAGGAACTGCTATTTGGGGGACTCTTAAAGCATCCCAAAAGAATTAAGTATCTGAATCCACACGGGAATTCCAAAGCTGTAAGCCAAGCAGTTAAAAACCTTTGAAAAGGGTGCTTAACAAAAGTATGCAGACAGATTCCAAGTCTACACATATACAGATAACAAATATAGCACTGAAATGGTCTGCTTCCATATCAAACAATACTTTCTAGCTTGTGCTATTGAACTGCATGCTCATTTTTGCCGTTTCTGACTTCATCCCATTTTGTACTACAAAAAAGCTGGAACAAGGATATTTGAAATTCAGAATGTCTAAACTATCTGCAAGTCTTTTCTAAACAAATATATGTGCATATTTACTCAATTAATTCTCTACATTCATTTCAATCAGGAATGTTTTTGCTGGGGAGGAAAAGGAAGAATTAAAAGCCTTTCAGTTCAGTTTCCTCACAAAAAAAAAGAATACCCAAAACAACAAACCCTAGCAGATGGGTACTCTGGGCTCCATGAATGGCCTTGTCACTGTGCAGGATATCTGGGAAAGTTAAACTCCAACAGTCTCAGTCCTGGCAGGGACCAGCAGGGCATCATGACTGCTATGAAGCAGGGAGTGAAAGATCTGCTGAAGCCGTGTATCAATCAGCATGGCAGGGTTACCTTGGAGTTACTGACATGGAGTGCAACTCCTGGCTCCTTTAAATTTCCTTTAGGCAGTTGGGATGAAAACCTTATCACCTGAGAGCTTATCTCAGCTCTGCAGGGACATGAACAGAACCCATATGTCTTCATAAAGCATCTCTTTCTGAGCAGGCCAGTGTTCACTCTAAATTAATTTGGCCAGAAAGTCCCTGACCACCTCCAAGCAGGGGCTGCTGTGAGAATGGAGCCGCTATTTCTACCCAGCTGCTGTTCTAAGGGAAAAAAGGCAGTGAAGAGGAAGAGCCTGAAGAGTTGCTGGGGCCACTCTGACTGTGGATCAAGCAAACAGCACAGCCTGTTGGGTTGGTCTGGGGCACAGGGAATGCCTGATACACCCATATATCAAGAGTGAAGTGCACCCAAACTCCATTACACACATGTAAGCTGAGGCCCACAAGGCAAAAGAATCATAAAATCATCATTGAATGGTTTGGGTTGGAAGGAACCCTAAATATTATCTAATTCCCAACCATCTGCCATGGGCAGGGACTCCTTCCACTAGACCAGGTTGCCCAAAGCCCTGTACAACCTGGGCTTGAATATTTCCAGGAATGGTGTTAAGGTGTGGTTATTAAAATTATTAGAGAGATGCTTCTACCTGAATCAAAGAGCAAACAACACCATATACTATAGCAAATAGTACAGATTTTTATTTAACTGTAAGTGTGAGGGAGAGACAAATAAATGGGAAAGAGGGGAGTAGAGGGGGGAGAAAGAGATTAATAACAACAAAAAAATCACTACTGTGGATGCTGATGGCATCCCACTGGTCCTCTTCTTCTGATCTTCTCAGTAGAGATGGTCACCTCCACTAGAGGTGGGGAAGCCCACAAAACAGATTCCAGTGGCTTTATATTCACTCAGGTTCAGGTGGGAACACCCAGGTACCTCTCTTGGAGTGGAGAGTTTTACACTGGATGATGCAATACTTTGAATCAGGGGACACTTGAGGAGTGTTTGATGGTTTATGGCACCTTCTAAGACATTACAGCAATTATGGCACATCAGCAGGGATGAATACATTCAAGCTATGTTTGATTGTCCTGATACTACTCCAGAATGGATTTTTCCCAACTGAGCCACTTGTGTAAGAACTTAAAAACTTTAAAAGCATTATCCCGCTTCCAAGGATTTGCCTCTTATCAGCCTCTTCCTTTATCTTGTTCAACATCCAGTTGTAGCCTCTGGTGATGTGTATACACACTCCCTCGGCACCTGAGCAAAATGGTCATCGTTTGAGTCATTAACCATTAACAGTCCAGTCTCTCAGGATGGGGCATCCACAACTTCTCTGGGCAACCTGTTTCAGTGCTTCACCATCCCCATACAAAGAACTTCTTTCTAATCTAAAGCTAGCCTCTCTCACTTTAAAGCCATTCCCCCTTGTCCTGTCACTACAGGAAGTCCCTCTCCAGCTGCCCTGCAGGTCCCCTCTAGGTATTGAAAGGTGCTCTAAGATGTCCCTGGACTCTTCACTTCTCCAGGCTGAACAACCCCAACTCTCTCAGCCTGTCTTTGTAGGAGAGGTGCTCCAGCCCTCTGAGCATCTTTGTGGCCCTGCTCTGGACTTGCTTCAACAGATCCACAGGTCTTTCTCATGTTGGGACCCCGAGCTGGATGCAGCACTCCAGGTGGGGTCTCACACGGGCAGAATAGAGGGGCAGAATCCCCTTCCTCACTGCTGGCCACGCTGCTTTGGATGCAGCCCAGGATACAACTGGCTTTCCAGGCTGCAAGCTCACGGTGCAGTGTCACGTGGAGCTTCTCATCAACCAACACCCAAAATCTTCCTCTGCAGGGCTGCTCTCAAGCCATTTTCTGCCCAGCCTGTATTTGTGCTTGGCATTGCTCCGACACATGTAGACAACCTTGCCATCAGCATGACTGCAGCAGGAAGGACAGAAAAGGTTTTTATTCTCCAGAAAAAACAGGTGGCATTGATCCTGGTTGGGACAAGAGAGGGAAAAGAGAGAAGAAGATGGACTCGGGATACTACTGTAGTGTTTTAACTAGCCACTATGTGGTTGTGCTTTACTGTGACAGCTGAAGAAAGGCTCAGAAGTGAACAAGAACCCTCTGACAGAGCCTCCCATGAACAGTTAATTTCAAAAATTTTGTAGTCTTACATTCATGTGACCAAATGAAGGGGAAAAAATTCAGAGCTGGAGAACATTGTTCATTAATTGAAACCCAATCTTCTGCTAGCTACTGTCAAGAGCAGCTTCTGGGTTGTTTTTTAGTGCAGAGAAGCTGCTGCTGGGACTTTGCCAGTTCAGCAGTTAAAGGTAATCTCAAAGAATCCCTCAGCAAATTGTAAAGTGCTCAGGCTGAAGAACAACAAGGTGTTTGGGGACTGACTTGATTGTTTTAATTTGCGTAATACTAGCAGCAAGCAGCACTTCAGAATTATTCTGCTTAATTCACCCATTCCAGAAGCAAGACAAAACCAAGCCAGCTTTAATGAATAAACCAGACCTAAAAGTATTTGATTTTATCCCCATGTAGATAAGGAAAAGTGCAAAATCTGGCACCTGGAAAGTGATGTTCATATGTTGTATTTTCTGTATACTAGCAAGGCGCTAGGTGCATGCATTGACACAACACAGCCGTCAATAGGATCGGGCTCTCTGCTGCCAGATCTGTTCCTTTTACTGTTTGGAAAAGAAGAGACACAAGTCGTCTGAGTACTCCCAAAGTCTCTAAAGATGGTGCCACAGCGCACCTACCTTCCTCCTTCACAGCAGCCAATACATTTCCTCTCACTTCATTTAACAGACTTTGACAAATGTGCAGATCTCACCCCAGAAGTGTGCAAGTAATTGACTCAAAGGCAAGAATAAATCCTTTCTTACCTATTCCCCACTTATATTTTTAACAGCACAGCCGTCAAAATGCAGCAAATCAATTTTCCCCTCTTACTGTCTCCACTCCGCCTTTTCGGAATATTTTTAGTTGCTCTGATTAAAAATTTACCTCTTAAGTACCCCTGAGGACAGAGTGCATGTCTTGATTACAATTTTGTATAACTTTTTCAGCCAGCCCATGTATCTTCCTTGCAAAGGAAGATGTGGAGCCGTATCTTTCCTTACGTCCCTTATCTTTCTAACAAAACAGAAATATTAGTAACTAACTTTGAAAGACCAGTAGGAAAACAATCTCACAGCAAAATGCAGAAAATACATTTTCAGAATAAAGATGTGAGGCTGTCACATGTGATGGGATTACACAAGATACCTTACACAAGAGAAACATGCTAAGCTAAAAAACACATTTGCAGGTCTTGCCCAAAATAAAGGTAAATAAACTCAGCATTTCTGTATTCTGTCTTTGGTGCTGCATTGCTGGGGACAGGCACTCACCCTTGGACTCTTATCTCTCTCTGTCCTCTTCATCAGGGACAACGTGGGTCACAAATGTCTTCTATCACTTATTCTACCATTCCTCTATTACTTTGTCCAGACATGCTTTAATTACCATTTCTGAAATTCTACCTTCCCCCAAAAAATGTGTGCACCCCCAGTACTTGTCTGAATGCCACCAAAATATAAGACTGTATGAATGAAGGAATGTAAATCCCTCTTCCTGGGATTCTCTGCATGGCAGCTGTTTTGATTTGCTTATTCATAGCAGGCAGGGACCTTTCTACCTTTTGACTGCCATTATGTCACCCTTTCTTTCTTCTTTCCCATGCATCTGTTTTCTATCCAAAACTGGAGAAGTCTTCACCACTGAAAATGAGATTACTTTTTGATTTAATTTTTGAAGGTCATTCACACTGATTAGACAACTTAGACAAGCTGAGTACTAAAAGGCCTAAACTTAAAGATATGGAGGATAAAACAGCCATTGCAAAAAGTAAGGAAGTAAGGGAAACACCCCTTTCTTTTCTTCCTTTAGCATCAATATAGTCCAATTTTTTATTTTTTTTTTGCAAATGTTTGTTCACTAAAATGTTCCAGGGGGGAAAATGTCAGCTACAAATCCTCACCCACCACGTATTTGCACAGCAACGCTTAAAGGTCCTTAAAGATCCCTAAGGATCTGAAAGAAATAATTCAGTCAGGTAGCAAAACCAGTGCCACCACCTTCCAGTGTCTGGTTACAGGGCTCATGCAGCATCTGACAACTCCAGGCAAGTCACAGTGAACTCACTTCACACATCATGCATGGAGAAATATATTCCACCATCCAAATGTATGAAACTAACTGTTTGAAGCTAATGCATCATAAATAGCTGCAATACACAGGATGGACTGTGGAAAATGTTTTGCTCACTGCAAAGACACACTTCTTCTCTCCTTGTCTTACAGATGGCCTGCTCCTGTTCTTGCCAAAACCACCACAGCTTCACTCAGTTTCCTTGGCACTTAGAAAAGTCACAACTTTTCCCTCCCATATGCTGGCTGATCCTTTATATACCTGAGTAACAGGTGTGTTACAGCCATGTTTTGCATTATTCATCTTGGATGAAGTTAAACCTTGACTGTGTGACACATCACACATTACTCAGTTTACCTCAAGGCTGTGTTTTGATTTTGCTCAGTTAAGTTTACCTAAGATGCGTTTAGGCTGGAACAGTTCTTAATTACCCCGCCACAGAAACTTGGCATTCTCCTAAATTTGTGCTTTTCAGCAATGAGACTCCTTTCTGCTGTATCTTTAAATTGCCTGTGCTTTCCTAAAAGTTGTCTTAATACCTTATAGAGCTTATAATCGAGATATTCCTGGTTTCAGGCATCTCCTCCTTGCTTATACAATCACTTGTGCCATGCTTTTTTCTGCCCCCACTTTCCTTTTACCTGTAGAGAAACACATTTTCACACCATAACTGCAATGTACTGGAGAATGGGGGTCAGTCCAAAGCCCAGTGAAATTTTGAAAGGTTTCTGAACCTTTCAAAAGGTCAGAAAAGGCAACTACACAGTATTACACAGAGAGACTGTATAAAGAATCCTACTTTTTTGTGTTATAAATTAGTTTTATTTGTATAATATTTTCTATTTTCAGATCTCTGTAGTCCTATAACTAAGAAAAGTAGTTTAAGAAGGAAAATAAGACTACCAAATGTCCTGATTCCTCATAAAACTGGTGTTTAAAAAAACCCTGTATTTTAAATTCCAGAAGTGATTAATTACAAACATAAACTTATTAAGCTGCTTGTAACTAACTAACATTTGAAACAGCAGCACTGTAGCTTTTCCAATCCTAGACATTTTTCTCCCATTCTCCACAAGAGATTCACTAAAAATTCAAGATAATGATTACAAGTACCTAGATCTGTAACATACAGATCCATAGCAACGCTGAGGATCTCTTATGTTAATTTCTGTGCCCAGAGGCTTTTCTGTAACACTGAATTAAAGAAGCCACTGTATCATTCCCATAACAAGATGATTATCTAGGAATTAAGACTAAATAGAAAACTCTTTTCAAAACGTCAGTCTTCCAAGGCCTTTAAAAATCAAACAAAATTACTTATGTGGCTTACATCATCAGTTCTCAAAAGTTACATATCTGCACACATCCTGTTCTAAGAAGAAAGGGCAAAGTAACCATTATGTTTTAGTCTTCATTTACGATTCCTTGTTAATGTTAATTCATGTTAATGTGGATATATGTATAATGTATAATCTCATTGGAATTACTGATTTTTAATGGGACATTTGAAAAGATTTGTTTTACTGTTTTTGCAGGTGAAAAAACCAAGAGGACTACAGCACCACTTACCAATCCATTAGGGTCACCTCTCAAATTCCTCAGATATAAAGGTGAGAAATTTTTCCTCCTT
The DNA here is from genome assembly GCA_013398615.1 of Brachypodius melanocephalos. Lineage (NCBI taxonomy): Eukaryota > Metazoa > Chordata > Aves > Passeriformes > Pycnonotidae > Brachypodius > Brachypodius melanocephalos. Next base: position 2,343,345 of record VZSR01003809.1, on the reverse strand, counting down.
ATAGTGTCAAAACATTTTTGGATGTCTACTGAGAGCGGTTTAAGTGGTTTTAGAGAACAAAACTAGTAAAGGTCCTAAACCTCTGTGACAATTCTCTGCGAGCAATCAACCTTCCCATCTATTTGCAGAAGTCACAGAGGAAACCAGAGGTGTATTCCTTGAGGAGAAACAACTCTCATCCCTGCACCATGTTCTGGGTGCGTCAAAGCTTATCAAAGGAGAAAACACACATAGTAGAGACCCAGAGTAGTGAATCCTGTCCCCACCTCACCACTCAACAAGTATGGAAGACAATATTCTCAGCAAAGAAGAGAAGCATGACCTGTGAGTTGAGCCATGACTGATGCAGTGCTGCTGTCACAGCGTATGCGGATTTCCCCAGCAAGATGCTGAGAGTAATCACAGAATAATACTGCCACTGTTTGAGGAAGCAGGGAACAAGATTTCTCCAGAGTTTCAGACTTGGAAGAGCTGCTTGCACTACACATAGGATCTTCCCCTAAGAGATGAAGTAACAATGAACATAATTGCTGGTTTGGTATGACTGAGGAGAACGCAGACAAAAAGTGGCAATGAGCACAGAGGTGTTACACATACGATAAACTTTCAGAATGAATAAATGGGAGGACCAGTTCCAGAAGGGAGTTCAACAACCCAGTTTTTACAACAAAATGTTTGTACTGTATCAGAACCATCACGATAGAAGACAGCAGGATCTGTGTGCAAAGCCTTCAATGTCTATGTACTTGCACTTGGAGTGCACTGAGTAAAGGGTTAAGATCCTTTTGCATGTTTTGCATGTGAGAAAGACTCAAGAATTAAGGACTGTAAGCTTTAAGATGCTGACACAAATTTCATTTCCATTTCTGTTTCTTCACACAGCACAGTCTCATATAACACTACACAAACGGTAAAAAGTAAAAAAAAAAAAAAAAAGAAAAAGAAATCCACTGAAACACTATGAAAACTAGGCCAATAGAAAATATATTATGTGGCCTGCATCACATATCAAATTCAAAAGAACAACAGGGTTAAATACCTGGATGTAGAAAGAAAAAAAATTTAAAAATCTATAGATGTTGGAGAACAACATGAGGCATTTTCCTGTCATCTTCAAAAAAAGTTTATTATCTGCCTTCTTACAGCACTTTAAAAAGTCTCAAGACAAATTATTTTAAACCTCTGATATAGAAAGTTAGATAGCCAGCAACTTTTCAACTTCTTGATTTGGAAACAGCAAATTGAAGAACAGTAAATATGAAATAGCCGATACAAGTCTGGTTTTGAGGCAACTGTTATTATCAGTTGGACACACACCCTGTGCACTCCCTGGTCATGTCAGTGCTGCTAAACCCATATGGTGTTCTGAAACCTGAGAGATTGTTCAACAGCATATAAATAAGTGTCAGAAAGAAATGAACAAGGTCTGGGGTTTTTTTTCTCCCAGCTGAACACTAACAATAGCATTCTGCAACATGCCGTTATTGGCACTGATGCTATAGTAAAGGTCTACTAGTGTATCAGGACTAGAAGAAGAAAGCAAGAGAACAAGGAGACAAACATCAGTCACTTAGCAAAGAGCAGGACTAGAATGTCAGACAGGCTATGGACAGGAGTGTCACGCACTGCCAGACGCATTGAGGAAGGCAGGCGTTCACTGCTGCTGTCAAAACCTGAGCGCAAAGCATTGGGGTAGTCTGAATACCAGAAGCTCAGTACTAGTGGAAAACTGCAAAACAGGTGGTATTGCTTTTAAGTAAAAAGGGGTTTTTTTGGTTTTTTGGGGGTTTTTTTCTGCAGGAAGGCTTTGGAGCTAAAAAATTAAATACGCAAATATTGTAAGAATCAAGAACTCCTTGGTATATAGAATTAAAATATTCACAAAATATTTATACTGTGACCACAGGAAAAAGGTGTAAAAATTTTTACTTACTTTGGATGGGCAAATTCATCCAGTAGGACAACCTTTTCTATCAAGTCTCCACCAATGGTTCGAACCAAATCATAGAAATCATTCTGGGAGTATGTCTCAGAAGGCAGCCAAAAGGAGATATCATTGATCAAAGGTGGATATCTGCTGAGAGGCTAAAAGAAATTAAAAAACATACCTTTATACATGGTTGGACTTGATAACTATATCTACAACTGTTATGAACTTATATAACACACAAAGTACACAGTTTAGAAGCTTTTGAAATGCTCTTTGAAGTGTAAACTGACCTCATAAAAAACTGAGACAGAAGATTTTTTTACTAGGAAATGTCTTTTAAAGATCCCCTCATAACAAATTTGATTTATTCATTCAGCAGAAAAAACTTGTTTTGTTTGCTAAAATCAGTGTTTATGACCCTGAACACACTTTTGCATCACAGCTGTTTAGAAGGAGAGATAATGTAAGGTGGTTTTTCATTGTGTGGAATTCCACTTTTTAAAAGCATTTTTCAGACTTTTTGCAGATTTAAAACTTCTCATCACCTTCAGGTAGAAGATTTATATGTATTTTATAGGAGTCCTATATTACACAATATATTTACTATTTTTACTGCCAAATTTTTAACAAAGTCTTATAAATAGGCATCTTCTTATTAAAATGTTATAACAAGAAACACGCTTTGGCTTAAAAGGAGGGATCAGTTCACTTTCCAGTGGTTTTTATAGACATCCAAATATCTATAACAACAAAAAAGGTACGGCTGTTAATATAATTATTCATTCCACAAGTACCACAACAGGCTTTTAAACACAAAGGGGCATCTTTTGCTGCACACATAAAGTGGGTAGACAGTGTAACTTGTTACTTGTGAAAACAGGAAGAGAAAGAGAAATGAAACCATCAATTAACTTTTCTGTTTTGATGGAATTTCCCAGGACTCTGTGGGTTTCAGATGTTCACCTCTGGTGAGATGTTTCTGCCTTTGAAGAACAGAATGTGGTAACATTGTCCTTTCATGACCTCTACATTATACAATATCTTATTTCTGCCTTGCATTAATTCCCTTCAGTTGAAAAAAGTACTTTTGCACAAGATTGTTGGAGTCTGCAGGAGAAAACATCCATTGTATTATTTTGTTTACATATACAAGAGATCCCATGTGTACACCTTGGTCTATACAATACAATATCTCACTCAAAAATGTATTCCATGGCTGGGAATGTTTTATGATGGAGCAGTGGAAATGTGAGTACCTGCTAAAGCAGTAAACCCGTTAATAAGGCAAGTTTACAGCATTCTGATTTACTCAAATACCGTTCTGCAGAGTGTAAACTAGTCAATAAATATCTGATAAGGAATACAGTGCAAGTTTTAAATTAATAAACCCCCCCAGGAAATAAAATTTTGAATTGCTAATGATTATTGAACGTGTTAAAGGAATAAACTTGTCAAATGAATTCATATCCTGTACATCAAATTAAAAAAGGAAACTTGCACACCAAATCCATTGCAAAAGAGCTTTTGATAAAACACTAATGAATGAAACACAAATGTCTCTGCTTTACAAAATTCGTAGCTGTAAATGTTGGAGATGCTCCCCACAAAACAACCTGATACATGTGTTAGTGTAAATAAAGTTATAATCCTGCAGCAGACTTATACTCTCACCTTATACTCTCACCTCATTCCTATTTACCACTTAATTTACCACTGCTACAGCTCAGGAATATACTGAACACCCTTCAAAGCTTGGCAGGACTAATACAAAGCTCACTGAATTCACTGTTCAAGACATTTAATTATTCAACCAGAAGACGTGGCTCATGAGCCTTAGCATGATGAGGCACCTACTTTCATTCACCCAGGTACAAGGACAATAAAGAAAAATTATTACATATTCAGGTAACTCAGAAATGTCCTGTGCTGGTTTTGGCAAGAATTAATTGTCTTCACAATGACCACTGTGGGGCTGTGTTTTGGATTTGTGCTAAACACAGGGTTGGTAACACAGAGATGCTTTTGTTATTGCTGGGTATTCTTTGCACAGAGCCAAAGCCTTTTCTGCTTTCCATACTGCCACACTGGCAAGAAAGTCAGGAAATTTGGGAGGAGACACAGCAGGGACAGGTGACCCCAAGTGACCAAAGGGATATTCCAGACCATATGACATCCTGCTCAGTATATAAAGCGGGAAGAAGAAGAGGGAAGCAGGGGGGATATGTGGAGTGGTGGTGTTTGTTTTCCCAGGTAGCCATTACATGTGATGGGAACCTGCTCCCCTGGAGACAGCCTGCCCATGGGAAGTAGGGAATTAATTTTTCCTTTGTGCAGCTTTTTTTCTGCAGTGTCACTAGTCTGCATACAGAATTTTTGCAACTTTGTGTGTGTATGCTTGTGTGTGTTACAAAGACTGGAAGGACAAATGCTTAAAACATCATAAGCATAACTTTTTATTATTAGCTACTAACCTTTTCTCAGAGCCTCGTAATACAGAAAAATCTTTTATGGTAAAAGGCAAGGCAATAATCCCACATTATATTGTCCCTTCACCACCTGGCTGCAGTCAATATCATTGCAGTAAGTCTTATATCAACACTAAAGTTAGTATAAGGATAAAATTCCTAGTTCTCAAATGTATCGATCTGTTTGTTGTAGAGCTACATGAGTCACATAATAGTTTATTAGCTACACCTAAAATGGGAATAGGCCACTAAAGAGTCTCCAATTGGCAAGCCAAAATGAAGTTCCAAAATTTGTATTCAGGCACTCCAGCAAATACATACTAGGGTGTGTTGCTTTGTCATTCTTTAAACCTTTCTAATCTTTCTTTCTCTCCTGCTCTTTAACAGCAGACTGGTCTAAAGCCCATTCACTTTGATCCTTTTTCAAGTTCAAGGCAAATGCCAACCCTGGAGACCATTCCCTCACAAATTTACAGACATTTCAAAGGCTCCCCTTCAGAGAAATGTGTTTTTCCCACTAAGTCTTCTACTCTGCTGTCATCTCCAGCCTCCACTTCCAGCTACATTCTCTTCATGGCTTAGGAGTCCTGCAGCACAATGCTTGGAGAAGTTACCAGGACACATCTGGTCCTGCAGGCTGTGTGTTGGCTGAACCCTGGAAGCCCTGCTGTTCCTGCTCCCACTTCCTGATCACCCCCATAGGTTTTTGAGGAACTGAAAAGAGGTTTAGGAAACGGTAGAACTGATCCTACTTGCAGAGTGCTGCTGCAGGGCACTGGCCAAGTGTGTCAGTAAGCACTGCTGATGCACAGATATCCTTTTGGTTCCATCAGAGCTTTGACACCATAGTGGCAAATGTTAAATGTTTAAATGTTAATACTTTAAATGTTCTGTTTACCTTCCATTTCAAACATTTCAGCGTACTATCTTTGACATTTTTCAACAGCCCCAGAAAACAAATGCTTTGCCAGAAACTACGCTATCTGTAGGACTCCACTGAACCCATCTTTTAGGAAATGTTGCAAATAATGACATCACATTTTTCAATCACCCAAGGCAAAAGCATTTAGGAGTGCTGAATTACCATAATTTTTAAAAATAATAGAATGGAAGTTTATGGTGATCCACCCTCAGTGATATATGTTTACTAGTCATTAGTCAAAGTTCTTTCTCTGACTAATAAATAAGCCAAGTACTCCCTAAAATTGCAAGTTTTTCCCTCTCTGGATGCTAATTTTAGTATAGAAATGAGTAGTTGGACACCAGTGCTATAACCTGCTCTGCCAGCCTGCCTTGCCTATGCCTAGCTGTACCTGAGCAGTGCACCACTAAAAACACAGGGCTGTTACTCTTTCATATGGGTTGGTGATCGTTTAGGGCACTCCTCATCTCTACTTCTCTGCTCTGCCTTTCTGTCTGAGATTATTGCCCCTGCAGCAGCTGATAAAACACACATGTGCCTGTTCCTTCTCCACTGCAGTTCACAGCCTGCTGTAGCCAGCCGAAAATTGCCCCTCTCATTGGTTTATGTTAATATGTGCTGGATGAAGAATTGCAGCAGCTTGAGTCATTGGGGGACAGCTGTCTTAAGCAGAAACAGGGTCCACCAGAAATCATTTGTCAGCATAAAATAGCAAATATTTGGGCTCTGTGTATGTTGCCACACCAGGGCACTACTCTGGATGCTTTGGCAGCAGAATCAAGTGGTCACCATAAGAGTGGTATCTGTTCATCCACACATGGCAAAGGATCATCAGATACCTCACAGCTGTAAGGGAGAGAAACCTCCTCTGAGGGCAGAACCTCCCAAGCCACAGTAAAATCAGCTGGCAATAATGCACAGCAAGTGTCAGTGAATAACCCACACAAGGCCATGAAGTGTCTTTGGCCCAGAGTCCCCAAAAACAGGATGGACACCAGGACATTCCACAAATATTTGTCATTAGGAAAAAAAGCCACTTTTGCCCAGATGCAGTAACCATGGGCGCAACATGGCAAGGGGACAGCAGAAGTTTTGTGCTGTGGCTGCTCACTCCATTCCTCCCCTGCTGCAGCTGCAGATGGGACACAACAAATGAGTGACAAATGCAGCAGAGGAAAAAGCTGTACTTGTGTTTTGACAGTGGCGACACAAATGCAAGGTTAACGACGACACGTACCAGAAACTGGGTTAGCAATTCCACAGCAGCCAGGCTATTAAAAAGTCAGCCATGCTTTACTGCCATCACCAGTCTAAGTCAGAAAAATATGAGACTTGGCAGCAATGTGGCTGCTAAGCTTTAACAGTCCTGCATTGCCCATGTTTTGGAGAAATACCTACATAAACTACACAGTTTTAATGCAACATCATATTCTCATCAAAATGAAAACTAGAGTCCTGTAATAACTGAGCCTTTCTTAATATATTCCATGGTGAAACTACATTAATTCAGTGTTATCATAGGAAATTTAAACACATAACAGGCATGAAATTCAAATTTGCAAATTTACAGCACTAACTTAACCCCCATGCACATAATGAAGTTTCCCGTATTAGTGTGTGTGCTTCTAGATTTACACTTCCGTATTTATGACCAGTGTAGACAAATTACAGTTGCTGCAGGGAACATAACTTTGAATTTCTTGGCTGCCATGGCTTAAAATTCAGTCACAATATTCCCCACTATTAGAAGTTTTTGACCCTCCTTACTGAATTGGTTTTTCCCTTAGTTATATATAGTAAATTCTATATATTCATACATGCATGTACACACACACACATATATACATTTTTATGTTTAAACACACACACTTCAAAGGAGGAAATGTAAATTTTAACAGACAACTACCATAAAGTCTGATAAGCAGATATAAAATACATTCTGGGATTAAGCTCTTAAAATCAAAGCAAATGGACTAGTCTGGGATCAATGCACTGCTCTGTCCTCCTGTGGGGAGTGGCAGAAGGGTGTTAGCCTCCACTGATGCTCTGAGCTTTTTGGTGAATGAACACAGAAGTATGATCAGCCCTTTTTAGACACCAGTCTGCTCACCCCAACAGTGTTTTTAACTTTGAAAAGCTCATACACAGGTACAGGGAACACCATATGTTCATGGGAACATCAAGTGCTCCATGGATTTCAGGCACTCTGCTTGTACATGGACCATTCTGAGCGGAGGACGTTTTCTTTGTGCATGGAGATATTCAGGAACAATCTGGATGCAATCCTGTCCCATGTGCTCTGGGATGACAGTGTTTGAGCGGGGAGGTTGTACCAGACAACCTGTTGTGGTGCCTTCCAACTTGACCCATTCTGTGGTTCTGACATTTCACATCCAGGTTGAACAGAGAGGTGCCCTGTGGCCATAGACTTGTCTTCCTAGCTAAGTCTCAGCCTTCAATGTGAGATGACACAAACTTGTGGACCAGGTTCCTCTCTGCTGTGCATGTCAACATGACAGCTCTGCCCCCTTCCCACCTAAATTATGCCCTGTGGGGTCTTGCTGGAGATAACGACTTCTTTCTTGAGCCCCATTCCAGGTTTCCTGACGGTGCAAAGCAAAAAAGAGTTTAATTGCTTATATTCTGCCTAAGCAGTCACCAGGTAGCTCTCCATATCATCCCACTTAGTCACCTTCCTCAATGCTCATCAAGCACCTTTGATCAGGTAAACCCCCTTAAGACACAAAATAAATGCACCCCCGTGCACACGCACAGGAACAAGTGCAACCTTTTCCTGCATGCTAAAAGTTACAGCTCAGATGGAGGAACCTGCCTGACAAAGGAAAGTCAATATCTAATATGACACTGAAAAAATTAAGATGTCTAAAGGCCAGTGAAGAGATTAAACTTTGTTGATAAGCTCCACCTTTCCCAAGCAGCAGGAAGGATACACAAGAGGACTGGTGCTGTGGCAGAATGAGTGAGTAGAATGCTTGCCTTTACACATGTTCACCCAAAAGTAATGCTGATTACTAAACCTCTGTGGCCCCAATGAAAAGCGATACTGTGTTCTTACAACATTTTATTAAAATATAGTAACCTTAAAATAAAGTCAAGCTTGTTTAAATTTGTAATGCAAAATGCAGCAAGTTTAAAGTCACAATACATTTCTCTGAGTGCAAATATGCATTTTAAACTGACCTGTGGTGAGAAAGCCAAGAAACAAGGCATGGCTTTTGAGAAGATTTTCAAACACAAAAGAGCACTTGTACTGCCACTGAAAGGGTTATAATTCTAAATGATTAGTAAGGAATTAAAAAAAAAAAAGTCAGGAAAGACATAAAGAAGATGAAAGTATTGACCTAACGCTATTAAAAGCAAGGATGTTACAGTGTACACAGCAGAGATATTCCCAGATACCTGTTCCCTTGGGCATTTGGATATGCCTTGCTTCTTGTGATCTGATTATAAAAACCACCAAAGGATAAGTATAAATTATTCCTAAATACCAGTGATGGACTCCATGCTCCGTGTTTAATGAGGCAAAAATTACTTCTCACTTCCATAGAACAAAGTAGGGATTCTCACAGGGAGAATCAGCAAAAGGGATGGCTCTCCACTACTCACTCCCACACCACAGCTGCTTACAAACCCCTTTTGAAAGTATCAGGGTGAAGAAGAAATTACCCTGATGTTTTCCTTCAGCAGTTCTATGTTCACTGTGGAAAAAAACGCATTTTCCTCATGCTTCTTTCCCAACCTCCTAGCTGATGGCCTACTGAGCTAGTTGGTTTCACAGTGCTCATCTTCCTTGATATATCACAGATATATCACTGCAAAACAACTAAAAACCAAGAAGTGCTTCTTCTGTTATCATTTTTCCATTTGAGCAGTTGCTACGACAGAACTGATGTGACACCAAGTGGAACTGATGGGACAATCCTTACTATGTTGTGATGTCTTCGCTAGAAAACAAGCAAGGTTCTGTCCTGGGAAAGGAATCCAGTGATTTGGAATGACCGAAATGGTAAAGTGGATTCTCACACCAAACCTAGTAATTAACACTTACGACTGCCTTTTGCACAGGCTGTCCATATTCTATCTGTCCTCTCTACCCAAATATCCCATGCCACAGGCAAAATCACAGGCAAAGGCAAAAAGAAGAGAAGACACAAACCTCAGAAAACAAATTATCAACAAATAAAAAAAAAGTGTCCTGCACTTCTCTAAAAATACCTGCCATGCCTGCAAGGAACAGGTAATAAGCTGGTTTAAGTCAGCAGAAACCAAACTTCTCAGAAGATACTAAGAATTTCCTCATCAGTAGTGCTGAGCACCTGCAATTCCTGCAGGCTTTGGTTGCTGCAGGCATTTAGTGTTTGCCATACTCAGAAGTCAGGTCTCCTCCTTTCTGATGGTTTGGTTTGTATATTTCTTCTCATTATGCTTAATAATAATGCTGAGATAAATAACTCAGTGGAGTAAAATACTGTACCCATCAACAATTCATATAAAAGAGTTATATCTAAATAAACAATGCAAGTATTTGGAAAGAGTATGCAGCAATATGAAGATGTATTTCTTCCAAATACATAGCATAACAATGGAAACAAAGTGCACCCAATATTTTATTTCGGCTTAGATGAAAAACCTCATATAAAACACTGTTGAATGTATTTCCTTTTCTGCTCATTAAATGCACCATTCCAGAGAGTTACTGTTCAAATTGCAGAATCTCCAGAACACCTGAATGTGACTCACACCAAAATAAGCTGGCATTGTGAATCCTCCAGGCACATGCAACACCTGAAAAAGTCCTTCTTCCCACCTAACAACCTATACTTCTTTTTTCTCTCTCCTTCCTAAAAACCAGAGATTTCCAATACCACAGCAATGACACTTCATATTTCTTGGCTTTCTTCACGTAATGCCCTGGGCATTGCTGTGCTACAAAGGAATTATTTTTCTACCCTTCCCAGGGCCAATCTGTAGCATCTCACCATGTACAGAAATTTACCCAGGCAGGTAACTGGTGGTTTTTAAATATTCTTGTGAATTCCAGTACCACTGATACAGCTGGGCTTCCTTCTTGTCTTGGGAAAACTGCCCCAGTGGCAGTGGAAGAGGCTGCCCAGGGAAGTGGTGAAATCACTGTCCCTGGAACTGTTCAAAAGGTGAGTGCATGTGGCACCTGGGGATATGGCTTAGTGGTGAATAGGGTGGTGATAGGATAACAGTGGATTTAGTGATCTAAGAGGTCTTTTCCAACCCTAAGGATTATGTGGTTCTATGACTCTTGGCAAAATCCAGTATTTTTAGTTTCCAGAGTAGCCAACTTCACTTCTGCCAACGACCCTCGTACCCACCACTGCCCCCCTCCCACCCCCCTCTTAAATACTAAATTCACACAAATTACAACCTCTAAAGTTCAAAACTCCTAATAAAACACCAAGGTAGTGTAGTAAGCTAAAACTTTAAACTACAGTAGGTAAGCTAGAGAGAAACAGAAATAAAAGGCTCTACTTCCTCATCCCATACTCAGAAGAGGGGCAAAAGCCCTTAATTGTTTTTCTGTCAGACAGACCCTCAGCATTCCTAAAGCTACACTCTTGTTAAAGAGTAATAACACCTAGAAAGAGAAAACTACAGAGAAGCCCTAATCTGAGAACAGACCAAGCACAAAAAGGCACAAAAAGTATACTAAGCATTTCAGTATTCAATGACAAAATGTAAAGAACATTTAAATCTCTACAAGCAGAATCTTGGTGCAGAACAGATATTTCTCTAATGTGTTTCCTTCTTTTACAAGAATCAGAAAATGGGTTCACGCTTGCTGATTTAGGAGAACAGCTACATGTGGGAATAATTATGCAAATTGGATTTAAAACTTGTGCACAGGCAGGAGGATGTAATTAATCCTCAAAAGAGGGGATTTCTTCCCATTATTAATTTTTCTAAAATTGCAAAGCCAAATCCTCTGCAGCACATACATCCCAAAGCATTACTTACTTGTCACATTTTGTTTTAGGCTGTCACTGCAGTAGTTCATGTGCCTCTCACATGAGCAAGATGAAGGAAATTGATGATTGGTATGTTAAGAATAATACAGTTCTTCCCAACTGTGCCTTCTGTTGTTTGGCTACTCTCTGTAGCCTAATTCATATTCTGATCAGAGAAGTGGTAGCTGAAAATCAGGGGTTTTGTATTAACACCATGTACTTCAAAAGGTGCTTCTGTTCATGCATACACACATACAGAGATTGTTCTTTCCAGCCCTCAATTCCTAGGGACACTCCACAGCTCAGCTGCAATGTCCAATCATGCTACAGATGATGACTGTAGAGGCTTAGGCATGATTTTTAAGATCACTTTATCAAAAGCTCTTTGCAAGGTGTATCTTTCACATGTAAAACATTGGCACTGGTGTTAAAAGAACTATCAAATAAACTCATGTATGAAAACACTCATATATTTAGCTAACTCTGAAAAAAATGAAGAGCTTATTTCCTATTAGTTTTGAGATTTTTTTTCCCTTTTTATTTCTGTGGTTGTGTGTGCACAGCAGCACATATCTTAATCTCTGAAGACACATACACACACAGTGTGTGCTTGGACACATTTTAAACAGAAGTTTATTCTTACATCAAATGCATAAGGTATATTCAAAAAGACGTATTTAACCCTGCTACAGGCGTGCACATATTCAGATTGTGGTAATTACCTAGGACTGCCAGGCAGAAACCAAGGTCCCATTAGGTACACAGAGAACAAAATGCTAATTCCTGTCCTGAAGAAGCTCCCATCCTAAGGTAGTTTGGAGAAGAGATGCCAAGGCAGAAGGTACAAGCCAACTACAATTGTAAACAGCATGGAAAACAGAACTATTGAGTCACTGCTCAGGTCAGGGCCAAAGACTAAAGTCAAGATATTTCCTCTGCCATCCTCCTAACCAGAATTCTATTACTCACAGTGTAATTAAACCAATATTGGAAAACCATTGGAAATGTGTACGGGTTACCCTCCTTACCAGCTACATACTTTTGCAGACAATAAACTGAAAGCTCTGAACATATGTGGACTCCTGTCAAAAGTCACTAGCAGCTGGTTCTCATAGCTTCACACAACCTATGTGAAATCTATTGTTATTTTAGATTTCCAGGTTTATTCCTTCACCTAATATTAATTTAATGTGGGTTTCAGCATATATATCACTGCTGGAAATTGCTCCATGGCTTACTGAAGCACTTTGTATAACCATTATACTTCATCATTTGGGATGTAATAAAGATCAGTTGATATATTCAGCACTGAAATTACTCATTTGTGAGATATTTGTTTCAAAGAGCCTCAGCCAGTCAAACTGCAAATATATGAGGTTTAGAGATCAGAGCAAGCCACTGTAACATATGCTTTTCGAAGCTTATTACAGTTTTTGCTAAGTAATAATTTAGATAGTATCAGGTGTAGTTTGACTATTGGCTTCTGCCTAGGAAAAAAAAGACATCAGCAGTAAAATGGTTCTAATGACAGTAACTGTACAGTGCAGCAGCATTCATAACTGCAAAATCATTTTTTATCTACATCACATAGAAGTGATGCAGTCCAAATGCAGTCAAGGCTACAGTAGCTTCTTTTTGTTTGAAAACAAATTGGAAGGAAGTCCCTGGTGGTCTGTTCTCCATTGCTGGGAATGTCCTTCCCTAGTACTGGGGACACACCTGCTGGGTATATGCACCCACATTCTATACCGCCTCCAAAACCGAAAGTTCTGCTGTCTCATCAGTTGTGCTGATGGCATGAAGCAACACAGAGAAGTGGATCAGAGAACTAATACAGCTTTAAGGAACTGTAGAGGAAAAAGCTCCCTGATTCATCTCAGAGTGTAGCCACAAAAGTAGCTTCTGTGACACACGTGGAACAGGAAAGCAGAACAGCACATGGGAAACAAAAAATCCCCATGCTTCTCTTCCTAACACTGTGAGAAACAGGGCTCTGGGAGAGAGTGGTAACAAACAGCTCAAACCCACCAAAACTCTGCAAATGAAGAAAAGTCTCAACTGCTGTCTCTGGACCTGCAGTCAAAAGAGAGGACATCTGCCAGGTGGACACACTGGTATCTCACATAGCTGGCTTCCAAAATCCCCTGTGGCACTTGCTAGGTTTGTTAGTAAAGCCCTGGACATCTCACATAACTGAAAATCTATAGGAAACACATAATTACATCCAGGTTTTAGAATTACCTGCCATGAGAAAAGAAGTTTACTGGTGGTTAAAGTGTGTGTTAGCACAGACAACTGAAAGTAAGGATGAAAACATTTTTGCTCTCTAAACATATATATACATATACACATATACTCCACCCACTCTAAACAAATTCCAGCTGTGACAGTTATGTACAAAGCAGAAAACTCCTTAACATCCAAAAAAGAACAGCCTAAATCAGCTATTTTGCTTTGAGTCACCACCAGCTAAAGCTAAACTAAATGTGCTATTGGGATGAGACAAGTTAACAGAGATGAACAAGAGAGTTTGCAACTATTCTAAGACTGTAAAAACAACATAGAAATCCTTAAAGTATTTTCAAGGAACATAGGTGAAAGAGAGGAAGAGAGTGGTGTTTCTGCTAATGAATGCCATAGGCTTATCTGTACATCCAACTGTTATCAAGGTGGCTGCTAAATGGATGAAATGGATTTACTTTGCCCTTTGGTACTTCAGCAGACAACACAGTACATAAGATAAATATCACTAACTAATCTAGGCAGAAAGGGCTATTGACTTTTTTTATTTATTCATTTTATTTACTTAGCAAAGTACAAGCAGAAAGGAATTAAACTACTGCTGATTTGTTCAGGTTCAATGGGAGGCTATCAGTAAGACTAGATTGCAGTCGGTGGGTGGAGGGATGGAAACAGGGTATCCAAGAAAATCTGCATCATTGGTATTAGCTCAGGGGGCAGCAGCTAGATTGTCAGGAACCAAATCCCTTGTCAGTGCTTATTTTTACCACAAGTTTCAGTAATATGCTCTCAGGCACATGGTGTAGTTCTTGGGTGGCCCCATACAGGGCCAGGAGCCGGATTTTGATGATCCCCCGGGTCCCTTCTGTCTCAGGATATTCTGTGATTCTGTAAATATCTCAGTACAGCCTTTGTCATGGCCCTGGGTTCTGACACACAAAGTGTTTCACAAATCCAGAAGCAAAATCGCAAGTCCCCCACACTCATCTCAAAACTGATGATAATACTTTAAGGACTTGCTTTGATGGCCATAATTTTTGTGGTCCCTCATACTTGCTGATCTTTCAAAAGGACATCAAGAGTAGATGTGTACAGTGCAAAACCCAGGAAAACTGTCTGATTATCTAGAAAATTACTTCTGCATCAATCTCAATAGTTTTTGCCATAAACCTACTCTCCTTTCCCCTGTCTTTCTTCCCTTTTCATTCCATTACCCCCAATCTGCTTAAACTTAACTTTAAGCCAGACTTATTCATATTGCCCCTAATGTTCAAAGCACAGCATTTCTGTCTTCTATGTTCCTTTCATTTTGTCTTTTGGGTTTTTTGTGTATTCAGTCCCATGTGACTGTCCATCCCAGTTCCTCATTCTGAGCCCCTATTTTCTCCACCAATTTTCTTGAGAATGGGAATTCAGGTGCTGTTTACTCTCCAGAATTTTGCTTGTTGACGTTTTTTACCCAAGTGTTGATCAGTAAAACTGAATTAGGAACAAAGATTTTGCAAACTGAACTTGTGGCTTGTCAGATTAAACTCTTCTTGCTTCTAACAGTCATTTTGAAAGTTTCCACTGCTTCAGCCCTGCAAGGTGCTGATCACTCTCAGCTGGATCCTGGGAAATGTGGAGATCTCTGACCTGAAGCTATTTAGGCATTTGGGTTATGTTTGACTGAGCACAGGAACTATCCTATTGATTTAAATGGGACTGCTCACAAGTTTAAAGCTCAGCATGGGCTTCAGTATCTTGCCTGGCTGGGGCCAGAGGGCTCAGGTTCCCAGAGCTTCAATACCAGCACTACCTACAAATGATACAAGATAGAACATCCTGATGAGCTTTAATACCAGCACTACCTACAAATGCCACAAGATAGAACATCCTGATGAGCAGGTGATTTCTAACCCAATTGTGCAGCTTAGTGCAGCATCTCTGCAATGAAGGAGGTATTTTTGCTCACTTTTCCATGAGTATTCAACACGAAAAAAGGAGTTTCATGGTGTTCTGCAGAGCATACAGACAAACCTGAGATGATATACAGCGCTGTAAGGTTTTATTGACGTTTGCTTAAGATGATCTATGTAAGTCACTCTTAGATATTCAACCTTCCCAAAGTCATGCCAGTAAAATGTTTATGCTACTACATCATCAATCTATTCTCTATTGTACCTTCACACGCAGATGCACACATTATATATCTTCAATTACATTGAAACTAATTAGACAGTAAGTCACAGTTGAAGCTATACCTTATTTGTCCAAACATCCAAGTTAAATTTACATACTAATTGTTGCACATTTGGCTTTAATAAATGCACTTTTAGAAAATAAACATAATAAATGAATAATCATTTTAGCATGGAATTACCTAACTTTGATGAAAAAATCTGAAAATGCAGCAACCAGGGAATCTATTTAATTTTTATTTGACAATAACGCTAATCACAGACTAAGGAGATAAATATAAATTATATGGAGTAGCATACTAATGATGGATCAGAAAGACCCACCCTGTGCAGTGCATTCAGTAAGATCAAACTGGTTGAAATAGATTGCATATATTCTAGATGCTCTCCTTCTCAAGCATGGAATAGAGGATATAGAATAGGATGGTTTAATTTGCTGAAGTTTCCCCTTACACTTGACAGTGCATTTTATTTTCAGCATCTTCTAAAGCTTCAGGACAAGCTCTGTGTCTCCCAGCAACAATCAGGCTTGTGCACAGGAAAGATGCACAAGGGATGATCACTGTCCCTGAAAACTGAAAAGTGCACAGCAAGGTAGAAAAGTTGGACTGCGTGATGGTGTGAACAAGAGGGCTCACATACACAGCAAACAGTGCAAACTGGGCTACTGCATAAAGCCTTTGTTAAGGATTAAGCAGGAGCTTAATTCCTACGGCACACTGAACAAAGGCAAATGGGAGCAAGCAGGCCCAGCCTTTGCTATCTTGCACAGGAGGAGGAGGAGCCTGCTTTGATTTCCTTTCCAGTATAATAAATTGCTTCTTTCCACACAACTACATCTTTTTGATCATGTACTTTTCCTCATCTCTGCTATCCTTGACTGTTCACTTTTCAAAGCAGAAAGAGTGTCCTGGATTAGGGCCACATAAACCATTCTGGCTACAGCTGTGCAGGAGGTGAACAGTGTCAATTCAAAGTGTTTGCCAAGTCTCCTCATCCCACTGCCAAAGGCTACTATCCCCTGAGGTCTCCCAGCAGCACTGCTCCAGGAGCTTTGTCTCTTCTGGAGCCATTAAAATGATCCTGGTTAGAAAGTCTATTATTTTGAGTTTTGAAGCTACCAGGTAATTATGAAGGAATTTAATTTTGAGGGACTGCACGTGCCAGTAGACACTAGGAAGGAGCAGCCCCTGGAGATGATGGAAGGGGGTGATAAAAAATAGGTGGTGCTAGGCTTATTGCAGATATTGCAGAATATTACAGAGAATGCAGAAACTAGGAAATCAAGAATACAGCAATACCCATAATCTCACAGAGGGAGTCTGTAGTTTTGCTAGAAATCTGATCCAGATTCCCTCTCTACCAGTGCCAGAACAGCCATAATCATGCTTCTGCTTGACCTCAGTGCAGGCCACAAGGCTCCTTGGCAATCAAAATAAATAACTATTTAAAACAACAGCAGCCAGAGACACCAGCAGCATCAAATCCAAGTGACTTTGTGAAGGGAGAACACATCAGGAGTCGCTCAACAAGATGTGCCACTTGTTTGCCTTGGCAGCAAAATGATGGAGGCTCCAGGATTCCTCCTGCTGCCAGAGACCTTTCTTTTCAATCAACACCTCTGGACACAGCACACTACATCTGAACTGTGAGTGCCTTCCTTCTCTAAATGTCATTTCATTTTTGTACCTTTCTTTGAGAGTCGTCAGTCTATGGATATATTTTTTTTAAGAATGCTGGCTCAGCATAAAACAGAAAGCAATGACATGGAATTGTGTTCAGGGCCCTGACAAACAGAGATATAACACAGTGGACTGGATCAGAACTGAGCCATTTGTTTTATTACATGGTGCCTTGTGGGTTCTTGGTCCTTCCTTCCCTGTCCATCCTCAGCCTTTCATTTCATAGCCTGAGCAGAGGCCCTACATAAACAATCGACAGCAAGTTACCAGACCCTGATCCCCACACTGCTGTGACTTGTGTCAAATTATAGCTGGAGTGATTTGCTAATCCAAATCCAGGCAATAACCTGATCTGTGGGGAGAAGCACTCTAACACTGCTGTGCTGAGTGGCCACAGTGCTACAAGCACTGTCAGCTTTTCCCAGCAGCTTTTTGACCTACTGAAGCCTGCACACATGTACTGAGCAACTGATGACACGGGGAAAAGTCTGGCACATTCAGGCTGTTAAAAGGCATAACACATATGCTCTAAGGACCAAGAAAATGCTCCAACTAAATGCACTTTTGAGCAAGAGTATTTTTAGTCCAGCTAAAGGTTACTGCTATGCAGTGTGGACTTCATGTATTTGAAGAACATTTTAATGAAGAGAAAGAAAAATATTTATGTTGGTGGACCACATTCAGATTATAAGAAAGGATTTGGGGGAGTACCCAAGGGTTGAGAGGTCTCTCTCAGTTAAGCACACAAAGGATGGACATTTACCTGGACCTTCTGAGCTGCAGGATTCAATTTCTGTTGTGAAGGCTCTCAAAAAACTTGGTCTGTCTTTGTTCAGTTCAGTCAGGCTGAAAAGTATTGCATGGTCTTGCATGCAGAAAATCTGACACTTTTAAAACATTCATTGAGATTTCTTACAACAACAACACTGGAAGACAGGCTAAAAGTTTTCTTTCAAATATCATATGAATAAACCATTGTCTTGGTTTGAAAGTCAGGTATCTGGATAACTCAAATCCCTTCCCTCCAAATTATATAATTTAGAAAAAAAAAATTAAAGGGGGCTTTTTTTCAGGCAGAATTACAGGAATAGGAAATAATAGTTCTTTACTAGCATGTATATCAAAGCAAACAAAACAACAACTACAGCATTAATAACAAGACAGTACCAAGAGCCTTGAGGGCCTTGCTTCCCAAAACACGGGACAGTTTGGTCTCGGTGGCTCCTGCATGGAGCTGGAAGCAGTTGCAATGTCACGGGCTGGTGGCTGGGAATGACAGGATGTCCCTGGCAGGGCAGGGGGAAAAAGCAGAGACACACTGGAGCAAAAAGAGCAGTGCCGAAGAAAAGATGCAGTGATGAGGTAGGGCCGGCTCTGCTCCAGCAGGACAGGGGAAACTGAGCTCAGAATTCCTGCACACCCGAGCAGAGATGGTAGATTCTCTCAGGACTGGATGTTTTCTGGTGACAGTGGAACTCCTCCCGCAGCAAGCAAAACAGCCTGGCCGTGTCCTCTCCAATGAGTGCCCAGAGAGCAGGAGAGAGAAGCTTCCTCCAGCTCTGTCTTTTACCTGCCCCTGAAACTCAGTTATCTCCCCCTCCCAGTGCAACTCTTTGTTTTGGTCAAGCACCCTTAAGGACCAAGCACTTTGTCTCCCACTAACCATGGGGAAAACAAATTCCTTAAGCAAAAAAAAAAAAAAAAAAAAAAAAAAAAAAAAAAAAAAAAAAGGAAAAAACCTAACCCCCAGCAACCATGTGGTTCATTAATTATGACTTTAGCAAGTAGACAGGAACATAATGTCTGCTAACTTGGTTTTACAGCATCCCTGAAAAATAACATAGAACACAAGGAAAAAATAGACATCTTGTGGCAGCATCAAAGAGTATTTCATAGTACTTTCGTTTCAAGGGTCAAACAAAAGCAATGCCAGTATGCACTAGAAGTATGTACAGTAGCGAGCTCAAAAAAGCTCAATGTAAGATACCAGATGAAAGCTGCATGTAGACTTGCTTTCAAACAAAAATGTAAGCT
>VZSR01003809.1:2076082-2323815 GCA_013398615.1 Brachypodius melanocephalos | reverse complement strand
TATGTATTAAAAGCGAAAGAAGGAAAAATAAAAAAAAGGGAAAAAGCAAAAAAACCCACCCAGAAATAATAATTAAAAAGTCTCTAAGCAGTTCTCGATACCAGAAAAAAAAAATCTGTTTCTAAAACATTGGCCATACCCTTTTTTTAGAAGGGAGAAAGAACCAAAACTAAGGCTATGAAACAGCACCAATTTTAAAAAAAATCACTTTCAGTTTCGTAGAAACCATGTACTTTCCTCTGAGCTTATCCACAGTAATCTGTGCCATTGACATCTTCAGATTGCTTCACTACACCTGACTTACCTAAAACTCAGCATGAAAACTACATGCAATTTAGAGAAGCCAGATACCCAGACCTCTCTTGCACTCACCTTCAACATCAGTCCACAGCATTCCAACAACGTGGGCCTTTCCACAAAAGCCCAATCTACTGCTAGTATCAGTTTGAAGTTTGGATTCACAGTTTTAAAGCAAGCAAGAAATCTCATCTTAGCTCCATCAGATTGCAATCTATAAATCAAGACATAAGCTCAGGAGCAAAGCCAGTCAGAAGGATGAGGGCTGAAAAGGAGACTTGAGCATTTCTTATTGAAAAGAGCAACAAACATTCTGCAGGAGATCAAGGAAACTACAAGCAGACACATCTTCAGGAACAGTGGAAAAACCTGTCTTTCTGTGAGATAACTAATTACAAGCTGAATGCACTAATTCCAGTTATCACCAAACAAATTAAAAAACCCAACAAACAAACAAACAAACAAACAAAAATCCCCAAACCCCTACCCAAACCAAAAAAGCCCAAACTATCCTCCAGACTTATCTCAAACAATATTTTGATGCTACCAAACAAGATATGTGAGAATTGCCATGAATTAAAAACAAACTGATGGATGCTGCTACTGATGTGGAGACTATTCAAATGTCATCTATCACTGCTGATTACCCCTTTAATAATTACAATTCTTAAAACAACATAATCAAGCTGTACACAAAGAATCCAAACAAAATGGTAAAAGGCAGCTGCAGAAAGTATTTTACTGCTTTAACGCTTCAGACTTCGTCAAGCGTCTGTGTCAGCTCAACTCCCCCAAAGACCAGCTGGCACCACCTGACTTGAACCTCCCCATGCTCCTGCTGAAGAGTATTATGGAAGTAGCATTTCCACTCAATCCACTCATGCCTGATTGCTTTGCAAGTACAAAGAAGCAAGACGAGGTTGCTAACTACAAAAATCACCTCAGCAGAGGAGTTACAAAACAGATACAGGCTGAGCCGGCACTCTCCCCTGCAACAGCCAGGAGAAAAGAGCTGACATTGAAGATGGCAAGGCACATCCACAAAGAATTTGCCAAAGGTTAACTTTGAAACTCACATTGACATCAATGATTGTAGAGTGAAAACAATGGGGAAAATTGAGAATGCATTATGATCTTTGAATGCTTTGCATCAAACACATGTTTATAATGAAACAGAATCATGGACACAACTCAAGGACGTAACCAAACCACAACATAACCAAACCACAGACCTAAATCAAATCCTGTTCTGGATATATTTAAAAGTTAAATATGTGCTTAAGCATTACTCAGAACAGGGATGTTGACTGGGTATCAGCAGGAACTTACAACATTATCTGGTTGAAAAAAATGTTATTATCAAAAGCTGGATTTTACTGCAGAACATCAGAGAATCATGATAGCTGTAAAGCTGTTGCTTTAAAACCTAATCTTTTAATGACAGAGAATTTTAATTACATGATGTTCACTAGGGATGTGCACGCATCACAGTAAATTATTACCATATATATGTTATTTTACCTGGAACTTTATTTTTTGCCAAATGTGAGGCCCAACAAATTGTTTCAAGAAGCGTTCATCTTCACTCCAGAACAGTCGGATGTCAGGGATATCGTACAGGATCATGGCCAGCCTCTCCAAACCCAAGCCAAACGCCCAGCCAATTTTATCCTGAGCACCAGCTGCAATACACAAACAAGAAGCAAAAATTCAAGAGCTTAAGTTTACAACATGGAAAATTACTGATAAAATGTCCGCCTATTTATAGAAAGGAAATAAAGAAAAAGGTGAAATGGCAAACCAGAAAATCTTACAAGTAACTGCCAAATGAATCATCTAAAGGCTACAGGACAGATCCTATTTAAACCAGAAACTGCAGCAAGACTGAGCACATCGCTGAGTCCAGGAACCAAGAAGGGCAATAAAACAAAGCCACAGCCTTGACAATTTGTGTCCAAAGTTTCAGACAGGCTTGAGAATGCTGCATAATGCTATACATCATTATATATCTACACATCAGCCCTTTACTATGCTTAGAGCTGAGCATTTCCTCACTTGACTCCACTGTGTTTTATAAGACACATAAACGTGAATCCCCTGTTCAGAGCATTTTCCTTGGGTTGGCAGACCAAGTCAAGCCTATAGAGCATTAACATCATTACCAAGATTTCAAAAGACCATAATTCCCTCTTTTGAGGCTTCTGGAAGAAACAGAGCAATGGGATGTGAGGCACAGCTGCATTAGCATCACACCTCCGACCAGGGAAATCCTGAGCTGCTATTCCCAGGAAAAGCCACTGCTCTCACATAAACAAGTCTCTTTTATGCAGCACTAAATATAAAAGGACCAGATTATTTAATAAATAAAAACTGTACAGATATTAATGATGCAACATTTCTGTCAGGAAAGTAAATATTCATACCTTCCTTCATTTACAGGGCAGGAGCACTGATTCATTCAAACAGGGATCTTTTTCAACACAAGAAACTACTGATTTTGAAATAAGCTGAGAGCCCAGAAGGCCTGGCAAGGGCTCAGAGCTTTTAAAAACTTAAACAAATGCCTAAACAAACACACATGCTGAAAGGACGTGTGCATGTGTGACACACTTGACTCCACACCATCAGCACTTGCAGTGTGCTCCTGAGTCACACAACATCACAGGTATGCACCAGGGCCACGGCAGTCCCACCAGGATCAATTTAAACTAATTTTTTGGAAACTTTGAACTCAGCAGCTTCCCCATCTTCATGCAGGAGGCTGGAAGCACGAGTCTTCTCTCTGACCCTTGTCTCTGCTATCAGAAAGGAAACAGCTCCCGTTATTTGGACACTGATGACAGACATCCTGAGTTACCCTGTTGTGTTCAGTGCTGAGACTAAACGGGCCTGAGTCCTGCTCAAATAGAGGGAGGCATACCAAGCTTGGGAAAAGAGACACACTCACGCCTTCAATTCCATTAATTCACTATTTTTCTGGAATGACAGGTCCTCAGCAGAACCTCTCTGTGTCTGCATCAGCAGTATTGCAATGCCACAGGAGTTACATCAGCTCGTAAGAGTACATCATAGAGAAGTCAGGATATTCTGCCTGTCCCTTCTCATGTGCTCTAAGGCATGATTTGCACATTCTGACATTTGAAAGCAGACAGTTCATCAACTGAACTGTGGAAGTCCTAGGACATAGAAGACCAGGTGTGAACTCAAAAGGTACCTCATGGCAGAGCTGCCAAAACAGTGCTTAGATCAACCAGCAGACTATGAGCTAATCTGACTCTGGAAACCTACAATCCACACCACACTACATGAAGAACTGCACAACTTGCTCCTGTTGATTTTTAGAGAAAGCAGAGTGACTACAAAAAAATTGACTACAAATTGAAATTTGTATTTGGGTGGGATTTTGAGCTTTGACTTTAAGCGTGAACCATAAACTGTTTCTCTTCCATGCTGAAAGTACTATTTCTTTCCATACACCAATATATTAATTACATTTGTATGGCTATGAGGAAGGGAAGATAATTCATTGCAATGGTGTCGCATCTTCAAACTTCCAGCCTGCCTTTCCTAGATCAGCAACTCCTGCCTCAGTGACAGAACTCCTATTCATTTCAGAAGTACCAGATTTTCACATACATGCATGAAAGGTTTTCATACATGTATTCTGTAGACCAACCTCCTCCTCCAGAGGTAGAGTAAAGGACCAGGAGCAGTATCCATGAGGGTTCTGAGCGGTCACTGCTTAATCTCAACATTAGAGGCATTAAACCTGAAATCTAAAGATGCCAGATTAAGCACTAGGATTATTAATTCACCAATGCTTAATAAACTATACATGATGGGGGTGATGATCCTCCTTCCCCATATTAGTGATTACTGGTAGATCAAGGAAAAAAAAAAAAGATATGACAGAAGACAAGAACAGGTGTATATTCTGATTAGCAGAGCTTTGCATTTAAGACTTGGGCTTTTTAATATTTTGATATTGGTAACTGTATACTTGGTAACTGTAATTCTTTCATTGTAACACTTTTTTTCCTTATTGATTTGCTATGAACTCTGCAATGAATATCTTGATTTTGTATCAGCAACTTCTTTTCTGTCCTGGTTTTCTTGCTTGGTTTGTTGGGGGTTTTTTTAGAAGGACTGGGACACATCACAGGTTTTTTTCACTTTGTAGCAGACAAAGAGATTCTGCTGTCTGCCTAGCAGCTCACAGCAGTGTCATCTGACTTTTGATTAAACACCTATTCACCAAAGTGAACTTGTCTTTTGGATGATCCTTGTACAATTATCAACCTTCAAACCACAAACTTCTCAAATGCTCCCAGTGAAAGCTGTATCAGTAAAGAATTAGCTCTACTCAGACAAAATAATTGGAAGAAAAAGAAAAATTCAGATTATTAAAATTCCTCCTCAAATCAGCACTAGCAAATTTCTGCACTCTGAATCTTCAGTTATTTTGTCTCTGACCTCTTCTCCAACTTTCTATTTGTAAAGCTCCACATCAATGCAGCAGTGACCTAAGTCATTTGAACAACTACCTTGGGGGACTCAACAAGATTAATGGATGCTTCTAAACATATTTCTGACTGGAAATGATCAGGTGACTTAGAAATTAAATGAGCCAGTCATCATCCTGTTGAGTGAGGGAGCAACCCATAGCTTTCCCAACACAAATACATGTTTAAATGCACACAGTTTTGGCAAGTATTATGCAAAGAAGTCAAGTGAATGTGAGTCAACAAGACAGGAAGAGTGAACACAGCACAGCATTAAATGTGGCAAAAAACAATTTGAGGTTCTGATAAGGAGACTTGGCCAAAGCAGCAGATTCCAGGGACCTGGTGGGACAATCATAGCATCACTGCTTGAAATAACACAGCCCAACAGATAAAGCTTTCCTAACATATGAGCCTTCCCCAACTGGCCATCAAAGGTTTTTACACTGCCAGGTTCCTGCTGCCTCACATGAAAAATTTGACTCCCCACCAGAAGAAAATTGCTGGAAGCTCTGCTTGTCAGGTAGCCAAAGATGAAGGAGGAAAGGATAAAACAATTCGAGTGGCTTCCCACACGGGGCTAGGACAGCCCAAATCTGATGTCAGAAGGTTGCATCATTGCAGCTTTGTCTTACAGAAAAGCTCAAGAGTCCTTATCTTCCTTGATAAGTCATATTTCTTGTCTTGGACTTCAGCTCTGAGCCCAAGGTGAATCAGTTTATATGTAATGTAGACCAAACAAGTCATTCTCCAAAAAGCAATGTTAAACAAAAGTCAAATTTGCTCACTCAGGATGGGAATCTTCCCAATTATTCACTAAGGCATAAATAATGACCTGCCAGAATTAATGGATTATATCACTCTGAATCCTCAGAAAAAACCACAGACAGAAACACTCACCCTTTTCAAGGGTGTGAGGCAAGACATTCTGCTCTGTACAAGAATTTTAAGACATAATTTGGAACATAGTATTAGTAACAGGTTGACAAAGTGTTTTTGGTTTACGTTCCAGTCATACTTATTTTTATAGCGATACAGGCTTTTATTTAAGAATTCTTGCTACTTCTGTAAAACTGCCAATAAAGAAATCTTTCTTTTTCAATAGACCCTAAATTGGGTCTTCAAATTGGCATACTCAGCAGTTACTGAGAAGTGAAAGAAATTAAATTTTGATCTTGGATTGAGGGAAAATCATGAATACACAACAGCCTGCAGACAAGGCGTTCTTCACAAAATGCACAAAAATTAATACACCCAAAGTATGAGTAGCTGAAATCTGGGATGAGTTCCAGAAGCAAAACCTGAATTTGATCTCCTTCTTTCAGTCCAAACTATGACTATTAATGGAGCCAGTTCTAGAACTAAAATGGTGGGAAGAGGAGTGAACAGATTCTCAAGGGCACATGGATTACACATCATGTTTTACAAAACAAATCAGCTTTAAACTGTATAGAAAGTAGGTTATGGACATAATGAACATGTGACTTGACACAAAACACCACAAATTCTGGAAACAAATGCCAATGCCCAGATTTGAGTTCTGTGTGATTAATGGACAGCTTAAGAATCAAGCTTAGAAAAACAGGTCCTGCAAAAGAAATATTTACTTATTTCTAGAGACAAGGAATGCATAACTGCCAGAGCAATGAGGCAAACATGTTTACTTGTGTTAAAAATAAGCCATTTTAAATGTGGATGGGATGTTAAGCAACTGAGGCCAAAAAGCTTACCAAAGTTTTCTCTGAACTCCTCTCCAGTGAAAGCAAAAAACCCCATCACAGTGTTCTCTTAACTCAGTTAAATTGATGCATTCAGACTCCTGTGTGCAACTCAGTTTAAATTACATCCTAAAATGAGGACTTGGCATTCAGACTATGCATGCCAAGAGAGCCCCTCTTCAAGAACTCAAGAAAAGAAGTAAACATTCAATTATGCCTATTCTACGGAAAGAGAACTTATCTTTCTAAATCTCATGTGTGGAATAATTTTCTAACAATAATAGTCACTTTGAGACCACATCTGTGTCTCCTGGGTCAGACTGATCTTTTCTGTTCTCTGCATTTGAGAGAAGAGCAAAATAACTTTAAAGGCTTTGAATAAGTTTTAATAAGTATGTTTATTTTTGTTCTATAACCAAAAGAGCTATGTATATACTAAAACAACAGCCTGCTTAAAAAATCTACCCAGGGAAGCCATCCATCAGATTCTACTTTTTTCCAATATGTAATTAACATTCATTCTACCATTTTACCAATATTTCAACAGGTCAAGTAGCTGGGAAGAAAGCATTTCTGATGGGGATAAATGGATGACCAGAGCAGAAGAGGACAGGAAAACTAGATTAAACAAGAAGAGGAAAGAATGCATCAAAACAAGGATGAGCTTTCCCTATTTTTCCACCCTCCAATGGATACTTTTAACTTCAATTTTTTTAAATCTTTCTGCTTCTGAAGTTATTAATTTCTCAGTCCTCCTTCCTTGCTCCTTTCCACCTTCCTACTTTTGCCCAAGTCCATCTCTCTGATTCCTGCAATCCCTCCTAAGCATTCCCAACAAAATCAATGACAAATCCACCATTAAACAGAATCTCACTTAAACACTAGGATATTTTTTCAGAGTTCACAACCATACACTGCAATAGCATTCCACCTTTCAAATTATGTACGATGAAGTATCCATGTAACCCCCAACAGCAACACAAGACATTAGTCATTAACTCTAAATATTTTAATGGTATATGGTTTTCTTCTTCTCTGTATTTCAGCCTGCACAGCTGAACAAATGGCTTGCTTAGTTTTTGAGGTTTTTCCCTTATCCCTGTCTCAAGGCTGAATGTTCTCCATGGATGACAATGCAATTTGCTATCCTAATTTATGTCACAGAGCAAAAAATTAATTGACTCATTTGGCCTTTTTCCCCTGGCTCTGTCTGCAGGCTACAGTCCTGCTCTTTTTGTTTTGTAAAAGCAAACTCCAATTCCTTTCTTTATGTTTTGTTCATTCAGGAAAAGCTGCATTTTGATGGTTTGGGCCTTTTAATATCTTCTAATACTGGTAGATCTCCCTAGACACTGGAGCCATGGAGATTTGAAAAAATAAGTGCTATAAAGACATCCATGAGGGGCTCCCACTTGAGAGAAAGACCAAGCCTACAATACAGTTCAGAAATTCAATTATGAATCTCATTTTTTCAGGGTGTAAGTACAGCTGGACAAATTCCCTTCACATATATTCATCGCCCCCAGATGCAACTCTTGGTAAAATTTCACCAAAGTTGACTGCTAAGTGTCTTACAAAATGGCCTTTTCTTACAGAACAACAGACAGAGCAAAGAACAGGAACACAAAGATCATCACAACGTGGGACAATCTTCATGAGATTAAGACATCCTCAAAAGATACAGAGGTAGCAGTTTATCTGTCATAGCACAGGACACTGTTCAGCATGTTTGATGTTCCTGTTTGAGAATCAGAACAGCCAGAACACCTGTATGTATATAAAAAAGGTTAAAAAAATATGTTCAGCTGGCAGCAGCACACTGTCATGATTACTCTGAAAGCTTGACACTGCACAATAAATTCAACTTCCACAGGCAGGGACTGATACTACATTTTGTTTTTCTACAGCATGTACCGTAAAGAAGCCTTGAGCTTATGACTGGGGTTCCTTGGCTTTACAATATATAAAAATAATAGACAGATAAGGTTTAAAATTTAGCTCCTCTGCCACAAACTCATTCTTGGAAAGAAAGTCATAAAAAGCCTTATGATTACTTAAGCATCACTTGCCTTGTAACTGGACTTGGGGTAATAGCCCTTCCTTTCTAGAATGATTTAGGTAAGACATATAATAAATGTAAAACATTGAAATGGAAAATCTTTCTGTCAATAGTTCTTCAGTATTCTGATGGTAAAGCTGAAAGAAGATTTCATACTGAAGTATAGCATTTATAGGCCAGCTTCAATGAACTCCAATGAATTCCACTACATGTGGAATATCACCTCCTACAAGGTTCTGGGTACACACAATTTATTTATTTTTAAGAAAGCACAACATAAAAGGTCTAGGTGTATTTAAATGTATTGTCACACAGCACAGGATCAAAAAAAATTGTTCAGAAGCATTACTCCCAGTTTTCATCTCTTCTTACTAGAGAACTACTCCATCAGCTCTGTGCTACAACAGCTTGAAGGACATTTCTTACTTTTGCTCACAAAGGGCTCTTCACAGAGTGCCTTCTCAACCCATGCCTACTCATTGATCCCACATCTCAAAAAATTTGACCATTGCATGTTCCTGGACAAAATATTTTCTGTCACTAGGTCTCATGCTATTAAAGATGTAGATCTGATCTAAACATGTAATTACAGACATCAGCAAACGGGACTTGAAGACAATGTCACAAAAGACCCTCTTGCATTTCTCTCTATACTGCTCCTGAGTCCAGTGTTTTCAGCTGGCACTTGTCAAACCTGAACACCTGCAAACACCTTTAACTGCACCTGTAACACAGCTACAGATGCTTAACTAGTCTTCTGGTAAGTTTTGTACACAGACATGCATAAAAGGGAAAGTATATAGGTGTAGCACAGACAAACACCTCAGGAGACTCAAATCTGTGCCCCAGGAAAAGATACAGTGAGCCATGACCTGCTCTTCCTCCTGGGCCTAAAATCTCCTGTTTCCTTTCTCATCTTCATGTTCCCAGGAACACTCAGATGGAGCAAAACCTGAACTAACAAATTAGTTTCTTTAGTTTGTCATGCACTGTTTGACTTCTGTGAAGCTACAACCCTTTGAAAAGCATCACCAGGTAAAGGACTTGAGCTGTGCCTAATCCTGCACCTGCTCAGTGGCACTGTGGAGTGGCACCGCTATGTCCAGAGCTCTTCTGAGGCAGAAATTGAAGGGTTTCACTCAAGGCAAAAGAGTTCTCCCTCCTGTCTCAGTTGCTGTTTTGAAGTCATACCTAGTCATTTACAATTTGATGGCTATTAATATATTCTCTTAGGATCTGGGGAGGCTTCCAAGCTGATACAGAGATATCTGCAAGAAGATGCTGAGAAGCAGCATAATTCTGGGCAACACTGGTGGCTACTTAACCATTACACATTGCAAAGTATCTGATCTACATCCTTCAGTTCTACTGTAAATAGGGAGAGAAATAATTATTCACTCTGTCATAAGAAATGTAGAGATAAACACTTAACTTTTAGACATGTAAATCAGATTAGATGAATTTGACCCAATGTATCCATTTCAGCTTCAAGTTTTACTATGAAACAACCATCACTGTATAATTACAAGGAAAAGAACAAAAATCTTTCATCTCAGAGCAATCAACTCATGTTAATAACTCTTTTAGATTTCTCTCTCAGATTTCTTTTAATTAGTTTCCTCATTTCTAGCAAAACCTTTTATTATTTTGGTACTCATATGACACAAATGCAATGGAAATTATGTTTCAAGTACTCCCCAGTCCTTATTTCCCTCTTCCTGTACTGAACAAAGTGTCTATAGCCAATGCTAAAAAAATTATAATATACATCATTTATTTCAAGTAATCTTATTTATCAGTAATACTACAGGACCATAGCCAGATCTCCATGCTTTTCTTGGTTATGAGTAGAACATTTAAGTTAGTGATTATCTTTAAAATTAAGCTACCATCTCCACATGAAGTAGGTGACAAAAACGTTTAAGGTGAAGTAATTTTTCCTTAAAGTTCAAAGTAACTCTTTCTCATTTACTTTCTGATTTGTACAAAATTCATGAGTTCTGGCAGCAGTACTTTTTTTTTTCTCTGAAGTACAATGATTTTGCTAAAAAGTGACATAAATTGTATTAAAATTTGGCATAAAGTGGTTGAAGGACCTTCACACAATACAATATTACCAGCTACTGGAGATGAAAGAAATGTAAAATTGTAAAGTCGCACCTAAACTATATAAGAAAAGCTTAGGAAAAGACAGAAGAAAAGGTTTTGCTTGAAGTTCTTGAAATAATTTGTGGAAGCACATTAGCTGTTTTTTGCAGAGGCTTCATGCTTACTCTTGCCATGCAGTTGACAAGGCATGTAAAAAAATGATGGAAACAGATACACAAGGAAGTGAGGGATGGGTTGCAGGATGACCCTGCAACTCCCCTCTGCCCAGGTATATGTACCCTATAGAACAGTTTACACCATTACACAGAGGCCAACTGCACAAAACAGACCAGCTTTATACCTGTGAATGAGGGAGGATTTTCCTTAGAAAAGATTCAAAGAAGACAAAGACTGCCACATAAAGCACTCAATCTTTCACAGCTATTTAAAAACCCCCACGTTTCTCCCACTATGTTCATATAAATTCTCAATTTTGTCTAATATTTTGTATATGTAATAGAGGTATGTACACACAGAATTACTCTACAATACTTGTAATTATATTACACTGATGACTCATAAGAATGTGATGATATACAGCAGAATACTTCCATTTTTCAGTTTTCAATTTAAAACATCCAGAAAATGGCCCACAAAAGTGAGCCTTAACACAACACTTGGTGTTTCAATGAAACATTCAGATATTCTGAAAAAGTAGAATTAAGGTTGCCTGAGGAACACTAAAATGCTCTCGTCTTAGCAATACATTACAATGCTGTCTGCAGTGAGACAAACAAGTATCAATCTTTCCACGAGAGTTTGCTCTGTTCAGCACAGAGAAGAGACAGTGGTTAATGGTCCCTGCTTGCATTCCTCACATTGCTGAATGTGTACCCCAAGTGCTTCTTGCACTGAGCAATACTCAAGCCAAGCTCTGAAGACACATCCTTTCTTTTACGGGCTTCCCAATGAAGCATTTGGTTCCACAATATTTAAATGTTTGCAAAATGTTACACTTCCTTTTTTTCTTCTTCTGCATGCCCTTGCAGGTTGGGCAAGTATTAGTGCCTCCTGTGTTGAAGCTGGAACTTGGGCACTTTGGAACTGTAAGATGAAAAGCACCTAATAATTTTGCTCTCAATCTGGCATACCTGGGGCCTGATGTTTCTGAGCACCAAGGATGGCATGGGCTTTAATGTGTTCAAAGTACAGCTCCCTATTACTGCAGGTGCTGCTGTGAGCACTTCTTCAAATCAGACTCCATGCTCTCAAGTCAGGCACTGGGACAACAAAAAGCACACAGTGAGTGGCCACATGTGAAAAGTTTAAGTTCAAAGATGTTGGTACAATCAACTAGGAACTTTTTTTCCTCAGGAAGAGATGGCAGAGCAGCATTCAAGGGCACAGACTGCTTTCCTGCTGTCATTAAAGGCACCCACTTCATGCTTTCCAACTGCTGCCTTAGTGAGGCAGACACTTGTAAGAGCAATATCCTCCACCAAAGCAGTTCAAATTCATCCACAGTGGAATGATTATCCTGGAAACTGGATCAGATAATGGTCCTCCACAGGAGAAGCAGCAAACTCAACAATGTTCTTTACTTTGTAAACACTCCTAACCTCCCCTTGCCAGGATTTGTAGGATGATGAAGGTTTCTCTCTCTGTCTTGTTGGGACACAGCACAAAAGTTTCAAGAGAGCAAGTCTCCTGTGTCCTGGGAAAGTGCCAATGGATGCCTACAGCCCTGGACTGAGAGTCCTGGACTGCATAGAGCCTTGACTCAGCCACATCCACCCCATGGTGAACACTGGATGAGCTCAGCTGACAGCAACCAGGGACCAGAGAGCCCACACTGCCAGTCTGCAGAGAAAACCAGAGCTAAACAAACTCCTGGGGATGAACATGTTTGAACCCTCCACCCCAGCAGCACTCTGCTTTACCCAGAGGCCCAGCCTCTCAGAAAGACAGTACTATTTACTGAACACAGACACACACTTCTTGTGTGCCTTTTTGCCTCCCCCAAAACAACAGTCTCCTTCAACGAGCACTCAAACCTGCAAATAAGGTGGGCTAAAGATATAATTATGACTTGGGTAGAAGTTGACTTAAAACTACAGCACTATATAATCTGAAGCCCACTGAAGTCAACAGGAAAAAACTCAACCGTGCAGACCACAGCACAGTTCCTTCCTCACCAAACACCACCACATTCCATGCACAGAGCAGGGCCACGGAGGACAGACCATTGTCTTTATCCCACTGTCTCTATCCACTGTCTCAGCAGGGATGGAGAGTTGTGCCCAAATGGGTTTTCTGTCTGTGTCACTATCACAGCAACCCAATGGGAAAGATCCGACCTTCCCTCAGTGAGTTTTGTGTCTTCCTTGTGGACTATATGAATGGAAACACTCTGATAAGCACAGAACACAAATGAAAAGATACTGCTTTGATTAGATGGTATTTCAATTCACAGCGGAAATATTTAAACGAACTGTCAGAAGAGGCTATTTATCTGCTTTTCTTTCTGGAATATAAGAAGAGTAATTTCTCTTCCTCATTTGAAGAACTGCATTTTAAGGCCCCTTAATAAAGAGATTCCTTTCTCTAAAAAAGTCACTAGTTCTCTAGATAATATTCCTTTTTCACAGTTGGTAATTAATCTCTTGTTATGCACTGAAGTTAATTTTGTAAAGGTAGTGCACCACTGACACGTAAAGAAATGAATGATAAAGGAAATATCAGACCCCCTAAATCTATAATTCCTATGTAATGATAATTAATGAAATAGTATTTCCTACTGGAATCTTTTTTTAAGCACTAGATAAGGGGGATGCTGTGCTTTTAAGATTAACTTGCATTACCAAATTGTGTCTTTTATAGCTATCAGAAGTATAACTAAAAGAATAATATTTTTGAAAAATAAACATACAGATAGTATTTAATGATATCTTTTTTCTTTACAGTTTGAAAATTGACAGCAATTGCTATAGAAACTCATAACCAGTCTGGTAATTTTTGCCCTGCACTCATGTAGAGAAGTCCATCTTGAATATCAGTCCCACTTGTCAATAGAGGAGAATCTGAAATAAATTAACATTTAGTTTTACAGGACAGATACTAATTGGGTTGTTATTTTGTCACTGTGTAAATTTTCAGTGACCTTTCCAAAAAGAAAGAACAAGTCAATAGAAAATGTTTCTTCTTGATTTTCTCCACCCCCATTTTATTTTTTTTTTTTACAGCCATCTGGAGTTTCTTAATCCCTTTACAGAAACACATAGTTTTTTGGGTTTTGGGGGTTTTTGTTGGTTTGGGTTTTTTTTAAGGTAGAAACAATATACTAGGAAGTTCTGTTCTTTTTTTTTCTTTTTTTTTGTATTTTGCATTTTACTTTAATGGAGGTTTTAAAGTTTTTTATCACAACTACCATATTTACAGCAAATAACATCAAGCACAAAGCAGCCTTAGATCTCACTTCCCTCCTCACTCTCTCTCTTGCTCAGGAAATGGAAAAAGAAAAAGCAACAAAACAAAAATGCAGAGGGGTCACCTTTCAACAGCTGATGCACATTTGTACTTCTTGTAAAGAAATACCTGAACACATAATCAGGTTATCTACATCTACCCACTGAAACTTACTGAATAATAGCATTTCCAAATATAAGTTCTATCAGCATAGCTGTGGATAAAACTGAATCAGCTCAAATCCTATTACTCACTGTACTCCACCACCACAGGCTCTGAACCCTTTCCTCTGCTGGGCAAGGGATCTTGCTAATATTAAAGGCAATGCAAACCCACAGCTCTTTTAAAAGAAGTGGCACGACCAGCTCTAGGAATCCTCTGCCTCTCTCCTGAAAGCAAAATTGGATGCACATGCACACAGCACGGGAAGCAAACAGGAGGAATTAAAAGTCTGAGCGCAGTTCCAAAGCCATGACCTCACGAGGATTACAGACATGATGGGACAGCTCACTCCACTGCAGTGATAGATGGGCACAGGCTCTGCTGGGAGCAATTTAAAACAGGGCTCAACAAAGCCCAGGGCAAACTGTTCTGTCTGGACTTGTGCTGAGCAGGGGTTTGGACCACAGAGCTCAGGAGGTCCCCTCAGACACACAGAATTCTGTGAGGGTGGCTCTGTGCGTGTGCTCATAATTCTTTATAGGAAAATCATGCTTGATCTTTGCTTAGGAGGAATTTTCAAGTAGGAGAAAGTTCAAAATACTAATCTCAACAGAAAACTTCATACCTACAAATTACACACAATTCCAGTGGGCTTCAGAATAAAAGGAGCCTGCAAGACGATATCATAATATTGCCCAAAAAAAAAGAAAAAAAGAAAAAAAAAAGAGGAGGCTAAACATGGCAGTATGATTTTCTTTCTCAATAGATTACATTTTAAACTAACACACCCCAAGGTCATTTACGTCCAAACCTTCTGTCAATTCTTTCTGCAGTGAATGGTTAAGCACATCATTTGGGATTTTATATGGCAACATCCTTCAAGCAGCACATTTGCCTTACCTTTCTCATGAAACCACAATCAGAACTTCTACAAATGTCACTTGTTATTTATGGAGCACTTCATCATTTCAAGGCAAAGTGGACAAACAAGTTAATATTTAACACAGCTCTTGGGATTATGACACCATTTCACAGATGAGAGAGAGAAGGGCTGCAAAATCTCCTTTAAGAAAAGCTGATTTTGGGTGCCCATTCCTGGGCTTTGGGGGATTGTGAGACCTAACAAATTCCTGCCATACAGGTTATGAAAACTGTCTAATAATTCATGATACATTTGAAGAACTCTTAGTCTTAGAGTTAGAACCCACTACTTAATAGGCTTTTTTTTCTTTAAATGAAAACAAAACTCCACACAAGGACTCACACACTTCTTTATTGCAGAATATTGCAGTGGGATCTTCACAGCCAACAAGATTTTGGGGATTCCCACAAGTTACTGAAGATACCAAATGTCAAATTACACAAGACACTGAATTCTGCAAAGGATCAGCTAACATGGTAAATGGCTGAGCTTCACATCCTGTAAAATCTATGCAGTTCCTGAAAACAATGTTAAACAGTAGTTTTCGCCTTCTTTCCTTAGATCTTTAGAAATAATTATTTAGATTTTACTTTAATATTTTGGAAAGCAGAAACCCGTGCCAAGAATACAATACTGCCTACCATAATCCCCATATAAATCACTCAAATCAAGCAGATTGTGATGAAAACAAATAAAAATTTAATTGAAATTAAATATATTAAATAATAGGAATTACCAAATCAAGACACAGGTAGGTAAAACCATCTAGACCAGAGGAGATTACATGCTGCAACTCCTCCATTACTAAGTAAAGGATTGGAAAATTGATAACGCAAAGCAGAAAACTCCCCTGGAAGGCAACCTCACCATCTGGCTTATCTCAAACCCAAAGGGAATTAAACAATAAAAGACAATAATTTTCCAGCAGTGATGGAGCAGTGCAGAGTGGAGGACAAGAACCAGGCACAGCTGAGAGACTAATGTTTATGAAGCATTTTTGTAACACAACTCTTTATGTCTTCTAGCAAACATAAAACCTTAGGGAAGAGCTACAACTAACCTTGTCTTACAAATGATGAAATTTGAAGTATACCAGTTATTTGCTCAGAGAAACCAAGTGACCAATTAACTAAGTGAACAACACAGTTCAGAATTATTAATTTCTAGAAGTGATATTAGAATCACAAAAATACACTTCAACAGAGGTTTCTGTACTCCACCCCAACTTTGTGAAGCTTTGAAACTTCCAAATGTACTAAATTACACAAGTTGATGCTGCATTAACAGAATCTTAATTATACAGTTTTAAATTACTTCAGCTAATCAATAACCTACTAATACTGTTTCTGAGGAATTTGCTATGACAAACTGAAAACAAGCAAGAATCCAGGATCTGGATTTATAATTCTTAAACAGACCATTCTACCAGAAGAGACTATAAACTTCCTTACTAATGTCAAGATTAGACATATATTGAAAAGCTCCACTTAATAAAATTCATGATTGCAAGTGTGCAGTATACTATTTGCGTGGGACAATAAGCATCATCAGGTTTTGCCTTATCAGCAAACTGCTGATAAGAAGCATTCCCCACTAGAAAGAAAGATAGGAATATTTGGTTACCACATTTCTCCGCTGTAGGTTTTCCCCTTGATTTTCTCTGATACAAATGTATGCCATGAGACAGAACAGCAAGATTGAGCACTCCTCAGCTGGAGCACAAAACTTGATAGCCTTCATCATCTCTTTTTCATTAACATACTTTTAAAATATGCATACCTCTAAGAATGCAAACCAGAAAATCCTATAAAATTCTTAGAGTTGTACTGGTAGGAATTAAGATTAAATTATTATAAACACAACAGAATGATCATAATTTCATTTTACTTGTCAGTGTCTAAGATGTATTGCACACAAGTTGCACATAACTGTAAGAGGTTTTTAGCTTCTGAGAAGTTTTCATCATGACTGCCTGCTTTCCTGAACAATTTAAAATGTCATCAGCCTTTAGAATACAAAGAGATTAATCAAAGTGTCCTTAGGTAATTATCACATGAAGTTTGCATATAAGTTAGCATAAGCTTTCTTTCTAAAAATATATTTCATTCCCCCAAGTCAGGTCAGGTGGGATAGGCTCTAAGACATAGTGATCCTCAGATGAATATAAATCCTTCCTACTTTTTGTTGTCACAACAAAAACATAAGCTCTTCTGCCAAACTCCAAGAAAGAATCGCCACTAGCAGCAGATTTTGGTACGTATTCATTTTGACTTCTCAAAAATCAAATTAAATAAATAGGGCTTGCCTATGCAGAAATACATCCAGATATTAAAACTAGTATTTGTTTTGCATAGGTTAAAAAAAAAGCTATAGAAAAGAATAAATCCTCATTTTGGATTTAAAATAAATCCTCTACACATCTATGCAACCTAGAATGAAAATAAATAAGCGTATGAATTCATGTGAAGAAGCTTTACTCTGAAACAGGCTTGCAGTTTATGTGTAGTTGGCCAGAACTGGAACAAGCATGAAGGGCAGAACAAAAGATCCCCAAGCACAAGAGCACAAGATGGAAAGCAGAAGGAGAGGTAAAAAGGAGAAAAACACCACCCCACAATTGCACAGACTGGACTGGATAACAAGCTCAGCTGGTGTGAATTAGTATAAAAGCTCCTCCAACATCAGTGAAGCTGTGCCAATTCAGACCAGATGAGATCTAAGCTGTCACTAGCCAAATGGCAAAAGAAAAAAAAAAAACAGCCCAGCTCTTATTTATTTCACAATATACCATTGGCTTCACTGCTACTGTTCCTTGTTTCCTGCAGCATAAGTAGGAGAAGAATCAGAAATATTGTATTTCCCTAGGTGTGCATATCATCTACTGATTGCACAACCAGTTAAGCTATCCAACAGTTAAGCTATCCTGTAAAAACATTTCAGATCAGATGAAATTCATCTTATTTCATATTCACAAAAAAACACCATAAAGTCAGGACAGATAAAGAGCTGCAATTTTTATTAGAAGCTCTATGAATGAAAATTTGGAAAATTTCACTCTTGAAGAAATCAAAAAAATTCAAAGGTTGTAAACACATAGAGGAAACCAGGAAGAGCAAAACCAGGCCAGCATCAATGCCTTCCCCAATATGAGGAGATGAAAGTAAGTTTGGACCAGCATCTGCACTTCGTTCCTCTCCAACTTCTGGACAGAGTCCAGCCATGATGCAATTCTGCACAGCTGACATTATCCTAATCACAGCACAAAAAGGAAGCTGAACTCAGTAAAATCACTGTTTCCATTGTTCATGCCTTGTTTTAGCTTTAGTTGAAATTTACAGTACATTCAGACAATCCCTTCAGATGAACAAAATTGCCCTTTACTCTCCCTACCGTGCTGATAGAGACTGCAAGGTTGTCTCTGTGGTGCACAAAGGCTAAGGGTACCCAGCCTCCTGAACAAGCTAATTCTGCTTCCTAGCCACACCAACAGGAAGCTCCAGAAAGAACAATTTATCCCACTTCTATTTTTCCGAGGTAAACTAGCCAGCTCTGCTGCAGCTAATCTGTGGCCAACATATACTGAGGATTTACTCATCTATCAAGACTGCAGAACACACCTGCCTCTTCCAGTGACCCAAAACCTGGTGTGCTATTCCCCAGTCTTCTGCTCCAACCACTAATCTCAAGATAAACTAATCTCTAACGTCAGCCTTATTGAACCAGCTTAAACCAGCAAACCTGCCAGCTATTATCACAGAATCACAACTGTGTATTGATCCTCACAAATTTTTGACTTCAAAATTCACAGTCACACAGACATGTTATGGTAGGAAACCTGCAGTGTCTGCCTTTATCAATCTCTCCTCCCTTTGAATCCACATAGTTAAAATAAGAAAGGCAGGTGAATTTGCACAACTGCACTTCAGGCAGCGCACACAAATAGTTATGAAGATGTACTGTTGTCTGCCCTTAAATTGGTCTGCATTTTATAATCATGAAGACTGCCAGAAAAGCCAAAAGACTACCAGAGTGAAATGTTGACAAGAACCTAGGTGCAAAACATCTCCCACTCCTCGCAGCCACCACTGAAAAGTACAGAAGTTTCCACCTGCTTTGGAAAGTTACTCTGGCTTGTCCACATGTGACAAAAAGGATCACAGTACCGGGAGGTGATTCAAGGGAAAAAAAGCATTGTGCTGCAGGAAGATTACTGCTAATATAACCTATGATACTCTTTGACTGAGCCAAGAAACATACACTTGGGTCCCCAATATCACTATGGGGCTCTTCTACGTATTTGCCATGGTTGATACACCTGTTTTTTAACACCTCTATAAATTCGATTCAATAATAAAAAGTAGGACAAGAGTAAATCATCAATAAAGATTTTGAAGTATCCCAAAAGCTTACACTGGTCTCTTAAGGTATCGTAAGTGTAGGTTTCACTGCTGAAATAAAGGCACAAGGCCATCACTCACGTTGTTAAATGGTGCTTGTCAAAAAAAAGCCAGGTCTGATTATTTCAACGATAGCAGCCAAATCCATCTGCTGCTCAATGACCATCCAGAAATCACTTACAAGCTTCAACGAACTGAGTTACTACTGCACATCCTCCAGACATATACACAAAATCATTACTAATCAATTTTTATTTTGCAAGAAGTTTTCTCT
Source organism: Brachypodius melanocephalos (assembly GCA_013398615.1). Classification (NCBI taxonomy): domain Eukaryota; kingdom Metazoa; phylum Chordata; class Aves; order Passeriformes; family Pycnonotidae; genus Brachypodius; species Brachypodius melanocephalos. Next base: position 2,303,931 of record VZSR01003809.1, on the reverse strand, counting down.
GGCCTTCTAACCTTAAAGCTCAGCTGAGTGACAACAAGGGTTTGTGGATGAACTCAGAGCAAAATTATCCTAGGGGGTACTTCTGAAGCAAACAGTAAACACTCTGCACCCACAGCTTAGTTCTAATTTTGTGAGATTTGATTTTACTGTTCAATAAAGTGTCTTCCACCAGGTGTGCTTTTGGGGGAGCACAGACAGAACAAAAAGCAGCTGCACATCATAGAAGCTCTGGTTTCGTAAGCCTGATTGTTTCAAAATTCAGCAAACGTTCACTTTTGGACTTTAGCTAGGCTTCAGTCCGCTAACCAGAAGTGCCCAGCAACTGGGCATCACTGAAACTGTTGATGGTCTGCGAAGGATAAGACTCCAGAGACCTTGCAGAGGTGGGACCATGAAGATTTGTAATTATCACAACTCAACAGCAGAGCTGATCACAGTGGAACATACAAATATCAAAGCACCAAAGGAAGAATTCTCTGAAGAACCTCTTGAGATCATCTTGTTCAATGACCCTGGTTCAAGCCTGGCCACCTAGAGCTGCCTGCCCACCACTGGGTCCAACTGGGTTTTGATTATCTTTACGGGTATCTCTATGAAAGACCTCCACAACAGTCAAAAGCAAAGCATTATTCTACATGACTCTCAACTGCTCTTCCATGTCATCACAAAGAAGAGACAAAAATATTTTTAAACCATCACTCCTCACAAAATAGGCACAAACTAAAGTCCCAAAAGAATAAACACATGGTTTGGATGGGGTAGATGGAGAAAAAAAAAAAAGAGCATACCTGCAGATAACCTAAGTCCACGAATTTGTAAGAGACGATGATAAATGTGTGTTGGTTATGTGCTTAATATATCTGGAATGTGTTTCCTCATTTATGCAAGAGGATGGTATTGGGTTTTTTCCAAACAAAGAAAGATCCTCCACTGGGGCTCATAAAGGCAGTAATATTTTAGGAAGCTACTATTACACTAAGAATAGTCGAGATTGTCTTGCATTTTCTTGTTCACAGCTTTATAATTAACAAAGTAAAAATGTAGGCTGTTATGTTTGATGGAAGTTTCCCTAGAGAGATCAAATAATCTACAGCAGCAACAGCTTTCTATAATTCTGAATATAATTATAGGAGTGAATTTCTTTTTATGGTGTAAACAGTCATCGTTAAGTAGATGGGTCTCAGTGATTGCTGCTTTCATTTCTAAGGACACCTGCACAAAAGTTGGGTTGCTCTTTATCACATCTTAGGACACTTACTAAAGTAATATTGTTAATAATACTGAGGTTCCACAGGGTTCCATCCTTAGCCCAGTCCTGGATGCAAGACTCAAAGGAATATGAAGCAAGTTTGTCAACAATACTAAATTGGGAGGAGTCGTCAACTCCCTTGAGGGCAGAGAGGACTTTCAGAGAGACCTCGACAAACCAGAGAGATGGGCAATCACCAACCGTATGAAGATTAACAAAGGGGAGTGCCAGATTCTGCACCTGGGATGGGGCAACACTGGCTCTGTGAACAGCCTGGAGACCAGAGCTGTGGAAAGGCATCTTGGAGGCCTGGTCCTTGGAAAACTGGATATGAGCCAGCAGTGCCCTGGCAGCATCAGGCACAGCACGGCCAGGCAAGGGAGGGGATTGTCCTGCTCTGCTCTAAGCTGGGGCAGCCTCACCTCCAGTGCTGGGGGCAGGTTTGGATGACACAATATAAAAAAGACATTGAGCTATGAGAAAGTATCCAAAGGAGAGCCACAAGGATGGTGAAGGATCTGGAGGGAAAGCCTTGTGAGGAGCAGCGGAGTTCACTTGATCTGTTCAGCCTGGAGAAGAGGAGACTGGGGGGAGACCTCACTGCAGCTACAACTTCCTTTTTGTTGAGGGGAAGAGGAAGGGGAGGCACTGATCTCTTCATTCTTGTGACCAGTGACAGGACACGAGGGAATGGCCTGAAGCTGGCTGAATTGGGGGAGGTTTAGCTTGGATATCAGGAATAGGTTTTTCACCCACAGGGTGTCTGGGCACTGGAACAGGCTCCCCAGGGAAGTGGTCACAGGACCAAACCTGTCTGAGTTCAAGAAGCATTTGGACAATGCTCTCAGGCACATAGTGTGACTCTTGGGGTATCCTGTGCCAGGAGTTGGACTCAATGACCCTCATGGGTCCCTTCCAACTCAGCATATTCTATGATTCTATGAATAATTCATGCCATATTAACAAATGCATGGTTATAGTTCGAGGTACTTTATATCAACATCACAATGCTGTATCTGGCACCAGCACTGCAAATTTAAAGATTGTTAATCTTAAAAACGAGGACTGAACAAACCTGTACCCAGAAACATGTTTTTAACCATAAGGGAAAAAAAAAAGATCTTTGCTATGCTTAGTGGAGCTGTGTGAACACATACACAACAGTGCATATTTGCAGATAGATAGAGAGATAGAGAGATAGAGAGAGATAGATGTCTACACACCACATGGACACAATCTTTCTGAACTTGTATTTTTTGAGTTTTAAAGAAAAAGCTTTTTCAGCCAAAATAGCTGATAAAAATAAGCGTGCTGATGAAACACACTTGGAATCAAAGTTTAGGAGGGGCGCTTTAGAAGATAACAGTACAGTACAATAGCTGAATGGAGCAGCCTGAAGAATAATGCCAAGGACAGACAATACTCATCTCCCAATGGCCTAAAATAACACTAAACATCAGCCCATGCCCCAGGCCTTCAAGGTATGAATTGACGCTACTACAGATAGAGAAAGTAGTGCCAGCATTTCTCCCTCAGTGCTGCAGGGGCAAATGCTCCTACAAAATTCAGGACCAACATCAAAGATGCCCAAAGATGCCCAACATCTTCTACAGTTACAGATACCACAGAAACTCCTCTCAGCCTGTATTTTTTCAAGAACATTAAATCTTCTGTCTTAGCTACACACAGCTGAAAAGCTCTTTCACCACTACAGCTCTTCTTCACAGAGAAAAATCTTCCTACACAATAAGATCCTATGCCCTGAACATCCTTCCACCTTGAAGTTTTATCACCTGCCCTTCTCCTGACTCCTGCACTTTCTCTCTCATGATTCACCTCACCTAAACCCAGACTGCAGAGAGGTGGTGGCACAAGCTCAAAGCACAGACAGTAGTTAACTGTATATTAACACTTTTCATTTTGCTTGATCCCTCTACTCTTTGACAAGCAGGTACAGTAATGAAATTGGGTAACACAACAGCTATCAAGATCCCCCAGATTTTCAAACATATAAAAACCTATAAACACACATACAGCTTAGCAGTACACTTTTTAAAATGTAATACAAACTCTAGATACGTGACAGTATTTCAAAAGACAAATCACCTCTTGTTGGCATTATTTTCAAAGGAAGTTTTGTATTTTGGCCCCTTAGAAAGAAGAATCTTTTCATTATGGGCACCAGTAGTAGGAATCAAAGATTAAAAAGTATGGCCTTCCAACCTCCTCCTCTTTTAAGTACTAATAGCTAAAAAATCAAGAGCACATAAGAATGAGCTGGTACTGCAGGATTCCAGCTACATGTGTCCAGTAATGTCCAATGCAGTGGCACTGCCATTACCACTAAAGTAGTTACTCATTACTCATTGTCGCTACTCAAAATGCAAGATTTTCTTGCATGAGTTCCTTGTGTTGGAAACGAAGGAAGCATGTATGGTTCTGTTCATCTTTCCTGTCCCGATTCTCATTCAGGAAGCAGCTACAAAAACGTGAAAGTTTCAAGGCTCCTTCATGTTTTAATGAACTTCTGGTGCAAAATTTGATGACTTGACTAAATATAAACATTTCTGATAGGGCCAGGTATGAAACAATCCAGAGCAGAAGAGAGGTGAGGGATAATCCTGTAAAACAATAATGTACAGAAGATACTAAATCAAGGCAGTCAGATTCTACCTTGATTTTATTCTTGGGACCAAATACCATGGATAAAGAGCTACACTCTCATAAGCATCACCTCACTTGCTCTATTCTTCTGTGATATAAACTCTCTCTCTTTCCTGAGCTCCATTTAGGACAATGGCCACAGAGGAGGACACAGCTGTCAGGCATTACTGTATTTGCAAACAGATCCCAAAGATCACACATTTAAAGGTCTATTCTCCCCAAGTATTCAAGAAGACATACATTGATGTTTCAGATACTATTTTGTTCTGCTTAAGAATAAACTTTTAGGAGAAAAAAAAATCAAAGGTAAACAATCACCGGATTTCCCCTTCTTTTATTTAATTGGGAATATCTGTGAGGAAAACTTATGGTGCAATGTTCTTGCATCATGTGTGAATGTTGGACTGCAGTTATGCTTCTGAAACAGTGTGAATAAAGAATGTGAATAAAGAACACAAGAGGAGAACAGAGTATTCAGCAAACACCTAAGGAAACCATCGAATTCTGATTCATCTCTAAAGGAACTATGCTACACTGAAAAGTATAATTATACATTTTGCCTTAATTAAAAATGCTCTTAATAGTATAACAGAAAATGTCTGTGCTGTTCTGTTGACAACAGCTGTGCACATTATAAAGAGAGTAGAACTGATGTGCCCAGTTCAGTACATTTCAGTCTTTTTGTTAACCTGTTATTCACAATTATGCTGGGTTTGAAGCATTATCATGCAATACAGCCAGCAACTGAAGAGTATTCAGGATCAGTGATCATTCATACATTCATTGATCCAACAATTGGAGCATGTTCAGCAGAACACATGAAAGCACAGATGCATTTAATAAAACTCACCACAATTATTGTATATAAAAATAGTTAAGAAAAGCACTGAAATATTTCTGAAAGCCTCAGGGGTTTTTGGGTTTGTTTGTTGTTTTTTTTTTGCCTCTGAGACTGAAATGTAGCTAACTTATTATACACAGTTTGGTCAATATTTACATGAAAAATGGAAAAAAATACCATCTTGGTAGGATTCAAGAAATAATTTTGCAATTCCACTATCCTTACAAAACTGTCACACAACATCAATACTGTCAATCAACATGGCAAATTTTGAAAGCATCTCTTTTTTTCTGATTGGTTAGCACTACTGCATTTTACAGAAAAAGGTTATTCAAGTCAGATTTCAAAGATGACCACCTCTTAAGATAATCTGAAACTTCAAGCAGCAGAGAACAGAGACTGTTCAAGAGTGTAGCCTGCAAAATAAAATCCTTTGTTTAGAACACAAAGCCTTTTTTTCAGCAGGAAAATGTACAAAAACATACATTCTTTAAATATATATTTTACCTCCTAGCTTTACTCCACAAAGCTGCTCTTTAGCACCAAGAGCACGGCGAATAATTTGTCGTTACAACCTGATTTTCCTGATATGGTCTTGCTTTTGAACTTCTAAAAGTGTTCTAAATTCCCAAATACTCTTGTCCCACTTCACGCATTTTTGGAACATAATTACTAAAAATAGCCTTAATTAGCATTATATAACAGGAATGGAAAAAAAATCAAACAGCTCTGTAAATTTTGGGCATTGACTGAGAAGCAGTATAGCTGATCCATCAACAATCTCTGAAGCAAACTGCCTGATGAGCAACATCAATTTCAGAATCAATCAGAAACTGTTTTTCTAATTAAGCATATGTAACTAACAATACTAAATACCGAGGTATGGCAAGTTATAGAATAGGAAGATAAGAGGAAAAAAAGAATTAACCATCTAGTATCAGTATATAACACATCTTTCTCTCTTTCCCACCAAATATCCATACTGCGTTGCCTTCTCAAAGAGCACAGAACAATGTATCCAAAGCATTTTCATGCTGTCTTAATTGACTTGCATAAGTGCTGAGTTTCTAATCCAGACAAAATGGTGTTTAAATTACTTATTGACTGGATAGGAATGATGAGACCTATGGTTTGAAGGGCCAAATCTACTTGCACTCCCTCTATACAGCTGTATATTAGTACTACATCAGGTTTGCTTAAGTATTCCTCGGTACATAACGAAAGAAACATCTTCCTGATGCCAGGAACTACAATTTTGGAGCAAAAGAACTGCAAACCCTTAGAATTTATTCTATTTGTTGTAATTGATGACTATCATTTTGACTTACACAGATAAAACTCTGTTGGAGTGATTGGTTACTTTGAACAACTATCCTTTATCCCTACTAAAATCTTAACCCTTAACAGTTGCTACAAGTTAATTACCACAATATGGGCCATCATTCCACTAATGTCCTTTTTCAAGGAAGCGTAGAGAAGTAGGTCATCCTTCACTTTTCTTGTCCTTTTTTTCCCCCACTCTTGACATAACCAACTTTTCTCCTGCTAATATCACCCATCTTTATCCCCAGAAATACGACTTGCACAATTGAGGATGGTGGTCAAACATCTTCCAGTCAATCCACTTCCAAGCCTGAAACTAAAACTGAATGCAATCTGACTCAGAATGCAAAAAATGTCAGCGTGCAAATAAGTCCTAAAGAGCACCTCCTGAGCAGACACATCATACACAGAGTACTTGTAGATCCCTTCTTATTTCAGACATTCCTGAGTGAAAAGTATTAGGCATCCTCTATTACCTGAAACCATCTCCTTCACAGAATGGCTACAGCGGGAAGAGACTTCTGGAGATTGTCTGGTTAAACCCTTCCTGCTCAAACCAGAGTCAATTTAGAGCAGGTTACTCAGAAAAATGTGATACAGTCAGGCTTTTAATATCTCCAAAGAGAAATTAAGGATCTCCAAAGATAATTTAAATTTATCTCCAAATTTAATATCTCCAAAGAGAAAGGTGGAGTTTTTTTCTCCACAAATGTGGCATCATGTATTAACAACCTGAATTACCCCCAGCAGTGTGACCGAAGTCCACCAAGTCATGAAATTGAGCTCATAACCTGAGCTGGACTAAGGAAATGTCCCAAAAGCATGCTAGCCTACTCTGAAGAATAAGCTGCTTGGAACTGCTATTTGATCAACTCATGCAGTAATCAGGAGAGAGAAAAATACAAGGATCAATAAAGAGAACAATCTATTCTTGTTAGGTAAACATACAAACAGGAATAGGAAGAAGCAGAACTGTAAATAAGTGAAACAATAACACAAACTCAATTCTGGCTGACAACTCTACTTCATTTTTTGGTGTCAGAACAAGATTTCTCCCATACTCCTAAAGCTGATGGCTTGTTCTGGCCAGTGTTCTTACTGATGCAACACTGTTCCAGAAAACTATGCCTTGTTGTGGTTGCAGTCAACAATTCATACCTTTACCGAAGGACCCATGGAAAACAAAGAGAAGATCAAAGGAAATCTGTGACATCTTTTATGATTGTCTTTGGAGTTTCAGATCAGCTTCTCTTAATTCCCAACTAACTTTGGAAACCTCTTAAAGTAATGATTTTGCAGATGGCAGCATGTGTGAAACTATGCTAAGCTTGAAAATACATCTCTTTGATGAACGAAAGGAGACCCTGAGGTGCTAATTCCTCCAGCATTCTTTTCTGCTCATTTACCATTTCTCAAGAACCTGACTAAAGAGCAGCTAGGAAACACTGAGTTGTATCACTCTGTGATTCACATTCAGGAAGCACTTCTGGGACAGTTTGCTTTGCATATTCTGATTATTTTATTAACGTAAACCTTTTAAAAATTCCGCATGGCCATTAGAATCCAGTTTCCCTTTTCACCATTTCCTAAATTTAGTTATGATTTATAAACATATATGTGGGCTCTCTTCAGTAGGGGTGTTCCTTTGCAACTCCAGCTCTTTGGCAGTACAAAGGTAACTTCTTTTGCCTGTGGTAATGCTTTATAAAACACACCATCTGGAAAACTGAAACTTGCACCTACCACACTGTCCCATTATCACCCTCTGGAGTTGTGTAATGGGAGTAAAATCCCATTAATCACAAAAAAATGGGAGTGAACCACATTGGGTCAGTCCCAAACTCTATTTCACTCATTACCACATTTTACCCAGGAAGCTAATAGAAGCCTGCTTGTTAAATCCTGCTAAACAACATATTTGTTCTCCTTTTATTACTATAACCATAGCCCAGTATGACAATTTTGAATACAGGACTCATGTTAAAAAACATCTTGAAGCACGTCCAGGCAGTTTCATGGATACACCTCTGGTTTTACTCCTTCACAGCTTTGATTTTGGGGCTTGAGTTTTGCTTTTAAGAAGTAAAAGGTCTAGGATGAATAGATGCCAGATCTAGAAACACTTCAGTTGGGCAAGGATTAAGTTATTTCAAATTTCTAAATCAGAAATAAAGAAAATGTCTTTCCATGCTGCCAGCTCACTTAGTTCCACCAAGTCTTTCCATATTTAGCCGACTTGGTTTTTTTCTCCCAGATTTTGACATGAAAATCCACAGCTTTCAGAGGTTTAAAAAGTGGTGTTTAACTCTTGTCACAGTCTGAAGATATGGTTTAGAAGCAGAACCAAAGAAAAGTAACCCACGCCTAACATTTTAAAGTATGTTTTTTAAATTGGCATCATCTGTGATGCCTTTGACTACAACTTGCAATGCTTCTAGAGAGGCAAGTAGAGCTGGAAGCAGCTGTCTGACCCTGGCATTAAGCATGAATTGACTAGTTTCCTCCAAACACTAAAAATTCAAAACAAAGGTTTTTAGTACCAGGCTGCAGTAGTGAGCAAATTCTGAAAAACTGACATATATTAAAAATGAACAACGTGGAATCTATATGAAATGTAGTATTAAATACACACCCAGCTTTTTAGGTTTTGAAATAAGGAACCAGCAGCACCACAGTTTTCTGCACTGAACTGAGGTTCTGAAAACAGAGCTGGCTAAATGCCACACCTGGCAAATGGAGAGGGGAGCAAAAAGCAAAACATAGAAACACACAAGAGCTGTGAAGCTACTCCAGATCACATCACAGACAGCATTTTATGCAGTGGCTGAAACAACAGCCTCTTCCCTCTTTCCACAGGCCTGTCACTGGAATACTTTCCCAAGAAAAGGGACCTTAAGTACACACGTGGGACGGTGCAAGTTAGTTGCTTGAGGAAGCTTTTAAAAAAAATGTTAAATGGCTCTCAAGTGAGTCCAGACATTGCATTTTCTGCTGCTCCAGCACTCAGACCATATAAAGCAAATATCATATATGCTTTGCTAAAAACTGTTCAAGAAAATCCAGATACTGCAGGAAGTTCTGGTTGTTCTTATTACAGCAATGGCCCGGTGGACAGGGATGTCTCATATGGGACTGCAGACCCATCTTCCTGAGTATTCCATAAACAAACCCTAAGCACTCCAAGAAGGTTACAGCCTAAATAGATGAGAGGAAAGGAGCATTCTTAATCCCGTTTTTCAGATGAAGAATTGAGTCATAAAGTGATATAACACACGTTCCATGAGGGTGGTGAGGCCCTACTATGTGCTACTTGACAGTCGGCCAAGGGCCGTTTATCTCTTGGTGCTCCGTCATCCTCCACTTTTTAGAAGTTCCTAGGAAGCAAATTTCCCTCCCTTCATAGGAGCAAAACAGCTCCTGCAGCACCAGGGAACCAACTCCCATTAGACACAAAGCATCACGACACTCAAATATCTCAGGACAACTTGCTCTAAATGACCTAAAATCACATTAAAAAGACACAGATTTTCTGACTCTTCACCCACAACACAGCTACGGTTTTTGTGCTATTTTATGAATAATGACTTTCACTCTTGTGAAAGTTAACCTAACTCTTGTGAAAGTTATCCTAACTCTTGAGTATAAGCTAAAAATAACAGAGTAAGTTGTGAGAAGATAGAGGATATGGAAGACACCATCACTTAGGTGAGCTGCAAATCAAAGTACTGTTTGTGTCCTTTAAAGATGGTGCATTTCAAAAAAGGTCAGTATAGTACAAAGAAAATGTCATTTTTGCAGCATTACCTTCTACTTTATTCTTTTGCCATTTTGCATTTGTCCCATGCCATTGACATATTCTGTTTAAAAGTTTCAACACTGCCAAAACATAGGCACAATCAGCAATCCAAGACAAAAACAAAAAAACTTTTACTTAGAGAGAGTTAAAAGATCTGAAAGGATTATACAAACAACCTCTTTGCTTGTTTCTATAGCTTTGATGATTTGTCTGCCTGGAAAGGTAGAAAAAAAGTTCTAAAATAAATATTTCAAAAATAAGTTAAATTAAAAAGCTAAGCATTCAAAGATTTACGTTCAGCTTGTTGCTTTGGAACTGCTTCTGCTGAGGATTAAAATCCATAAATTTCAGGAGAATTACTGTTGACTTTCAAGCATGCAAATTAAATAGTTGCGTCCAAGATCATCTTTGATCCCTCTGTTACTAAGTATGACTATCTTCTTCATCAAGAACACAAACTCTGGATCCTACTCTTGACATTAGTTTTAACTTCTTACAACCCCATTAAAAATATCAGAAAAATAGCAAATTTGCTTTTTGAAAATGAAGCTGCAGTATTTGGGCATATTATTTCTAAATTGGAGTCAGCTTCAGCAGGATATGGGGAAACAGAAAAAAAGAAAAGCAATTTGATTCCAAGTGAAGCAATGTCAAATTATTTGCTGGACAGATTTCAAATACGCCAGTCAAATACTCAAATTCTTTATTATTGGGAAATGCAAAATGTAATGACAAAAAAGAGTTTTCTGATTTTTTTAAGGACAAATAACTTCTCAGATCCCAAACTGAGACAGATTGGTACATTATACTGAGCATTTAAGAGATATTAGGGGAATTGAAAGAATTTTCAATGATGCTGATGACATTCATTTTCAATGTTAATAACCTATTTACTATGATAGCAGCTTAATAAGCTTTTAACTGGCAGAACTGGTATTACACTGCAATATGGCATATTAACATTATGAAGAAAAACCCCACAGTTCCTTGCCCTCATCATTCAAATATTTTTATTCTTTATTTTAGGGAGATAATTAAGAAATATTCTCTCTCCTCTTTCCACCTATGCAGGAAAATTCCAATCCCATTTGTTAGGATTCAAAATCTACTTGGGCATTGCAACAGGTGCAACCTGTCTGTTATCTTTGCAAATTTACAATCCAGAGCAGCCTTTACTGTCTGGTTTTCCCTCTGCACAAACCCACAAATACTAAATATCGCTGTTATGGGATATACAGGAAGTTCAAGCTACACAAAATAGCAAGTCTATCCCTCTCCATTAGAATTTAAGTGTTCAATTCTTGCCAAGCTTTAAAAAATCCACCTATCTTTGAAATGCCGATGTATGCAACATGGTTGGATCAAGTCTCCCACTTTCCTCACTGTACAGAAACCACCACATAAACTGTTTTATTTACGGGAAAGAATTCCTTTCCTGGGGTAATCAAAAACAGCATTTTTCCCTACTCACTTCCTAAGTGCAACACAGCACACGTGCCATGTAGGGAATGCTTAGAAGCATAAATGCTTCCTCTTAAACTGAAAGAGAAAAATCCTTCTTTGTCCTGGAAATGCAACCATTTAATTTCACAAAGATTTTTGGAAAGTATTTCAAGAGAGAACTAACGTGTTCATTCAAATTGGCATTTAAGTAGCTGTATCTTAAAAGGAAAAATATCAATCCAAGAAACTTTAAAATGTTTGAGCATTAGACATTTGTATACCCTACCCACCTGTCCATCATACTAGTTTAATACTAGCTTAGAGTATTTCTAAATTTTTTTCCATGAAATTTTAAAGCACATTACCAAAGTAAGTAAGGTCACAGTGAAAGTTTCCTACCTGGTAAAGTTTGATGTGTAATGTTTTCTAATTGTTCTGCATCAGAGATTGTTTCTGAACATATTTTATATGTACTGATATTATAAATAAAAGGTACGTGGCTGACAAACTCCCTTTACCAGGACTCCCTGCATATTGCAGAGAGTCCATACAGCCAAGATAGGCATGAGGACAGCTCTCAGCATCCCTCTTGTTTTGAGGCAAGAAAAAGCTCAATTTGGTTTTGGCCTCCCTGAGGAAAACACAAAGGGTATATCAATCACTGCCAATTGTTCCCAGGGGACTGGTGATACCCCCAGCCTGCAAATATAAACATGTTTCACACAGGTCACTAAACAGCACCCATACAGTTATTTTTTGGTTACTACCTACCTGGGCCAGATGCAGACTGACAACCTGAGGGTAAAAGGCTCTGGACCGAATTATTGATCCCTTGAACCACTGACTCCCCTGGCTTCTTATTTGTCAAACCCCTGATACTTATCAGAAAATTGAGAGGAATCAGTACAACAAACAGGAAAGGTGTTGATACTTCCAATTTCATTTTTAATTACAGAAAATCTCTGGCAGGGTTACAAGTCCTTTTTGCACCATAACAAACTGTTAGTCCTCCAGTGCTTGAATTCGCACTGAGGAAAGAAAACAAACACCATCAAGTTTTGATTACACAGACAATGAAAAAGACAAATGCCACAGCACAGGACACTACAGCTTTGTGCCTTGCACAGACACACTGCACTGGTTCCAAAGTAGTAATGGAAATTCTCCAGGGCATCAGAACATGCTTGACAGTGTTTCAAGTCCTTCACTCCCACTGCCTATCCTTGTCCAGACAGAAGTCAGGTTTTCTCACTTTCTGAGTAGAAGAAGGTCTACAGCATATTTTAGAGTAATCTACATTATTCCACCAAGTCATAGGTCTACAAAACTCTGAAAGCTACTGTTGAAGACATCAAAACAGGCACTGAGCTGACCTGTGATTTAAATCCTTTCTAACTGCAACATAATTATTGCAATGATTTATGGAGACATTAAACCACTGCAAAGCCATTGTTAGAGATGTTGAAACAATGACAGGTGTAGGAAAATAAGCCATTACATTTTTAGAACTAAATCTACAGCAGGAGTTTGCTCAAGGGTTGAAAGGATTTCTTAAGTTGCCTCATGGTGAGCCAGCATCAGTTTCAGGCCTTGTAACCCAAGAGGTATCGATCCTCTGTGGCTCCTGGGGGGTGGGGAGACTCTTGGACCTCCTTGGGGAAGCACTCACCAATCTCCATTTCCTTTCCCTCCTGCCTGGAAATGTAGATGCCAAAGCTGTGCTCTTGAGAAGACATGGGCACTGCCTGCACGCTGCCAGCACCCCAAAGGAGGTAAGCTAGGCATTACTCGTCTTGCTTCCCCATCCACTCAGAGAGCATGTGTGACTCACGTAAGGCCAAAGAGAAAGACCTTGCTGTGCTTCTCAGAGCAAGCAAGCTGAGCAAGGCACAAAGATGAGCCACCCAGGAGGAGCACCAGGAGTTCCAATCATTTTTTTTAATGGAAGCTGAAGCTCTCCATTCTGCCACTAGAAACCTTCCCGCAGTACCATGGGCAAACAATTCTGTTTCACAGCAGCAATGAAAGATGAGGAGAAAAAGAAATGCAGCAGAAAATGAAAGGCTATGAAAGTTGTGGCACAGACAGGGAATGAGGAAATTATCACAGCACCTGAGACAAAATGAACTAGCTGTAACGGGGAAGGACAGAGACAGAAGATACTATAAGAGAAGCTAGCACAGCAGGTGTTGACGCAAATGAATGGAGGGGGTCAGTCCCATAAGACTGTTAGCCTCCTATGACAGAGATGGGATACAGTACATAAGACCCTAAACATACACTGTTTAAAACTTCCAGACAGAAAGAGATACACCAGAGTTTCAGGCAGTCTGGGTAAAAAAAAAAAAAAAAGAAAAAAAAATTCACCACTAAACAAATTACATAAGCGCAAGGTTGCAAAAAGAAAGAAAGTATTAACACAAATTGGTTTAGCTGTACAAGATTTATCAAGTTAAAATAAAGTATGTTTCCAGGCTACATTCATTCGAGCTTCAATTATATCAAGAAAGGCACTGAAATAATCAAATTACCGAGCCCCAAAAGCATTTAATAATCACAAAAATGAAGCAGATGCACTAATAAAATTAACATTAATAAACTAGGTCAACACTGAGAAAAGAAGAGAGCGATGGAGGAGGAAGAGAGCTCCACCCAGAGCTGCTCCTCCAGGGTGCCAGCTCCAGCGCTGCGCTCCCCGCACCGCGCTGTGCAGTAATGACTCCAGATGATGCAGCTCTTTGACCTCTTTAACACACACATTGCTCACACTGTCTCCAAAGAATCTCTGCTTGCTGCAGCCAGCATCCAAATGCCTCCTTAATATAGAAACCTGCGAGGAAATGCTCCCTCTATCAGTAGTTTATCAACCCTCAGATTAGGAAAGGGGGCCTTTAAGCCTCACAGGCTTATCTGCAGTGCAGTAGGAGTCTGAAGAGGCGAGCAGAGGACAGTCAGGCTCTCGAGGCATCCCATGATCTGTGGCTCAGGAGGTAATTTCAGCTTTCCTCACCACAAGTATAAACACCACCTGCTCACCTTGCCTAAAATGATTGGAGAGAACAAACCTGAATCCAGCTGTGTCACCCCTAACTCTGTTGCCCCTTCCCAAAGCCGGGCGACCTTTTGTGTGAAAACAACTCCACAAAAATCAAAGGAATGAAAGGCAGTCCTCAAGACTTTGGCTCCTGGTGTTTTAATGCATACAATAAACACTGAGGAGTGATGATGAGTGCTATCTGAACCAGTAAATGCAGTGAAGAGGTAGAACTGCTCTGTTCCATCTCAGAATTTGACCCACTCATGTTACAAAACAGATGCATAAATGATTACAGTGATTATGCAGAGGAGCAAGATTATGCAAGTGCTAAGCACTGCTGTTATAATACAGATACACAAACGAGTATAAAGGGACCTAGGGATGTAACATTTCTCTTTAGCTTTGTTAGGAGGGTAAAGAAAGAATGAGAAACGGAAGGCTGGATAAATGCAGTCAAAGGGAATTATTTAGGCAGGAAAGACAGAACTCCTGTCTTTCTGCCAAGTACTCCCTTGCTCACCTAGGGAAAGATCCAGCACAGCAGCAAAACCGCAGAGGTAGAAGCACAAAGGCAAAGAACTAAACTGTTCATTAAAACTCGGGATTGGAAAGAGCTGACAAGCAGTATAGTGCTGCAGAAGATGATTCTTCTCAACTTTCTGGCACAGAAAAATCAGGAACGACTGCCATCAGAAAAAAAAGGAGAGGAAAAAAACCTCAAGGACAGAGGAACAAAGACACAGGCCAGTTCTGAAGAGCAGGGCGTGGTAGTGGAGATGCACAAAAGCTGTACATACAGGTGTGGAGGGTTTCTTAAAAGATAGTCTAACTGCTACATTACATTACAATCACTACTTTTAAACCCCCCTCCTCAAAATGAAGGTTAATGTAAGATTGCAAAGACTCCAAGATACCTTTGGATGCAAAAGTAGAACATTTAGTGATCTGCACAGAGGATAAACCACTGGCAGAAGCTCTAGAAGGTATTTCTAGAAACCAGGCTGGCTGCAGGCAGTCTGTCATGTCATACTATTACCTGCCAGTACAGAGAGGAAAGGTCAGGACAACCACACAATAAACAAACATTTAAAAAATAGTCAAGAACATTTAAGCTCATGAATACAAACCCTTAGCCTCAGAAGCGACAGCAAGCTCCCCAGGGCTGCAGGGGCCATCCCCACTTCATGCACCCCAGCCCATAGGTAGATCCTCCTCAGCTACCACCCTTGGCCCTAGTGCCACAGAAGCCCATACACACTCATTCATCACCCTTCACCTCCTCACTGTGAGCTGCTGGGCAGGGAGCTGTAAGAAACAAAAGTTCCTGAATTCAGTGGTGTGCCTTCTCAGTTAAACTGTTAAATATTGTTTACCCCATGCCTATTGGTATGGTAATTTTAGGTGCTTTCCTAGATCTTTTCTCTGTTAAATGCTAGTTACTTTTGTAACAGTTCCTGCTGTCGCTCCCGTGGAGTCGTGCCCCTCCCGCATAACAACCGATGGCACCACCGTCATGGAAATGAGGAGAAAATCCCAGGGGCCTGAGGACCCAGCCGGAAGCGGGGTTAACACCTGGGGACCCTCAGAACAATCGAGCCATGGCCCAAACAGGACTCCAAACTACATCAGTGAGCAGAGAAAACATCAGGCTACCTGCTGGGGCTTCATGTCTTGTCACCATAGCTTCAATAGTGCCCTCTCAGCAGGACCCCCTAGCCTTTAGAGCGAGCCAGTGGAACTTCCCAGTGACTCTCCTGAGGACGGAAGCCCCAGCTCTGCCGCCTGGCAAAGCTGACTACCTCCTTCTCTGTCGTCCATCGGGAGCAGCGGCGGTGTGCACGGCCTCCTCGGCCCCCAGCAAGAGCTGATCTTAATAAAAGCATTAAAAAGGAGTTGGTCTCCTTGCCCATTTATTTCAGGAGCCTGAGGCTCCGCGTGTCCCTTCTGCTCTGTGTTGGGGCAGGAGGTCACTGCTCCTCAATCACTCATCCCTGCCTCTCCCCCACAGGTGCCTGGAGCACAGGGTGCCTCCTGCTTTTGCCCTTGGGTCTGCCAGCACAGCTTTTGTGGGTGACTGGCCATCAACCAAGCTCCACCAGCCTGGTCCCATTAACAGAAAGTTTACCTACTGCCTCCCAGGCAGGCCAGGGACCAGCCTGAAGGAAAGGAAAAACCTGTCATGGAAAGAAAACAAACAGCTGAGCCCAGGGACCTTTTCAACCAGCAGAACTCGGCTATGCCACTGGAGCCCTCAGCTGAAATGTCCCCAAAATCCTCAGGGCAGGAATCACCTCGGTCCTATTCCAAGATGGAATGAGGAATCTTTTAGCAACAGAAGAAAATCCCTGTCCCTTCTATCTTTTCATTAAGAGTATCAACAGGTTTTAGGAGAAAAAAAATCACTAAGACACTACCCAAAGATTACACAGTATTTACTGGAATTACAGCACGTTGCCTCAAAGGGATATAAACTTATTCAGGCAACATAACAGAAGATCAGAAAGATATATTTTAATCCTCACCCAATATTTTCAGTGCTGCTGCTCTTGAAAGCACACATTCCTTGCCTCTTACAGAACACATGGTCTGTATGCTGATATCATAAATCCACATTTTCAGCTCATTTTTCCCCCACTTTGATGAACAGTTTTAAATCATGCTTAAAATAGCACATGTTTAATATACTGTGTGAAAATTCAAATTAAGACACTTGCAGGTAACTTTGGTCAATTAGAAAAAACGACATCCCTATGCTATAAAAATTGCCAAAATCGCCCAATACTTCCTATCTTGAATTCCTCTTGTCCCCTCTAGCCTGATCTAACTACTGCTGTGACAGAAAACCTCCTCTGTAGAAATTTTCTCTATTAAAGGAAAAGCTCATGGATAAATTAAGTATCAAAGGCAATAGATTTAAGACAAACTCGTACAGTACTGCTTTTACCCAAGCTTTTGAAGATTTCCTTCCCATTCCTCACCTTGCCCAAACAACTAAAAGGTTTGAAAGATTAATGTGACCCTAGACTATTTCTTAGTGATGTTGAATGCCAGAAGCAAAGCCTAAGGTGAAATACAGAGATATGGAAAGACTGGTTTGGACAGGCTTTATTATGGCCAGTTTGTTACATGTCAATTTACTGCTCATATCCTTCTTGCTTGTTTCCTCATAATGATGGCTTAAATACCCTGTCTTAAAAACTACCAAAGATGCCCTGTCAACATATATAAACGTGACTGTAAGGCATTAAATGCCAGTTGTCTGGATTTTTAGAGGATGGCATACTGTTAGTAGATAGTTTATATCTCTATTTTACTGCAAGGTCTTCAGAGAATCTGTCACTTGAGACTGTGGTAACACCTAGAAAGGAGTAGGTGCACCATAAATTTATTAATGTGCCATTGTTTATTGTCCTACCTTCTCGAAGTTCAAATAACATCTTGTGCGTAGGACAATGCATTTAGTTCAATTAAAAATCACTGTATCTTTTTTAATTAAGTTTTTAGCTGCCAGAAGTATCAATGGATTTTAGAACATCCCCTCCTCTTAAAAGGACATCTCAAGGATGAACCTAGAAAGGCTATATCAATTTTCCTTCGTCTGGAACCTCTGGAGATAAACTTCATACATTTCTTTGCCAGGAGAAAAAAAAACAAACAACCCAAATAAACAAACAGCATTTTCTCCACCTTCCCCGTTAGATGCAGCTTCTATAAATATTTTTGGTTTACAGGAGCAAACAGATTGCCAATGCAGTATCCTTGCAGATCACCTAAGTGAACGGGTGATCAATAAAACTGCCCAAACCTAACAAAACATAGAAATCATTTAACCCAAAGGGAGGAAGAATTAAAAGTGGTTTACATAACAGTGTACACACCAGGACTGATCTCTGGGTGTTTTTCACTAACACTATCATATCAATACAGAAGGTGCAGGGTTTTGTGCTCCTTTAAGAGCCCAATAGCCTCAAACTCCTATTAGTTTGGAACCTGAGGGATTTTAAACTACATATGCCAGTGAAACTAAAACCCTCAAATGAACTTTTCAAAACTTAGGTAAAAAGCAAAACTAAACATTCTTTTCAGTGTGCTGGTACAGCAAACAGGGGAAGACCCTTGGGCAATTCCTGTATATATGATTCTATGGTGTAGTCAATGGCAAAGCCAGTCAGAATATGGGACAGCACTGCTGTATTTTATAAGGGCAATTCAGTCATATTTTTTAAAAAATGCAATAGAGGCAAAACCTGAATGCTATTTATCTATCAATTAACTGATCTGCAAATTGCAACTTCAATTCTGTACTTTGTTTTTATTAATGTTACTATTCTTTTCCACCATTTAAGAGATTAAATGCATCTCTTTTGTTTCATTCACATCTTAGAGAAGGCTCAGCTGCAGAGCTGCATCTTCTCCAATACTTGCACCTCACCTCTTTTGTCTAGCAACTTCAACCTCCAAGCAGATGGATGTGAATCTTCCTAGTGTCATGTATACAAAATACACCTGAAGTATCAAAGCCTCCCTTTCTCATTTAAGTTTGACAGGATTCTCCTTTTTGCTGCTCATATATTTTTTTAAAACATTGACATATCGAATGCTTTGGTATGATGTTACAGTACACTGGGTTGGACCATGGTATTTTACAGCACCTCCCTGAGACTGTCCAAGTAAGAGATAAGAGTACAGGAGTGGAAAAGAAGTTCTCTTCTCATATACTGTTACACAGGATGATAAAATCATTCAGGATGGACAGAATCTCAAGATGTCATCTAATACAACCATGTGAGTATTTACATACTCCTGTTTCTCTTGGGCTGATCCACCAAACAGTGGCATAAAATCTGTCCTTAATGAAGTGAGTTTTAAAAGCTTTCTCTTTTTCAGGATGTTTTAGAAACAGCATTCAGGGAATGTGATCTTTCAACCTTCATTATGGCTTACAATGAAAAAAAAGGCAAAACATTTCATAACAAGAAGTGATTCAAAACTTCAGAAATATCCATGTTCTCACAAAAAATTTCTCACAAATCAACCACATTCTTTTAGAGGTTAAATTTTGAATAAAAATAACATTTTCAGCTCAAAACAACATTTTAATGAGAAAATCCATTAGTAGCCCCAAACCTTGCCCTGACAACTAGTGTTTGCACCTAGTGGAAGCTGTGCATGTTTGGATGCAGAGATGTTTCTGCTGATGTTTTGTAGCAGCAGAGCCCTTTGGGGGCCACTCATTCTCCTGTCTGCGGGCCTTCCAGCATCATTACATCTGTCAATCCAAAAATCCAAGCCAAGTCTGCCTGCCAAGCAATCAAGAGCACGTGCACACAGACACAGACTAATCAATACAGTTTTGACTGTAATTCCTTTATGAACAAAAGCAAAATACTAATTTACTCAAAAACTCAGGCTGCAGAACATTCTCCCTCATGATCTGAACTTTTTGCTCTTACACCTGCCTGGCCTCCTTAGAATGAACAAATATTTGTAGCTGATAGCTCAATGAATTATCACAGGGCAAGTAATGTTGTAACAGCTACCAGAATATGATGTTAAAAAGGATGAGAGACATAAGAGACAGACCTGTAATCTTCAAAGCATTTTTACATGGGAGCAAATGAAAGCATCGAGGCCACTCATGACTTGTCAGTTAATAATGCAATCACTTCTTGTTCTAATACTGCAGTGTAGCACAAGCCAAACATTTATTCTGTAAGTCTTCTAGCAAAACTGAATAAACAGCAATACCCTCCTCCAAAGATGACATTTTTATTTCCTGCTGTACGTGAATTAATTGAAATTCAAATTCAAATGCTTTCTGCATGCACAGTTGGAAGCTTGTCCTGTCTCCTAGCAAAGCGTGAGCTCCAGCAACCAAACACTACCATGCAAAGTTGTCAGATAAGCTAGGAAGGAAATTCCAAATAAATTATTTTCAAGGCACTGCCTTTATTTTAAGCAAGGAAGAAGTATTTATGCAGTGAGTCCTTAGCTACAGACAAGCCTTCTTATGAAGGAAGAACTCACGCCAACATAAAGCTTCATTTATTTCTAGATATGAAAAAAAGAAAAAATGCATAATGGAAAGAATGTCTTACACCTGAAACAGCTCTTAGGCCATATGATATAGGGGCTGTAGTGTGACATTACCACCAAACTGAGCCAAAGGTTTATTTCAGTATGTTCTACCTGACTCTACCCTAAATGCCAACAAAGCTGGAGGAGAAGCCAAAGTTGCTGCTCGTGTGGGAGGTGAATCTGCTGCACCAGCAGAGGGAAAGCTGAGCTGAGGCTGGTAGAGGAGGTCCTTGTGCTTGCTGAGGAGCACGAAGGGTTAGAGGGGGAAGTGCTGAAGTGTAGGCTACATTTTTCTACATTACAAGCACAAATCAGGACTGGAGAAAACAATCATGATGAGGAGAGAGGGTTGCAAACCTACTCCCCCTGCATGTGATCAGAACACATACTGCACTTACTGGTAGTAATGAAGGTGAGATACTCATCCTCTTCTTATCCTCCCCTACTCCCCATGAGTGTGTCCATCAGAAACAAGGACTCCAGTTTTAGGACAACTGTTTGCTAACCCGCTACAACCAACCTGCACCAGCAGACAGGCCTGAAAAAGAAATAAACTACCTACTCATTTAAAGTAAGAGTGGAATCTTTACCTGGATAACACCTGGTAAAAAACTGCACTGACTGTTGGATAGAAGAAACACCAGACATTGGCCTTACTATTTTGAAATGATTTATTTGAGACAACATTTTCCAAGAATACACAGTCAAATAAGAGTTATCAATTTCATCTCCTGTTTAATGTTGCAGTTGTTTTCACCCTTAGCCTGTAAGGCAGAGAGTAAATGAGAGTACAGCTGAGAAACTGTCTGGATAAAGAATCCACGGTTCAAAAAAACTGGATAAGTGGAGAGGACCAAACTGCAGGACCATAATGCTAAAATGGAAGCTCCGAGAGAAAAAAGAAAGAGTTTAATAAGATTAAGATTATAGAAGTCAATTACCAGTCAAGTGAAAATTACCCATCCTCGATAAAAGTCACAAACACTAATTAGCTGGTGTATTTCCAGCAAGTTGGTGTTAAAGAACTTTGTTGTGGAATTATTTTTAAAACATTAACATATTACTCACACAGAACATGTGTTTCCAGACAAACATTTGATCATTAAAGGTGTCAAAATCAGATAGGGGCTTTCTTGCAGGTTATCAGTCAGATAGCAAAATTATTTTTCCTCTTTCTTAAACAAAAAATAATACAAATATTTAAAACACAACATGAATTTTTAGCAGATGAGAACAGTCTCAGCTTTGGTCCCTTCTGGGATATTTTTTTCCTTTGTAGAGAAGAAAGTAAGCTAGTAATTACAACATGCAGCTCTAAGACCAATTAACAATCTGCAACATGCCCCACTTCTTTTATCCTCCACTGGTAACGCTGCAGGCAGCATTAGCTGTCTAATAAATAGGTGAGCACTGCTTAACACTTTGCAAGGTTTCAGCATTTCTCTTCACCCCTGGCATCAATTCTCTCTCTCTCTTGGCTGTTAGCAGACCAGTCTGGCAGTATGCAGATGCTGTTCTGTTGTGTGCTCCAAGACACACACTGCCTTTAGGCTCCCTTGGGCTATGAAAGGCAGGTGGCTTATTCATGTTCTGAAGAGAAAGCTTCACTAATGACCTCGCAAAGGTCTCCAAGAGATTTTTTTTTTCCTAGTTAATCAGCCAGACAAAGAATTTACTTCTGCTTAGGAAGGGTGGATATTCGTAAGGCAGCTATGAGTAGGAAAGGGCAAATGTTAAAAGTATTTTTAATATACTTGCATTTCCTAAGAGCTAAATAGTTCCATGCCCAGCACAATGCACTGTAAGGAAATATTAAAACTGAATGCACTCTGTGAATCAGGCTACACAGGGACCAAGTATATAAGCATTGGTCTATACAAACCCCTGAACTGCATTAGCAATTGCAATTTCTTATGCTTCAAACATACATGCCAAGCACCTTTTTCAAGGCTGTAGTATTTGGGTTCTTTCTTCTTATAGTAATTATGGAGGTGTTCAGCTAATACAAAAGCATGCAGGTGAATTGCCTAGTGCTCACTAGTACCACATGATAATGCTGCTACCAGGAAAATCTGTACAGGCAGATCTCTTTCTTCTAAGATTCCTGCTAGGCACTATATGAACAAGCACAAGATAAATGTTTTCTTTGCCTGTAATAACAAATTCACATCCACGCAAAATTGACTAGCTTGTCGTGGTGTGACAGAATGCACAAAGAGGGTGTCTATCAGAGAGCATATCACCTGAAAATCTGCATCCTACTTAGCAATGTCTTCAGAAAGTTGTAGTATATGCACCTTGAGAGTCTAAACTATATACTGACTTTTATATTATATGCACCTTGCAAGTTTAATAACAGCAGTTTTTCTACAATAAAACCAGATATGAATAAGCCATGCTTTTCAGTCAAATATATTAATTAGTTATGTCCATTAACATAAGTAAAAATAAATAGACAGCTTATAACACATCATTTATCTTTCCTCTCCACTCCTTTAGTCACCCAATTCCACATACACATTTTAAGAAGGGCTAATATTAACACTCACAAGTTTTATTTGGATGTTACCTGTAGAAAACATTTTTGACACTTCAAAAAACAATAGGAAGATTTTGTGTGTGCATGTACTCAAATATATAAACACATAGAGATGCATAAACACATATTTTCTATATATTGTCTGCTTTTTTCCAACTGTTTCAAATAAAAAATGATAACTTTGTTCCCAATTTACTTTAATAGAAATATTATTGAAAAAAGATCAGATTTTGGCTGTTTCGCCTACAATCTGCTCTCTTTCTCTGTTGGCTAAAGAAAAAGAGAACTTCATGAAAGTCAACAGCTGGGAACCTGGTCCTTTACACTGGCTTGTTATATCCCAAAAGTATCATAAGTGCACCATGCAACCTTGAATAAAACACAATACTCTGCCTTTTCATTCACCCCATCTCCACTCTTGTAGATCATATTCTATGCCTGCGGATACAACGGTGTCCACAGATCACAAAATCTGTCCTAGGGATGACCTATACTCTTACAAGTAGAACTATTCAATAGACCACATGGAACTGTTCTGGACTACCACAAGGAATAGCTGTGTCATACTTTAGGTTTTGCTTTACATGGCAAAAAACTGTTTTAATTACCATTAACTTGATGCCCAAAAGAAGACAAGAAAACCATCCTATCCAAATAGAGAAACCTCAAGGTAGCAGATTAAGAGAAGTGATCCTGTTCCTCAACTCTGCTCTAGTGAGATCCCACCTGAAGTGCTGCATCCCACTCTGGGGTGCCCATCACAGGAAGGACGTGAACCTGTTGGAGCAAGTCTAGAGGAAGCCACAAAGTTGATTAGAGGGATAGAGCACCTCTCCTATGAGGAAAAGCTGAGAGAATTGGGATTGTTCAGCCTGGAAAGGAGAAAGCTTTGGGGTGACCTAATTGCAGCCTTCCAGTCCATGAAGGGAGACTACACGAAAGATGGAGAGAGACTTTTCACAGGGAGTTGTAGTGACAGAACAAGAGGGAATAGATTCAAACTAAGAGACTGTGTTTAGATTGGCTATTAGGAAGAAATTCTTTACTGTGAGGGTGGAGAGACACTGGAACAGGTTGTTCAGAGAAGCTGTCGAAGTCCTGTCTCTGGAAGTGTTCGAGGCCAGGCTGGATGGGGCTTTGAGCAACCGGGTGTAGTGGAAGGTGTCCCTGTCCATGGCAGGGGGCTTGGAACTAGAACTTTAAGGTCTCTTCCAACCCCAACCATTTTCTGATTCTGTGATTCTGTCTCCTTACTTCCTACACAGTTCAAATTATCCTTGAAATGATAGCAATAGTCCAGCAACCCAAAGTCCAGAAAGACAGAACTTACTGGCAAAGGCACTGGCAAATGCTGTTATGTCTTTATCAGCTTCCAGACTGGAGCTGGCTTGCAAGTACCAGTGAGTGCACAGCCTAAGGTAACACACCACTGTTTAATATAGACACCCATATTTGAGTCAATAAATACACTCCTCTCCACTGCTCTTCATAAGATGGCCAAGCTACAGATACATTAGCAATGCCACAAGCCTTTGGAATCTGCATCCATATATTTCATAAAAGAACTATTAACACTGCACCCACAGAAGCACGATGTTTTCTCCACACATTCAAATCCAGCGCTCATTCTTGTCACTTTACTGTCACTTCGCCCTCTGAGAAGAATATGCAACATTCAGGTGAGGACCCACACAGTGTTTTGCAGCCAAAACTCAAAGAGAAAAAAATTAAAAAGTAAAATTTTGGTTCAGTTAGGAGGAGAGAGCAGAGAGCAGAAACAAGAATGTGAACACTCTATCAATTGATTTAATTCCAAAGTTTTGGGGCCTTTTCCTTGTCCATTGCTTTCCCCTGTGCTGACTCAGAAGGATGCTTGGATTATTATATTCTTTTTGACACTGAATAACCTTAAGTAGTTCTATTCTCACAACCACACTGAGATAATTTCCAGTACTTGGGGCATCACACTGTTCCTATCCAGTTCCACGTATGCAAAGAGAAATGAAAGCCACATATTGGGGCAGGAGGGGAAGATGATGAAAATAAAAAATTCCTCTTTGCAGATCATGACTTGCAAATCATCTAGGGAGGAAATACTCTCATTGAAAAGGCCAGAAAAATCCCTTCAATGCTTCAGGTTTGGGTACAAAGGAGTTCACCACCTCACCCTCTAGTTCTGTGCACTCAGAACACTCCCTCTCCTGTTGGCAGGCCTCTTACCTCATTTCCATTCCCAACTCATCTCTTCAGCCAGTGAGCAAACATGGGTTTTTGATTTGTACATTGATCCAAGCAATCACCACGTGCAGACACTCCACCACGCTCCTTGACCCCACACCCACATGCACAAAATGCTTAACAATGCTCTCACCCAGGGCTCTGACAGGGATCACAAGCACTGCCACTTGTGGAGCGTTCACTCGTGACTTCAAGTGTGCCAACAGCACTCACTGAGGCTGTAACTGCACGAGGCAGCTCAATTCTTGTCAACCAAACTTAAGCCAGTCTCATTCTATTTATAAAGCGGGCACAGCAAAACAGTCTGATTAATCTTAATTACATTTAAATAAACTGATTGGTGTAAAATGTAACGTGCATTTGGCCAATGGATGACCTAGTGTAAGAAGCCCGAAGCAGTAATGTTTTAATGCATCACACTCCTGTGATTTGAAGTCTCAGAGTAAACAAAACAAAGTTTGCTTCAGAAGTGCACCTCAAATCATCTCATACTTTCCTCCTACCAATGCACTCAACTATTGGTGTTATGTTAACAGAGTCTACATAAATGGTCTCCTAATCACTTGATAAATTGCTCAACAAAGAAGTAACTTCCATAGTTGTCAATTAGTTACATAATCAGCAAGTATTTGCTATCCATCAAACAGCAGCAACAAATTCAACTGCAAAACACCAGACTGTACCAGGGGAATGTGAGAGCAGGGAGAAGACAAGAAAAGAAATTAAATTAATATTGTTAGCATTTCACGTCACCTGTACAGACAGTATTTTGATATTGATGCAAAGTCAGTTTTATTCCTGCCGTCCAGCAGAGCTACCAATCCCCTTTTACAAGTGTGTAATACACTCAGCTCCTCTTTTGAGATGCCAGAAGATGTGAACAGATCAGGACCTAAAATTGATCTTACCACGTGAAAAAAGAAATTTTTTAAAAAACCCAAATCACCATCACCAAAACAATCTGAAAGAAACTCTTTTCCTATTGTTTTGGACAATCAAACTATTGCCAGACCAGACATAATGTCCACTACTTACTACACGTCTTTCCAGCACCAGCATTTAGTGACAAATGATTTCAAACCCTCCTCGTTCAAAATACTTTTGGTTGTTATCTCCCTGGAAATTTTAAACAGATGAGAGAAAAAAAAAAAAAAAAAAAGTAATTGCAACCAAATTCAGACACAGACCCCAGATGCAGAAGGATATAAAGTGGAAGAAATTACTGGAAGACTGAAAGACACAATGAAAGAAGTTCTGACTGAAATCTCAAACTTGGCTTTATTTCAGCTATGATGTCCAATACTGCTGCTGAGGATGAGGCTGAGATTCTGACTAGAACGTACTGCAAATCTTCTGGTGTGCTAGAGGTATGAGACCTAGTTTCTTCTGACCTTCACTTAGTATGTTTCTATCAGTGAACAGGACATCTATTCTGTCCACATTGCACTGTGCTACCTTTGCACAGAAACAGATGCAGGAAGCAAAACTCCTATCCTCCAGTTTCTGTACCTACCCCTGAACAATCTTTTGAAAGCTAGGTTGTCAGCAGAAAGACAAGGTTCCCTAGGGCAGTGAATTACATATCAAGGCCACCAATATCTTTACTTGCCCACTGACTTCACAGGATCTGCTCATTTCTTTGTGGTTAAGCCCACAGGTCAGAACAGGAGGACAGGTTGTGTTCTGTGGCAACAACAGGACAAGGACCATTACTCTAAAAGATGGTTCTGCTATACTTTGTGTTTTCCTGTTACTGATAATAGAGGAGTCTGGACAAAAACATCGACAGTATAAACAAACAGGATTTTATTTATTTTCAATGGAAACACTTGTGCCTTTAAGTCACCTTGTTTAAGAACACAGTTATGTATGCCACATGTTTTCACTAGGATTTTAAAAGTCAGGAAAGGTCCAACACTTAGAGTAGCAATCCAAATGCTCAAAATAATGTTAAGTGTTGCAGACCACAGTATTAACATGTGGCAGTAAAACTGAATCTTTACAGCATGACTAGATATAGCTCCAGTCGACTTGTGTTCAAAGTTGTAATGAATTCTTTAGAGATTACAAAATAAGGACAAGAAGTGGCTGGTGATGAGAGAAGAAAGAAGAGAGAGGTCTGCAGCAGCTATGGTCAAAATTAAGGTGTATCTAGTTCAATCCATTAAGTGGCAATTGCCATTCTGTGAATGAGAGACTTGTGAGGGAGCAGTCACAGCAACAGTGCAGTCAACAAACTACTTTTCCTGTGCTAAAAGGGTCACACAGTTGGCTAATCTCAGCAGATTGTCTACTGATACACATTGCTTCCCCTTCAAGGCTTCAGCAGCATATGGCAAACATTGATCCTTCTTTTCCTTTAAAAGCCTGAATCTTTCAAAAATTCTATGCCAGACCTTCTATACCTGCTGTCTCAGGTTTGTGTACCACATCTTCTTCCAGTTCCAGTCTGGAAAGTAACATAACATGGAAACACTAAAAAGTGTTGCTTTTGCTCCCTCAAAATAAAATCATGAGCACAAGAACCACCAGTGAATGTGCACCAAATTTTACCTAATGGCAACATAAATGCACAAGCAAAGCATTCCTTGTGTGTCTATATGTCTAGCCGGCCAGACAGCCAGGCAGAATGAGTACTACCCAGTGAGAATACTGGGTGAACAAATATTTATTGAGAATTACTCAGCTGTGATACAGAAGGGGATTCATGGCATGGTGCATCTGGACTCTGCTCATTTTTTATGGGATAATTGCGCCACGGACTACCTCATACATGGCATGACTGAAGGATTTGCCTTTTAAATTTAAGAACATGGAACGGACAGGAATAAAATCCGTCATGCCTCCGTGTAGCACACAATGGAGGAAGAATATAAATAAACAGGCAACCAGAATGGTGCAATAAGAACAGGATTAATCCAAGTGTGATTAATTCAGTGTCAGATTAAAATTGATAGTGCCAGCTGTATCGGGTCCATTCTGCCACATTATTCTCGCCTGTCATTTTTTTTTATGTCCATCTTCTTCCCATTTCCTTGGTGGATAAACCTGCAGGAGAGTTAATTGTCACATACATGGATTTAATCACATTGTCCACACTGTTTGGGGGCCTTGCCTTCAGCGATCCATGACTAATTGTTGTGGTAATTTTTCAATCATTAACAGCACCGCATATGCTGCGGACAAATCCCACGGCACCCACCAAAGCCCCGGCGGCCAGCGGCGCACACGCCTCCATCAAAGCCCCGCGCCCCGGCCGCCCCCCATCCCGCCCTCGGGGGCGAGCTCCGCGCTGGTCCCGCTGCCTTTAAAGGAAGCAGAGCTGCCAAAGGGAGGGAGGAAGGGAGGGGAGGGGTGGGGGGCGAGGCAGCACATTAAAACTCCATCTGGGAGGGCTGGCGGGGCTCTCGCTCTCCGCCCGGCGGCCGCAGCTGCCGCCCCGCTCCCCCCAGAGCCGCCGCGGGTGCGCCCGTGGGAGCGGAGCGGCCCCGGGGGAGCCCTCGGGCGGATGGAGGCACGGCTCTAATCACCTCGGCAGCCCGGCGAACCCACTCGCCTTGCCCCTCTCCGGTAATCACATGCGTTTCATAAGGCACAAGAAGGCGAGCCAAAAGCTCCCCTCGTGCTTCAAAGGCAGGGAGCAAGCAGAACGTAACAAATCGCTGCACCAGCAGCCCTGCAGCAGCGGGAAGGATCAGTGCCACCGAGGGACCGCGAGGATTATGTACAAGTGCCACTGCCTGTCCGAGCTACGTGAACCGAGTGACCCCAGCTCAGCTGGCAAAGAGCTCATCGGGGGAATGAGGCGGCCGGCATTCCCAGTCACCTTCTGACTTCTTGTTCCCGGAGCAATTTATTCACTGACGGAGATGTAAGACACCCTCCAATGCTGTACGCCTGGGTCCCTGCAAAAACCAGTATTGGGTTTGCAGCTTGGAATGGACCGAATGGAAAATGTCATGTTCTCCTCTCGCTCACCACCCCGTTTCTAAACACATTAACATATTAAGCTGTTTTATGCGCCTGGGACGTCACACATATGGATTATGCATATCAGCATCCTCAAAGAAGGCTTGGATGGGGGAAGGAAAAAATGAGAGTCTGCAGCACTTCTGCCTTGAAGAGACCACTTTAAACCAAGGTGGCATTACAGCAATCACCCAGGTGGCTTTAGAAAACGCTGATAGAACATTTAATTATTGAAAGCTATGGTAGCAGCAATAGTGACTATCGAAATATAAATGCAGGCAAAGGAGACAAAAAAAAAAAAAGGAAAAAAAAGGAGAAAAATAAGAATTAAGATCAAAACAAGGCAGGATTAAACAAAGGCAGGAACCTCTTTGCTCCCTCGGATTGGGAGAGAGAGAATCCTCAGCTACACAGGGGAATAAATAACATCATCCTAGACTTGGCTTCTGATTGAAGCCATAAAGAAGAAAAGGGAGGGAAAAATCCCGTCCTTCCCACAAGTTTCTGACAGTCACAGCACCGGCACTCTTATGCAATGGTTACATAAGTTGTGAGAGGAGCGGCGCCTTCCCCACGCCGTGCCCGGGCGCAGGGCAGGCAGGGCACCCCCGCCTCCCCACAACTGCAGCACGCCCTGCTCCGCTCTGCTCGCCCCGGGGCCGGGTGAAACACAAATACAGAATAATCCTCTGCACTTTTTATTCTTTTTGACATCTTTTCTCCCACCATCCGTGAGTTGCTTTCTCCACGGGTGGGGGAACACTTAGTGGCACACAACTGGAATAACCTTTCTTGCTTTTTTTCCTCACCTCTCGTTAACCCAAAGAATACTGCCCTCTCAAACCTAAGGAAAGGGTGACGACACGTAAATAGTTTCTTAATTAATTTTTGCATGTAGCACTGTTGCTGCTATTACCACACTGCATTGATCTGGTGTCACCGACAGAAGAACCACACGAAGTTTATGGAACCGCCTATAGCCTACCAGAGATGACAAAAGATCCCAGCGATGGCAGATGGCATGTGAATCACTGCACAGGCAATTAGCAGCTAGCTGACGGATTTTGACATGCTGGGGAGGACAGAGGGGGTTTTCTCTGCTCCTAGCAGTTCTCACCAGAGGGGATGGAAATAGGCATTAGTCTCACTTTGCCCCCACAGAGTCTTTGCAACCATCCTTGCTGGGTTTGAGGCTGCTGTATTGCTAGGCACCCAGTGCAGAAAGATTTGCAGCAGCAATAAAAATGCTGTCTTTTTACCTTGATGAGATCAAGTCACAGCTGCTGCAAAGCAGAGTGTTTTAGGCAGAGTAAAAACAAAAAAGAAACCAAAACCAGAAATACCCACCTATGCAGCAAAGGACCACAGCCACCAAGCCAAGTGCTGTGAAAACATTACAGTGCTGTAAACAGTGATTGAAAATGCATCAAAAACATTGAATCCTTCTAAGCTACAATGACAAATACATTCTGGAACAGTTCGAGTTGGATACCTCTCAAAATTAATTTTTACGGTAGACAACGGTACTAAATTTTGATCAGAGAGCTAATGCAGAACCGTTCAGGATGAGCCTAGTCAGCACATATCTTTATCTTCAAGTCAGTAAAAAGAATAATATAAAAACGTTCTAGTAAAATAATGCCCTGCAAAGGTCTCCTCTGTGTGGCTGCAGTGCAGACCTTGGATAACACTGAAGCAGGGACATTATTCTGAGCAGTCTGACTGGCAGCGTTGTGAGCAGTAACACTCAGAAGGCCACTACCTTAAAAACCCAAGGTGACAACTGACATTATTTTTCCTAACATTTTTTATTTTGTTTGCTCATTAGTTGCTAGGTCAGTGCTAGTTTTTGTGAGCTCTGCAGTGGGGATTCTTTCTGTACTTTCTACTTGCTCAGTGCATGCTCAGGAACAGTAATCTCTTTTGAGGGGCTCCTTGCACTGATGCAATTAATAGCATTAAAAAATCCCTCCAGCCTCACAGCACAGGTGCTCTGCCTCTGGAAGCACAAGATCTAAGTAACCCTTTCTGCTGCAGGAAAAGCTCTACCTGCCATCACTACCTGGACTAAGCAAGGTTATCCACTTAAGAA
The DNA here is from genome assembly GCA_013398615.1 of Brachypodius melanocephalos. Classification (NCBI taxonomy): domain Eukaryota; kingdom Metazoa; phylum Chordata; class Aves; order Passeriformes; family Pycnonotidae; genus Brachypodius; species Brachypodius melanocephalos. The sequence continues at coordinate 2,272,662 of VZSR01003809.1, read as the reverse complement.
GGGCAGCATACCAGCCTGTATTTTTCCATCCCAAACTGGGCACGCCAGTGAGGATTCAGAAGAGGCCGGATGATGGTCCCTTGCAAAGGGACAAGATGCTGACAGTAAGACTTCCATCAACATCTTGCTTCCACGTCAGACAGCTCTTCCTATGACCTGATCAGTTTTGCATATCCCAGGAGACAGAGGCTATGTATTTTCCAAAGCCTGTGCTTCCACCATCGTGCCAGGCCTACAGCACACCATTCAGCACCTGCTTACAAATTACTCCATGCTATGGGGTGTCCATGCCTCACCAAAATCCAAGGCTGGGCCACTCTTCTACCAGCTAGAGATTTACTGAATACACTTGCTGACTTCCCAGGCTACTTTGCAATTGCTGACTGACTTCCATTGGTACGTATGACAGCATTTTGCAACTCCTGATCAAGCCTGAAACAACAGTGAAAAGTCAATAGGTTATTATCTCCATTTCATACACAAGTAAATTGAAGAAGACCATGACTGCAACAGAGATGTTAAGTTCAAGAAAATGCTACTGAATAGTTTTAACACAGATATCATGCCTTCCATGCAGTTAACTATGCAAGTTTTGTAAAGAAAGCAAACACCAAATCAAATAAATTTCAGCTGTAAGCATGCCTAGGATGTAATCTTATTCAGTGCAGAAAAAGTGCTACAAGGCTTCATGTACATGATTACTAATCACCAGGACAGAGACAAATGGTGTATCACTACATGAAACTGCATGCCATTCTGCAGATGGAACCAAGACTACAAATATATCTAGAATGTTTGAGAATTGATTTGAAAACCTAGTAATTTTATCCTATATCAGAACCTTCTACGACAGGAACAGATCTGAGAATCTGGTGGTTTAGGCATTTTGCCAGCCACTGAGAGCAGAAGCTGTAATTATGCAATAATATGGCTACAGGTGATGTTTCAGCAGCTGTAACTCAGGTAGTGGATGATCATCTCAACAAACAAGGAATGATACCCCATGTACATCTTAATCTTGCCTAGTTTGACAGCACTTAATCATATGAACTATAATGTAACACATGGAATTTGAGTGCCATTGAATTCCAGATAAATTGTTAACATGCCATTTCAGAGGATTTTCCAAACCTTTTCTAATGCATCAGTCCAAGTGCACCAAGCCAATCACATGTTACAGGAAAGGCAAAAAAGCCATATGCTGTCATATTAAAAAAAAAAAGTCTTATGAATCTCAGGGAGCTTTCACATTATATCAGGACTTACTTTACTGAATGTTTGTTTTGCTTCCCCCAGCTCAGAGCTTCCCAAGTTAAAAAAAAAAAAAAAAGAAAATGAAAAACCAAGCACTAGCAAGCTTTCTGAGCCAGAGATAAATGTTCAGAATTAATTGAAATGTTCAGAAGAGGATGCTGTAATGAAAAAGCACCAAAAAAAAAAAAAAGAAACACATGATGCAAAGAGTTACCTTCCAAGTGGAAGGTGACAAGGTAGCACTAATGCTGCCCTTACTGAGGGCAAACAACTGAGGAGGACCAGCCTCTCTCTGAGTGGATTGTAAGGTGACCTGGGACAAGCCACTAAATTGAGAAGTGTTGCACTTTCCCCTTCTGTAAAATGTGCCTGATAATATAGCTTTTATAAAAAGGCATGCTGCTGAGAATTGCTACAGAGGAGCATCATTTTTATTATTGTCCAACAGAGAGCATCTAAGCAGGACAACAAAGATTGGCCACATTTCTGTCACTGAGAATAGTCAGAAGCAGTGTTCCTCTCTCTCCATTGAGTTTTCCCCACATGCCTTAAAAAGAAAAAGAAACCAAAAAAACAAAACAAAAAAACCCCAACAACAAAAAAACCGAAGAAAAACAAACGAACAAACAAAAAACCAAAACAAAAAAAATCCCCCAACAAAACAACTGACCACCACCAAAAAACCCCAAGGAGTTCATCAAACAGAGGTTTCAGAGGGATGCACTTCAGCAGCTGAAGAAGACACACTGCTAGCAGATCTATGCATTACTGCTTTCTCACACCTATGGTACCTACAGGTATTCCAAATCTGGCCTGGATCTGAAGCATGACGTTGTAAGGGTATTTGCATGATGACCAACAGTAAGGTTTGAGAAGTTTTCATTAAGGTAGGATTCCACTGCAGGAAGATTGCAGTCTAGTAAGGTTAAGGGATTGTGGAAGAGGCATGCAAGGTCTTGGCAAAATATACCCCTTCTAAGCCTTAGACGTCTTTAGCTTGAGGTTTTTCAGATGACATGTCTGTATCAGAACAAAACCAAAACCCCCTAAATTTCATTTAGAATAAAAAACCAAACAGAAAGATCGTGATTCCTCAAACATTTCCTCTGTTCCAGTTGCTACCATGTCTTAAACTTCAGTTGTCAAGAAACAGCTATTGCATCTTTCTTATTCCCCATTTTCACCAGTGCTCAGTTTCTCCTACTTATTCCTAACATGGCATTTCACTCCAACCCCACCCTTACCCTCAGAATGACTCCTCCTCATGCTTTTGGCCTGTCCCAGAGCAAGGCTTCAGCTTCCATTTCACACCTCTGCAGACGTGGAAAGCATGTCTGTACACTGGATTACCCAAACTAAAACTGTCATTGTATAAGAACAGTTGAGCAAGAAAATCAAAGTCGATGGACCAGGTCACAGACTATGAGAAAAGGCCCTCAATCACCTGTCAAACACCTTTACTGTTCAAGCCATAAGCCCAGAAACAGGAGTAAAGCAATGCCTGAAACAAATCCTAACCCTCAAAATTCAGTGTCTTGCACAAGACTTCCACAAGAACTGGAGAACAGAGCTGATGAGCTCATGCAGCCATCTCCCCTGCTGGCAAACTTCCTTGACAGTTTCCTCAGCCATGGTTTGAAAATCTTCTTGGGGTTGTCCTTCAGATGGCAGCATACTTGCTGCAGTTACTCTCTTCTGCTGTGAAGCCTTTTGGGTGTCTCCAGGGAGCCTGGGAGAAGGCCCTTCCAGCTCTGTATTGCACAAATGTGTGGAACACATGAAAGAAATTAGAGATTCAGTGTCCCTTAGTTCCCCTTCCTTAAACTCCACCTGTGAACTGCACCATCACAGAGCTTTTCCCTAACTTAAGGTGTATGCATTTTTCTTCAAGCCCCAGGAGAAGAGAAATAATGAAAGGGAGATGGGAGTAAAGCAGCAAAAAGGTCACTGTAGGAGAACTCTTGCTTTTCAAATTGAGCCTTTCAAGGAAAAAGTTGCTGATTTTCTCTTCCTGCGGAGTATCAGAAGGCAGCAAGAAGGTCATTGTAGGGGAACACAAGCTTTTTCAAAATTGAGCCTTTCAAGGAAAGAATTAATGATCTTCTCTTACTGCTGAGTATCACACCTACAAGTGTCATAGAAAGAAGACAGGAGGCTGCCTGTTGAAAATAAGTGAAGGATATGAGCTTTTTTTATGATTGCAACTGCATTTCTACCTCTATGAATTATCATATTAATTTAATCTACAAAAACAATGCCATCATGATCTCAAGATCTGGGCATGCCTGCTCTAAGTGGCTGCTGTTCCTCCCCTTCCTCTGAAAAACCCAATGGTCAATTTAATGAACAACACCAGAATAGGAGAGGCCCCTGAGGGTTGTTAATTTTTTTTTTTTTTTAAATCATTGATCCATGAAGAAGAGGAAAGAATGGGAGAGCATTTTATGTTCAACATCAGAGCAGCCACAGAGGTCTACAGGAAATGACCAGTTGTACTACTACTGCAAGTCCTTCTGTGCTTGGTGTAAGGTGACCCAAATTTCCATCTATCTCATCTTCTAATTGCACTCCTTCTTATTTTTAAATAATATTTCCTTCAAAGTATACAGTCAAAACTCCAGGGCAACACCAGTGTTTATGAAATTTGAAAAACAATTATTTTTTAAAAAGTAAGCCATCAGTCATGTGAATGTCCACTGATGACATTGCACACTTTCCTACTCTCCCCTCTCCTGTTTTTAAGACTTAGTGCTTCTGTGACAGCCACAAAGATGACATACAGAACTAGTGACAGAGCATCACAAAAATCACTCTATTTTCTATTCACTGAATTACAGTCATACATATTGAGTGTTTCTTTCTCTCCACCCCAGGATATACAGGCTTGCTTCTACAGAGATCATTTTGTATTGATTAACTGCAGAGAAACAGAAACAGCACAAATTATACATGTTTTTGAGCTAGAAGCCAGTCTGCTCAGCATCACATGCTGCCAAAACAAAAGAGCAGTTTGCTCCTTGTCGCACTAGGACAGCAGCTCATTGGGTCACATTTAAAGCAGTGCAGATAGTCACCAGGGCATCCCTCTCATCACCTGGATGCTATTACAAAACCACATACATGGCAGAGAACAACCTTGGGTATCCACTTAGGATGCTGAAACATTTTCCTAATGTTTGCTAACAGCTCCTCCAATCAGCCATATGCAGAATATAGCAAGTGCTTATGCACAGTCTGCTCCACTTCACCAGTGATGTGTGAAAGCTGAGAGCAATGTAGCCACAGTAACTTTTGTTTAAAACTAGTGCACAGTTAAGTGCATCTTCAGATAGCTTAAGTGAGCTCCAGCTCCCTGCTCTGGAATGCCTCTAGTAAATACTCATTTTCTTTGTTACTATTGCTCCCGTGCAAAACCTGCAATCCAGTTATTATACCTCCTCTGAACATGGCCAGAACTTCAGGCTGCAAGGAACCAAACAAATAAATAACCATGAGAGGGGCACAAGACAACCTTGCAAGCAGAGAACCCTAGAGAAAATAAACTCTCCTGTATAACATGAACCGCCCACCTCTGATAAAATAAAAATAGCAGCAGCAAGTGGCAATACAGGTAATATACAGTTTTTCTTTCTAAGATCACCAGCTTTTATTGAATAAGACTATAAAGCAATTTAGCACTTGGAAAAGTGAGTAATTCTGCTCCTGTCTTGATTGTGATATGATGAGTTCTAATACCACAGCAGAGATATCCAAGCAATTACAGTTTTTGCTGTGTCCAATGCTTATTGTATTAAGACTATTTCCCTGAGACAAAAAAAGGAGTCCCAGTCAGGAGTTTATTTTTGACTGTCACTTTTGAAACATGCTAAGCAAGTCTGAACTAATATGAGAAAAGGATTCTCCTCATTGTACTTTTTCTTTTGGAATAATTCCTTAGCTAAATACTTTTCAGCCAGTACAGTCAAAGCCCTAGCTGGAGTCTCTTGCCTTATTTAAATAGATCCCACTAACTTTTCTTCTGTTATAATCCCCACTGCTATTTCACATCAATCTGTTCTAAAAGAAACTCACCTTTTTATTTATTTTTTTTAACCACAGAAAGCTCTGAATTACCACGTCCGTAACAATCTCTATCATTAGAATAAAGAAGACTGGTACTTTTGAAGGAGCAACTTCAGGGCTGGAAAACACATTCTTTTGATACTTTTTCCTGTCTCTGCACAATTTTAAGATAAAGTAGAACTAAAAGTCATTGCAGGGTGAGGAGCTGAACAGCTCTAAAACTGCAGCCACCAGTTTATGGGCTTTTTATCAGGATCTTTTTTTTTTTTTTTTACTTATTTCTTTTTCTTGATAAAGCCAACATTTTCCCCCAGAGAATATAGAACTTGCCTAGATTTTCAAACATTCAGCTGAAGTTTTTGAATAATCTCAATGACCTCAAAACCAAGGAAACAAACAAGGACTTTCTCCCCCTCCACTCTCCATCTGGCCAAAAAATAAAATAGGCAGAAGATGACTTCCATAATTACCTATTAAATTCCATTTATTGCTACATACAAAAGTTTCCTTGGACTCTGCCAAGGTATTTAGGATCAAACTTATTACTGATGCTCACTTCATAGTCATCAGAATACATAACTTATGACATCCATTCTACTCAGAAAAAAAGAGCTATTGCTTTAATATCTATTAGTAATCTGTAAAGTTATTTACGTGGGGGGAGAAGTGTTAATAAAAGTTGACATTTTTCCCTGATTCATTTCAAGTACACCAGCAAATCCTGCCTGGAACTGGCTGTCTCCTCTCTGTAGCTGTGCTGCAGTTGCCTTCCAGCAGCATGGAAGTGTCAAACGTGATCTAGATTCTTTCCTTCTGGAAAAATGTCTATCCATGACAGCATTATCACATTCTGAACACCTTTTTATTCATGTGTTTTAGATTTTATCCTCTCTACTGCTTGTAGACACTTCCTGTTCATGAATGCTGAACAGGAGAGTAAATCTGGTTGTCTGAAGACGAAGCCCAAGCAGAACTGAAGCTAAGGCAGTCTTTGTAATACAAGCAGAAACGGCACCAGCGGGGCAGACATGTATTTCCACAAAGCTGGAGTTTATAACACCATGCAAGGCTCTTCTGCTGGCAGGCAGTCATGACAGAGAAGCAGTGGCCCAAGGCTGGCTCTTGAGCTGTTCTGTGTTTGCTCACATGTGATTCAAACAGCGCTCCCCAGCCAAGGCTCACCCGCGTGGTCAGCAGTGGATCAGTGTGCACTGGCACAGGGACAGCTGGGCAATGCAATCTGCTCAGACTCCAGCCAGAATGAGCCATGAGAGGCTGCTGCCACAGCCAGCCTGTCAGCTCTAGAAAGCTGCCACTCTCTCTCAACTACATGACATGCTTGGCTTTTCCCTTCCCCACCCTTTGTCCTCTAAAGACAGGAGCCTCACTCATCACTGATAAATGGAATGAAATTCCAAAGGCTGACCACCCCCACACACTGCCACTGGTTTGCTATTTTCTTAGTAGACCTGCAGAGCAGAGGAGGGGAAGAGGTGCACGTTCAGCTCCAGCAGGAGACCTGCATTCATCCATTTCTCTCACCAACTACTAACCTCAAAGACAAAATGAGGCACAACAGAAGTATCCTAAGCAAAGCCTCCCCCTCCAGAAATGAGAAATCAAGATTGCATTTGCTATCTACAGAAGAAAAATACTTCCTAAAATGCTTGATCTAATCTCAGCTGAACTGAATCTGTCACAACTGAGCTTTGTGTGTCAGAGTCAGAAACAGTTAGAGACACGCCTGTAAAATCTCTTCTCCAGCCTCAGCTGGGTAGTCCGGGTAAATGTCCTGGGAACAGCAAAAATGAATATTGCAACACAACAAAAACACCCAGAGGGTATCCCAGCCTGATGAGGAATTATATTAGGCTCATTGAACCAACTCCTGGCTGATTAAAAACATTCAGCATTCACCATACAACAGTGTAGTAATTCAATAGTATTATTTAGATGTATTTTCATTTGCATAAATAAAGCCAAGAGAAACACCATTTCTGTGCCATAAATTGTTGCTCTTCAAGGTTTCTGAGAGTACCACTTTCTTTTACTTGGGAGCTGCTTAATAAACTATATTCATCATTATTTAGCCTTCTCTTGTGTGTGGTGCTCTAGCCCTCCTGCAGGATCCCAAGGAGACAAATCATAGTGAATTACTAAACCTTTAATTTACTTTTGATTAAAAAACTTAAGGGAAGGAGAAGCAATACATACACATGGGAAAACTGCTTCAAAGGCAACAGAAACTTTGGAAGGTGCAACTGCTTATGTCTTTTTCTTTTCTAGATTTCAAATGGACTAAAACAGGCCTCACATATGTTGAGGGGAGCTCTTATTCAGTTAATGGAAAGATGTGTCAGTCAAATAAACACTCCTGCTGATTTCAAAGTTTGTGTTATCCTGACTTAACCCTTTGTCACATACATTTTTGTGCAGGAGAAAATGAAACATGAGGACAACATAGCTTCTTAAATTATGAAGATAAGGAACTTATATTCCAACTAAAAATGTAAGCTTGCACCATGAAAGGGAAATTACCCTCTAAATCTACCGGCATTTCTACTCTTAACACTAAGCTAGAAAAATCATATAAAATCACAAACTCAAATGGTCATCCAAGTTTTATAATAACTACTTACTTCCAAGAATCAATTCTATACTTTTTGTTCTACAAGATATCCCTGTAAACAAAAACCACATTTCCTAGGAACAGGTGTAATAGAATTGTCATAAAATGGAATACTGTATTTGTTCAATATATACAAACACTACAGATTGGAAGAAAGGTTATATTAATTCTTTTGAAGAATCCCATCTTTAACACAGATAATGAATCTGTCAAAGAAAACAAAATCAGAGAGAGCAACATTTCAAAAATTTTATGGGTTCCTTCTGTATGAAAAACTTGATGAAAAAACAGCCTTAAACTGTAAATGAAGTAGAAGACAACAGGCAAATTATCTTGACAAGGAAAAGGAAAGGGCAGAGGCAAGATTTACCTTTATCACACAACACATACATCAGACCTGGTCGTGTAGCCAGAGATAACAGAACAAGAGAAACAAAAACCAAATAAAATAACATGCCCTTTGATTGACATGAGCATCACCTCTTGTGTAACTCATTTTTGTGCTTTGGATTACTTATCAAGGCAAGACTTGGACTTTCTTCCAGTCAGTTCAAAAGAAACCAAAATAAAATCAACCCCAAAAAGCAATCTTCATACAAACACAAGAAATAAACTCTCTTCAATTTCTTCTTTGAGTAGGAAAGGAGTTAGAAGAAATAACTTTTCTATATAAGAGTCATCCCAATTTTAAAATACATGCTTTTTAAAAACCTGAACCTTTAAAGTCCTAAGAATCCAGATCAAATCCTGCCAAAATTTAAATCCCAAGCTACAGCTCAGCTCTTAGCAGCAGTGTATCTTCTCCTTTTGCAGGACTGGGATGCTTAGTGAACCACCAGTTACACTTGCAGTCACAAAGGAGGGTGGCAGTGATTGTTAGGATGAAGATGCTAAGAAAGTGGCAAGTATTTCTGCTGTCACTTGCTATAGATGATTCCTTTACAGTCAAGAGATGTGGTGGTCAACTAAGAACACCTAATTGCCACTCTACACTCCTCAACTTACATGGCTGGGCCTCTATATAAACTATTTAAAAGTCAAGTATATGTTTTGCTGGTAGCCACCCAGGTGACTACAGTCACAGCTCCTTTCCTTATACAGACAGGGTGGAACACCACAGATTTTCAGGGAAAATCAGGTCCTCTGCCCTATTACTTATTCCCTTATAAACTAATCAGGACTGTCCTAGGTACACACATCTCTAGATGTGCCACATCCATACATTTGTGGGTATCTGTATGATGTCTGAAGAACAGAGATAAAAATTCAATCACATCTTTCTCTAAAAGCCTCCAACTCCACACCAGCTCCATGTTTGAGCAATACAAAATTTCAGTGGCTGCCAGCTCAACAGAAGGTCTCTCAGCTTAACCAGATGTGACAATCAGTTTTTCTGATTTACACTGGGTGTGTGCATGTGTGTAGAAAACCACACACCAAAATTAAAACAGGCCAAATATGCCTGACTCTGTATTTAATTGGTCATCAATTTGTTTTGCCTCCTTCTGTATTAATGTGCACATACATATACACACATTTGTGTGCAAATGTGAATCACTAGAATTGAGGGAGACAAAGGTGACCCAGGAGCTGAGATATAAAGCTTGGATTCAACCGCAGTTATTTCAACAGGCCACCCTTGGGCAGTCAATAAAACTAAGATGCTCCCTGATTTCCCATTAATTTTATTTCATCTGAGACACTGTATCTTCATGAGATCATCACTTTACCTTCCGGTACCTGCCTAACTTGGGAGACTCTGCTCCCCCTGCAGTCAGACACAGAGAGAAGCCATCCAGCAGATAGATCCAAAAACCTCCACACATTCAAAAGGAAGCTTCCATCCAACTGGAAGACTTCACTGAGTTTAAAAGGACAGTAGGAAAGCTCACTTTAACTAAGGCAGCTGCACTCTTTGTCTGCAGTGTGCATGTGTGTCAGCCCGTGGTGTACATCAGCTCCAGCCCAAAAGCAAGGAATGATGACACCACTATCTCAGAGTGGTCCCAAGGGAGTAAGCACAGGAAGCACAGGCTGGGAGAGCCATGATACTACAGTAGTGTGGTTGTACAGGAGGCAGACAGTGACCTAAATTGACCCCTGAGAGATTTGGAATGTGGAGCTGTGAACCTTATGCAGCAGATTTAAATCGCTTTGGGTGCTCCTGTGGGAAGAACGAGTCCATCCAAGAGTTTTACCTCATGTTCTTGGGAGGCCCCAGATGTTCAATACACCAATACCTCTGTATCTTTAACTTCACCTTGAAGGGTTTCAGGCATGTATTTTAAATGCATTCCATTTACCCCTCTGCACTACACCCATACAAAGACATGCAGCATTAACTATTTCAAGGTCCCCACGGAGAGCTGTTAGCAGAGACAGAACATGGGCCGGCACACGACTGAAGCCACATGCACCATCTGCTCAAACATTTTAATGTAATTTACCAGGCAAGAGCTGAGCAGGAAAAAAAAACTCAATAGATGAAAGAGATTAGATTTCCCCTTCTCCAAAATACCTCCTGCTGCTTGATATATGAACCTAACTCACTTATAACTAATATTTCATTTAAGAACATATTCAAAATTTTTTTTAAAAAAAAAAATCCTGTGCCTGCAAGGTACCACTGACATAATTCTTCTGTCAACCTGCTGCCCATCGAGAATGGTCCAGACTGATAATCCTATTGCCAAAACCAAAAAGGAGTAGACTAGTTAAGAACTTTAAAGTTGTTACTTCCACTCAAACAGCAGTTTTGATGAACTTCAGTAAATGAAGAAAAAAAGAGAAATATTTATTTACTGCAGCATTGAAACCAAACAAGTTCTACATGTTAAGACTTGTATTTGGCTGAAAGTGGCAGCCCTGGGCCTAGTTCTATTTGAATTTTGGGAATAAGTCCTATAACTGATCTGTAAAAGGGATTCCAAATGGCAAAGACTTACACTTCAAGAATCAGGTTTCATGGCAGGCAACCTTCTAAAACAAAAGTAATGATTTGAAGAAATTAAGACAAACTCCTTTTGTCATGTTCTACAGTATTCATGAAGTTGTTTAGACAGGGTTAGCAATTTTTCCTCTATTAGAAATACTCACAAAAGTAACAAGAAACTAGGACAACTATCTTTGCTTTAAATTCAGCTGACATTTCCTCTTCCAAACCCCTACACCATTCCCTACTCCTTTTAAGCTGACAATGAAAAATAAAATTTAAAAAACCCCATAAATAAATAAAATCAGTTTCGTAAGACTGTAATTCGTAACACTGTTAATTTCTGATGTGAGAGGTTGAAGAATCTGCATAGAGCAGGAAAGTTCTACCAATTCCTCTTACTGGTACCCTAAATACAGCAGCCTTCATGATTCATAATTTTAGGAAATGAGACCTCAACCTGAGCTGCCCCCCAGGAGCTGAATGCCTGGCTGTGTGCCAGGATGCTTCAACCATCGGCTAGCAATCAAAAGCCATCATCCCAAAACCTCCCCATCTTTTTCAACTCAAGGCTCATTAAAGGTCAACAGAGCCAAATGAATATTAGGAATTACAAGAAAAGGAAAAAAAGAAGCCTGGAGAGGATGCAGGCAGGAGTGATCATGACTCAACACATGGATAGGCTCCCACATAAGGAGGGACTGTCTGATCAGCACTCTTTGGTTTGGAAAGAAGTCAGTGACAAGACCTACACCTGAAATCTAAACAAAAACTCAGAGGCTTAAACAAGGAAAAAGAGAGACTCGCAAACTCAGAAGAGCTCTATCTCTAAGTTGTTGAGAACAAGAAAGAAGCGATGCCTCATGCAAGTTAGGCAATTTAAGGTATTGCAGAGAATAAAGGTTTACTGGGACTCAAACATTTCAACAAATGAATGGAAGAAAATTCCACAATGATGACTGAAAGCAAATGCACCATTTTCAGCTGAGGAAGCACACGGCTGCAGGAGTGTATCAGGGAAGGATCAGTATAACTGTGCCTGTTCTACTCACCTCTAGGCACTGGCTTGGGAAGTCATCATGATACAGCAATGCCTTGGACTTGAGGTTGGATCTGGTGTCCCATCCTTACATTATTTTATTGTCTACCTCAGGAGTTAAAAACATCATGAGAAATCTTACCCAAAAAGTGACGGAATTCTCTTCTTTTTGTTGTTTGTTCATGAGTTTGGGTTTGTTTTGGGGCAGGGGGGAGAGTGTTTGCATTTGGTTTTATTTTTAAATTATTTTGGCTTACAGTCTCATGGTTTTGTGGTAAACTTTAGTTCAATTTACTTGCTTCCGTCCTCAGCTAACATATTCTGCAACACTGAGCACTGAGAACATTGCCATTGATTTCCATCAGCAAAGGATCACACCCTAACTGCTTCCAATTTCACAGTTACTAAGCAACACTAAGTGATCACAGCCTCTGAGCAAGCAGCGTCCTGTATTCAAAGGTTTGAATTGTAGAACTCCATGAAGACTTGGAACTTGGACACCTACCAGTGAACAGCAGCTTCACAATCTTAGATAACAAATTCTTGAAGTACAGAAATACATACCTTGGATGCTGTTAATTGAAAATCGCTCCACTGAACCACAACATTTCTTTATATACTCATCATGGACCTAAAACTGAGAGTACTTTCTAATATACTGCAAAGTTTCTGTATTTTTCCCAGGATTAACCAGAACAAAACCCCTTTTCTCCATGTTGAAATTCATACACAGTTCTCCTATTAAAGTTATGTATTCAGGTATAAAGATAAAAAAGAAAGCACACAAAACTAGGAAGTTAAACACCATCAGCCTTAGGGGAACATGTAACATCATCCCTTAAAATTCAGTGCATCTTTGGGGTATTACATAGAATAGGATTTATGTTTTTTCTTTTAAAATAGTATCACTGTTAGAAATACTATCAGTGTTAGAAAATAGCACATAACACTATATTCCTATTTTAGTTGTTGTTGTAGGAGACTTTCCTCAATGCAAACAACACTTAAAAAATAATTAATAGCTAAATTTGCTTTAATGAAGAATGGTACTTGCAGCCTATACTAAATTATAAATACTAAATTGCTCATCTACACACCAGGACAACAGAAACCTTGCTTGCTGCTAACATGGAAAACCTGAATGGTCCAGAAGGCTGGATCCATTACCCAGAGAATGATTAAGAATGAGGCTGGCTGTTCTCCCTTGGAAAATCCTGATCTGGTCTAACATTTAAAAAATGGGAAATTTCAAGGGTGAGAATGTGCTATGGAAGCCCACGCATAAGAAAGCTGAAAAAAAAAAAAAAAGTGCTGTAGAAACCTCTGGTGTTTCATGTACATCCATTCACAGGCACACACAAATGTATACAGTAATTGTTTTGAGACACAGTTTAGCTCTTTTTGCACCCATTAGAGGATTCTAATCATAAGAGTTGAGCAACATAAAAGCTTTTGAAGCAGAAAGCCTGGACATTGGTGTGTTACATCTAATGGAAACAATATTACACAGCAGTCTTTCACTTCCGAGACTGATTAGAAGCTGTACTGTATTTACCACACTATGAAGATAATAACCTGAGAGAACATTAGCATAAATCATTAATTCATTGTGGGGAAACTCTGGAAGAGGATATCTTTCTAAAAGGAAAATGATCACATTAAAATGCAAGCAAACTTTGAGGAAAACAAGCTGTGCCAAGTAAATGGTGCCAAAATTAAGTAACTCATAGCTATCATACTTGCTCTTCAATAGGAAGAATTTAGAGCACATGGAAATACAACAACAGCTTAGCAAACCAGTGGGGAAAAAATCAGCTGAGTGTTACGTTGGCTATCTGAAAGCCCACTTGCTGGCATTAAACAGATTATATTCCAAAAGGCTCATGTACCTAATAAATAGTACTGGAAGAGACTGAACAATACAGGACTGAGCACACATAGACTGTCCTGTGCTTATTACGAATTGCTTATCCTCAGTAAATGAAAAAGCAAGCAGGCAAAACCCTCCATATAAAAAATAATTAGAAAAAATCCAGCCATTTATTTATATTTATTTAATATTTATGTGTCCGTTTTAGAAATGGACAGGTGACATTGCTTTGTAATAATTTCAATTAATATAAATGATGTTACTTTTAATGCAATTTACAACCTCATAAATAACCAACCTGAGGAGAGAAGCAAGAAAACAAAAGAAAAAAGCCACCCACCATTTACCCAGTGACCAAACAGCAATATGAAAGATATCACATTCCTTTTTCTATGCTCTAGATACAGAGGAGCATTTTGATATTCCAAATATTAAGGGACATTATTTGCTATTGATACTTTTAAATCATTACTAAAAATGCACTTGACACCTCTTGGGAAAGAAAAAAATGCTGCACGCCCTAACTTGCAGCTTCTCTTTTAAAGCTGACACCCGTCTGTCTCCTTACTGCACAAAATAAAAGGCAAGCCTTCTGTTTTGCAGGCTTCAGGTCACTTGCTCAGTTGTTCCCCTCAAATCACAGCATGCAAGGGCTGCATTCCACCTGAGGAGTATTCCCAGGCAGAGATGCCTGTGCTCACCAGGGTAGAAGGGGGCATTCCAGGCTGTGAAGCTGATTGCACTGGGAGGGTTTGCTAACAGAGATGTCAATGAAGTAAAGGAGTTTCAGTACCTGAGTTAACAAGCTGCTGCTCCATGACCCCGCAGCCCAGGACCTCCATCCATTCTCCTTGGAAGTTGATCTCCATCTCAAAGGAAGGGTGAGTGAATGGGAAGTAGCAATCTACCCATCTGACTTGCAGTCCTGCAGCAGTGTTTAAAAAATAAATAAATATGAAAGGGTGTATGCTTAAAAGGCCATCCCTCCAACCATCTGTAAAACTTGCCCTTCAACTAATGACATGTATTACAGCAATCCAGAGAAAATAAATAGCAAACAAACTAATTTACAACACTTGTGGGCAGCGATAAATCTTAAAACCTGTGCAAAAAAATGACTATGTCTTTTCTAATATGAAAAATGCTTTGTGCAATTCAAGCACCCTTTGAAACCAAATCAATCATTTGTCAAACTCTAGCAACCACCTGGCATGGAACAAAAATGAGCCAAGATAATGGAAAAGTCAGTAATTTCGTTATTCTTTGCACCAGGAAATGACTAACTGCTTCTCATAGGAAAAGCTAGCTAAGTCTTTAATTTTTACTTAGTATTTTATGGATCATCTAGGCAAGTAATTTTTTTCACCAAAATTTAATTAAAATACAGAGCTATTCTCTCTGTATATGTTTAAAAATGAAAGTTAAAAATAGATATTAATACACACAAATAGAAATATATTCTCACAGAGCTGTACACTATTAAGGTATGCAACACGCATACAGAACATTCTGGACCAATTAGAAAAGTGCAAGGGAAAAAGCCCCACTTGGTAATTCCCCACTATCCTCCCCAGCTCAGCACCTCTGCAGATACCACTGTGCAGAGCAAGGAAAGTCCTGGCATCTCAGAGCAGTGCAGCCAGAAGAGGGCAAGGTCTTCAGTCCTGCCAAAAGCAGAGTTGTTGTCAAAGCCCTCATTATATTTGATGAGTTTTAGTTCTTCTAATGATTTACAGACGCTTTGTTTCACTAAACATTTTTTCCTAACCATTAGGTGTCAGGAAAGATGTCTCAGAAACATAAAAACTCAAAAGAGAACTGAAATGCAAATTCTGTAAGCTAAGCTAATACCTTAACCCCAAATACATCTTCTCTTCAGTTAAGTCAAATGCTAATCAGAGTTAGGATCATTAAGAACCAGGCAGGTCCAGCTTCAAAAATAAGGAGCACTGCAAAGGTAGTGTGGGTGACAGCAACTGTTAACATTCCTGGTTTGATCTTCAGGTTTTTTTGGGATTGTTTCATAAAAGGAGAGTCAAACATGAAATTGCATGATTCATACTAAAAGTTTTTCAAATAAAAATATTTTATGTAGCCTCAAGCATCAGATCTCCATTGATTAATTCTGAAAGATGAAATGTGGCTACAGAAACAATAAATTATGACAAAGGTGTACATGCATGGCCAAAACATAAAACACTTCCTAAGAGTCACAGGGAACTTTTCTAGATGCTATGAAATTTCAAATAGCATGGCATGTTTCAAAACAAACAGACTGATACTTCTAGATTTTCTTTGCTTTCTTAAAAACCAACCTCAGGAAAGCATAGGAGTAACAAAAGTTTTGTGACAATTGTATATATAGAACTCAGAAAACGAAGTATTTGCAATAGTTTCATTCACAATTGTATTGTGACTTACAGCAATCACTTTATTGCTCTTTTTTGTCTGCATGACAGTTAAAAAATACACAGATGAAAAAAGTCATGTATACAATATTATGCTGTGCAGAAAACATTTTTTTAATTTCCTGATCTTGGCATTTTTAATCCTTGGGCTGTGCACATACAAAATATTCTATTTAGCTTGCAAAAATTGCAACTGTAGCAACTACATTGAATATTCAACTAGTTTGTGTTCAGTAACAACATTCAGATAATGGTTTCTTATTAATCCTCTGATTACTTAAAAAATGAAGCTCTGGGAAAAAAAGGATTCCTCAGCTATTTGTTCTTAATTAAAATAAAATTTTAAAGGTAAAAAAAAAAGAATTTAAAGCTCTTCTTATTTCTGAACTTTAGTGCATATTAAGAGGCTTCTGTTTAAAATGCAAATAAGCAAACAAACAACATTCTGAATAAACAAAAACAAATTCACAATAAAGAAACAACTCTCACCTTTATTCTGTTCTCTAAATTAATGGTTAATCCCACATACCACAATAATTTTATTCATACAGTATCCAGGCCATTTGGGAATACCTCTGTAGTTTATATTCAAGTGTTCTTTCAGATTTTTGGCTCTAGAAGCAAAGGGTGCTCAGCCTTTGGCAACATTAACTGCATTTCTATAGAGCATCACAGAATAAATGGGTACATTTATTATTTAGATACAAAATATTGTCTTGGTGCTCAATATATTCCCAAGGAGTAAAGGGCATTGGTTACACTCAGCAAATTAAACCCCTAAGGACTTAAAAGGATTATGATGATTAGGCTTCCTGTAGTACTATATAGTTTTCCTGATTCAGTCTAGTTTATTTCTTCACATACAGCCTATGAAATACTGGCAAAATTGATCTTTTCTAGAAATTTTAGGAAGCCAAGAGAAATACATCTGTCTTAAAACAGGCACTTACAAAAGCATAATGTTGAATCTCATCAAGGCCTGACCATTAGGCACAAACTCTGTAGCTTTTCCGGTTCAAAGGAATTATTTGTGTTAACACAAACACACCTGCTCATTTCAGAGCCTCACAATGTCCATGGTTGTCCTTCCAGTGGGTAGAGGTCCACTCATAATTGTGCTGGGCTGATTCTGGCTGAACACCAGGTTCCCAGCAAAGGTGCTCTACCACTCCCCTCCTCAATTGGACCAGGGGTAGAAAATACAATGAAAGGCTCATGGGTCAAGATGAGGGCAGGAAGAGATCACTCACCAACTACAGTCATGGGCAAAACAGACTTGACTTGGGGAAAGTAATTTAATTTATAGCAAATCAAATCAGAGTAGATAATGGGAAATAAAAACTAAATCTTGAAAACAGCTTCTCCTATGCCTTCTTTCTTCCAGGCTCAACCCCACTCCCAAAATCTCTACCTCCTTCTCACCAGCGGCGGGGATGGGGAATGGGGCTGTGGTCATCCCTTATTTTCTCTGCCACTCTTCCCCTGCTCCAGGGTGGAATCATGCCCACCAAAACCAGTCCTTCATTAATTGCACCAGCATGGGTCCCTTCCACGGTGTGCAGTCCTTCAGGAACCTCCTACTCCAGCATGGGTCTCTCCACAGGGCCACAGGTCCTGCCAGAAGGCTGCTCCAGCACAGGTTTCCAACAGGGTCCTTTGCCTTCTTTGAGAATCCACCTGCTTCAGCACGGGCTCCTCCATGGGCTGCAGGTGGATCTCTGCATCCCCATGGACCTCCATGGGCTGCAGGGGCACAGCTGCTTCACCATGGGCTGCATCCTGGGCTGCAGGGGAATCTCAGCTCAGGCACCTGGAACACCTCCTCTCCCCTCCTTCTCCACTGATCTTGTGACTCAAAGGTATCTGAAGGGCTGTTTCTCACACATGTTCTCATTCCTCTCCCTGGCTGCAAATTGTGCAGGAATTTTTTTCTCCCTTTTAAAGTGTGTTATCCCAGAGGTGCTACTGCCATCACTGATGGGCTCAGCTTTGGCCAGCAGTGGGTCCACCTTGGAGGTGGCTGGCACTGGCTCTGTCAGACATGGAGCAAACATTTGGCAGCTCCTCACAGAAGCCACCTCTGCAACCTCCCTGCTACCAAAACCCTGCCATGCAAGCCCAATACAGTAACTTACATGTCAGATCAGTATGGAAATAGTGAATAATTATTGTTATTTCTGAACACTGAATCCACATAAGGAATTGGTCATAGCCTGCACTCAGAAGTAACGGTGTTATCGGATATTAAGCTAAACAAGTGCTAGCCTAATTGAGTCTTATAATGAAAAAGGCTTGACCAAAGGCACTGGAAAAGAAAGAAAAGAAAAAAGAACAAATCAAACACATTAAAGCAGCCTATTGCTACACTACAGCACAGAAGCAACAAAGCCTGAGACCCAGATGGTCTCCACTGACCAGAAATTCTCTTTGTTGCTGTGAGGATTATTTTTAGAGACGAGGTCATGGAAGAAAAAGGAGAGGGGTGCAGGGAGGGTGCTGGGAAGCACATAAGGTATTGAACTGTGGCCTCTTGAGGTGTGTGTCGATTTGTAAGTACTCCACACCTCGTTTCAGATAATTCATCATACTTGCTGCAGACAGGAGCTGGCTGCCCATATAAACCTGCATTAGCTCACATTTTTTCAGAAGTTATTAGCCAGACCATTATGTCCTTGATAAATGATTTTTTTTTTAACTCCTTACACTCATAGATCTCCATGCACTCAAAGGAGGCATCAGTACAACAGAATTAAGCAGGAGAATGAGCAGAACATGTTTGATTTAAAAGATATCCGGTGGCGGTTCAGTGAGAACCAGCAGTGGCAAAGCCATCAGTCAAAGCACAGCATTACTCACTCTCCTGCCTTCCCTTTCCAGTGCCTAGGAACTGGGTAGATAAATATGGGACAGCAGTGAATTTTGAGCCATTTCATGTAAAGCAACAAACCACAGAACCAGCACACAGTCATTATTTTCTATTTGCTATGGTAAGATTGCTTCTGAATCCCTCAGGGTGCAGAAAGCTTTTGGCAAACTACAGAGGGGTTAGAGAAAGAACCATAGTTGAGAAAGGCTGGCTAACTTTATGAGGAAATCTCAGCCAGCCTTGTTACTAGGTAACTAAAATGAGAACTAACAGACTACCTACACTGGCAGAACTGTACGGGGAGATGGAGGTGTAATTTAAATTAGTGGATTTTAAGCGTGCACCTTATGGAGGCAATAGAGGAGAACTAAGAAAGGTGATGTCTAGGTGTAGTATTTGAAATGGATTCCTGACAGAAAAATGGAAGAAACTGAAAGACAGTTACTTATAGAATGCAAAATCAGGCATGTCATACCACCAGAAAATGCCATAAAAAGAATTACTTTACACTGTCAAGCTTTTAAGACAACTGACTGGATGCTCCAGAACTTTCTCCCTCCACTAATATCTGTCATTCCTTTCCCTCCTGGCAAAGCCAGAAAGACATAAAAGGAAAAATTTTTGTAATAAGGATAAGTTCAGATTCTATTAAGTCTTCAACCTTCCTCAGAACAACACAGTGATTTTTAAGCAACTTTTTTTTGTCAACCCTGACTTGTCCAAAATGTGTGGTAGGAATCAGGTGGAGCCCAACTGTCTCATTAAATATTGTGAAAACTATCCTAGAGCAAAGCAAAAAAGAAAAAAAGAAAAAAACCCAAGCAAAAAAACAAAAAACCCCAAACATAAAACCAAACAAAAAACCAACCAACCAAAAAATAAACAAACAAAAACCCAACAAAAACACAAAAACAAAAGGCAAACCAGTAGTATGACCTTTCTGCAGAGATCCTCAATCTATTATCAACCTAAGCTAGTAAATTTCCCAAGGAAAAACTGCAGAAGCAGAGCTTCCAAGTCCAGGACTTCAGGTACAAGCTAGTTTATGGAAAACCAACATGTACAGCAGACTTAACCTACAATCCAAACAATCTGCCTATAAAAAACAGCTGACTGTACAACAATGCAACATTTCAGTCACTTAAGGCAGCTGTGGTCATGCTATCCTGCTAGAAAAGATGTGCAACTTCACTACAATATTCTGACAGCTGACAGCACGGGTAATGAAGAATACAACTGATGTCAAGTATAAAGGAATTAAATTTTTGCTTTCAACAGAACATGGGGCCTTAGAAAATATCTACATATAGGAAAACCAGAAATTTACTAAGAGCAACACATTTAAACAGATTTTAAATTTTAAGTTAAAATTTATGAGTCAAGATACAAAAAGTAATCAAGAGTATTGTGTAAAGAGTAAAATGCTAGTTAAAAGATGACAGCTATCAGAAGACAAATTTATTTATGTGTGCCCCACAACAGTTGCAGTGCACTAATCTCACATACCTTGTGCCTAACATGAACTTTGAAAACTTTGAATTCCAGTATCTCCATGAATGGGGCAGGAGGGGGAATGCACATATATATATATATGCACATACACATATATATATATATAAAATTAAATTTAATTCAATAACTATATCTTGTGTTTGTATTCCAGGAAAAACATTAGGGGGGTATAGAAATAGAAAATCCCAACAGTAAGAAGGTGGCATCTACTTTTAGTTTGTGCATTTAAAATAATTTACAAATATATTTTAATGTCTTTTTAGCTACCGTGTGGACTGTATAAGAACTAGTTATACCCAACATGCTGAAGTTTAAAGTGCAGCATCTGTCAACAGTTAGAGAAAGACAACACTGCAGACTGAGGTACCACTAATAACTCTGAGAAACTGTTCACTTTAAACAACCTCAGTATCTGAGGTTGATCTAAATGTATCATTCTTACTGTTACTCACTTTCATCCCAATTTTGTATATTTCAAAAGGTCACTGTTAAGTAAAATACACACATAAGAAGCTCTGAGCTGAGGAACTTAAAACTTCTGTGCAGGTAGAATAGAGCAATAAGTGGCAAAAGTTTTGCATGCTCTAAGTCAGCTTTAGAAATTCAGAAAAATACTCAAGCAGTCATGCATAGAACTTGGTACCATTAGCAATCCACTCTTGGAACTACTGCTCTAAGTGCAGTAAATGACCTTAGAAAGTAGGAAAGATATCTCATGCATTCTAATACCACCCCCTATTTCCTCAACAGAAAAATGAATCATCTCAGAAGAGCAGCCTCCTTGCCAGGAAATAGCACTCATGTAGCAATTCTGACTCGGGCCATTTATAAATTCAGTTCCTGACACTGAAAGCAGGTATTTCTGAGGAGAGAATACTTCATTCACATACACATTCACTAGCCTCCCTCATTCTACTGTAAGTACCAAAAGACAATTCCAGTTCAGCTTGATGTGAACTTAGCAAACATGGTCTGCCCTCAGCTGGAAGGTTTAATTTATCTGCACAAGGGAAGGGCTCACGGCGCTGTGCGCGCACACGGTGGAGCAGCACACGGACACACGCACCCCTTCCCTGCTCCTGCAGGATCTGAATGCTGCCCAGCTGCACCAAAGCTCTCATGCACCCCAGATGCAATGCTGCACCCATGCTCCATCCCTCCATGGACACCCACGAGGATGGAGCAGAGGCAGTCCTGCACATCTTTGTGCTGGAGCTGGAGTTGCCTCTCCTTGCAGGACCCACACGAACAGACCTTTAGCACACAGCTTCTGCCAGAGCGCTGCTTGCAGTTGGGTCTCCACACATCCCCACCTGTATTCGTGCCCAAGACGTTACTCTGACACTCTGCACACCAAAACATTCTCACAAAAACCTGCTGAGTCAGCACAGTGCAGTGTGCACCAGTATTTAGGAAAACTCAGAGAGGCCTCTTGGAAAAACCCACCTGGCTGTTTCTGTATTGCCGGCTGCCAACACAACCCCTAAGCCTCCTGTCTGTGGCACACAGCAAAATGTTTCTCAAAAGCCCAAATGACCACAGCCATCAGCAACCTGGGGGAAAAGGTGCAAGAACCTACCATCACCAAAGATGTGTGTCATGAGCTTTGTGAGCACTTGCTTCAGGTTGAACTCCACCAGCCTCACAGCCTCCATGGTGTGACACTCCTGCTTGTGTGCAGTGCGATGGCCTTGCTCAAACAGCTGTAAACCTTCACCATCTTTAATGCTGGAGAACAACTGGAACAAAACCACAAAAACGCTGTTTTGCATCAGTGACCTTCTGAAAATAAAGAATGAAGTTTCATTGATTTAACCGAGAATCTTACCTGCTAGGTCTGCACTGTGAAAAACAAACAAAGACTGTGACTTTATACAAATTCTGTTCACTAAATGCAGAGATGAATCATCATAAGAACAAAAATACCCAAATAATTAAATCTGGTTTATTTCCGTATCTTCAAATAATATAATTAGCTATGGGAAAATAATAACTTACAAAATAAGCATCTCTCTTTTTCTGATTCAGTTACTTTGAAAGTTATCACGCAGAACAAAGTACTCTGTACAGTGTATGTAAATTACATCCCAAAAACTACAAAACATAATGAATACAATGGCATTTACCAGAACTTCAACTCTTTTAGTACCTGAACGATACAAAAGAAATACCAAAACAACAAAAAAGAAACAAAAACCACAAAAAAAAACCAAAAAACCAAACCAAACCAAAAAAAACACAACAACCCAAAACCAAAAAAAAAACCCCCACCCATCCAACCTCACCTAACCAAACCAACCAACCAACCCCTGGCAGTTTGATGAGACTTAAGCTGCTTGCAGTTTATTCATCCTGGGTACAGTTTATATTCATTTAAGGACTACCATTTTCCTGTATATTCCCAACACAAGATCCTTTTTGTTACCAGGAATTTTGTCTATGGTGTGTTTAAGGATTCACGATCTCAGGTGGGGGTTTCCAGGTAAGTTACAAAGCACAGGGACAGCTGTTTTGGGATGTGGCAGACTTGCTCTTCATTCAGATGCTGCTTCCCACCACAGCTGCTGCAAATTGAAGATTTCTGTTTTCTGCATATCCCCACATGTTTTTGGCCAGGTGATCCTGGCCAGATACACACCAGCAAATCTCTATCCTCTCGGAGAGACCAATAAAACACATTCATTAAACAACATTGTTGGAGGCTCTCTATCTTGGGGAGACAAGCAGGCGGTTTTACACTCTAAAGAGTATTTTTTTTTAATCCTTATAGCTGTACAAATCCCCCATATCTGGGGTGGAGTATGGAGGGTAGGGAGAGCCAGGTGTGAAAGTGTTTCTAGTGCCCTTTCCTACCCCTTCTCCTCTACCTTCCCCTAGTCAATCAAGCACACACAGAGGGAAAAAACATGCACTGAGATTTTCTTCCCATGAAGTCTCCCAGCACAAATAGCTCTTACTCAGGAGATGCCACGAATAGCGCGTACCTTAACAACTCACGGATGCCCACAGAAGTTGTTTTAACTGCAGTTGGATGCTTTCAGAGCACTAAATGCTCTAAACAAAAAGTTAATGTGAATCTCTAGTAGTCCACA
Source organism: Brachypodius melanocephalos (assembly GCA_013398615.1). Taxonomy (NCBI): domain Eukaryota; kingdom Metazoa; phylum Chordata; class Aves; order Passeriformes; family Pycnonotidae; genus Brachypodius; species Brachypodius melanocephalos. The sequence goes on along the minus strand of VZSR01003809.1, from coordinate 2,248,998 downwards.
AATGCTAGATACCATTAATTATGACTAGTTTCTAGCACATTTCCAACAGACACAATGAATGAAGAGTCTAAGTTTAGATAGCAGGCAAACTAGCACCACAGTGGATTAAAGGAATTTAAAAAAAAAAAAAAAAAAAAAAAAAAATCCATTAGCATTTAACTTTTTATTGCTAGCCACAAGGGGATTGCTGGCAGATTGAGAAAACACTTTGGTTAATCTCCTTAGTGTGCTGCAGAAAATACTAAATTACAAAGGGAAAGTATAAATACCAAATAAAATGATTCTCCACCAGTCTAACAAAAATGCCTTGACTTACCAAAAGGCAGCAGCTTAACAAACAAAGCATCATACTTTTAAATAACAGATTCTTTATTCAAGTGCTCATCTGAAAGATTAACCCCCCTTCTTCTTACTGACATCATTCCTACCTTGACTGGAACAAGCAGATAATACCCACCCTACAACTAATTTGCTGTCAGCAAGGCAGATCGGTCATCCAGCATGTGGTTTTGAAAGCCAGGGGAATTCAGAGAGGCCAGCATCAGCCTAGAGAGGATAATTGTCTCAGGCTCACCAGGTGGCCAACGGAGAGACACAGAAGAGCAGAGAGTGGCTAAATTAGGTTCCTGCTCTGAGCTACGGTATACAGGTAGCTATTTTTTCTATTGACTGACTCACTCACTCACTCAGCCAGAAACACCCTTCAGGCAACAGAGATGTTCCCTCTTTGGACCAGAATACACTGTATTTACACACTAGAAGGTACATTTGTTATTTTACCTATCAGCAGTATTCTAGGACATGAAACTCTCTTCCTCCTTTTCCCCTTCACTCCTCCCTCCTGCTTAAGACTGGCTTCTCAGACCACTGCAAAGAACACACAGTCTGGACACTTACCTCTAAAACACAGAACACATACCAACAAGTACACAGAAATACTTTTCCTTACTGTTGCATTATTTCTGAAGTGTTGATACTGCAACTACAGTCATCAAAATTCTATTTCAGTGGTTTATATCAGATGTGGAAACATGCAAGAACCATTAAATAATTTTAATCAACCACAATCCAGCCCTGTCACCTGCCTGAGCCCTAATCCTGCCAAGCCAGTCATATACATTATCTCCTTCTGCAAGCCAGGACAAGGGTCCATGCAGCAGTGTACTGAGCCAGGCTAGGAGGTGGGTCCAGATGGGCGGTAACTCAGCAGAAGGGAAGAAACTGAGGGATGTGAAAATGGCCAAGTTCAGCTTGGTAATCAAATATCAGCATATTAGCAGCACCAAGAGATGAGCTGGCACATGGAACAGGGCTGGGTCACTTTGGGAAGGCGTGACTCTAGTCCAGTTCAGCCAGGCTCTGATAACACAGTCATAGGGAAGTCCCTGAAACAGGCAAGACAGCAGCCCCTGCTTACAGTCAGGCACTGAGAAGCACTTTGGTATTCTCCATAGAGCTGCAGATGGGATTATACCGAGAAAAAAAAGGGATACCTTACAGTTGTATTAATATTTATTCCCAACTTTCCATTCACTGACATTGCTATGTCAATACGAGCAGCTTTAAACCAATACACCAATTTCACTATTACAATGATTGAACTGTGCTAAGTACATGTCTGGGATTAGAAACACTTCAACATTTCTGTATACATAAAGCCAAGAAAGTCAAAGCTTGAATAAAATGAAGAATCACCAACAGTCGCTCCTTTTTGATGTCAATTTTTCTCAAGCACATATCTGAGCCAGCGGAGAAAAAAAATACCTAACATCTTGCATAAAGCAAGATGACACATCCAAGATAACACTTTCACGTACATTCATTCCTTCAGTGCAGACTAAAACAGCAGGCACTATCTTATTGTATTGAATACAATCAGTCACTACTACCAGCAGGAAAGAAATTTCCTGTAGCCATAAATCGAGTACCTACATGTCTGTCTAGTGTAAGGACAAGAAGATTTTTCTTTAAGTGAAGGTGTGCCAAACATTGATTATTGTATCACCACGAAGAAGACAAAAAAATTAGCACTCACCAAGATTTATCAGCTCACTGATGCTGCATTACAAAGGAGAAGGCAGAAAGGAATTGAAGTGACCTAACCATGTGGCATGACGTTTGCTCACAGTTTAGCTCATAATAAAAATAAATTAAAACTTGATAACATGTAATGGCAGGAAGACAGAGTTTTAACTGGACAAGTACAAACAGAGCTATGGTCCTTCAAAAGCACATTCCAGTATTTCTCAGCCTGGCACGAAGGGCAGAAGTAACATTTGGGATCTAAACAAAGACCCCAACATTTCCTAAGTCATTTGACATACATTTTAGTCTCACATCCCTTCATTATCCATACATTTAGTATTCAAAATTAAGTGCCTCTTTGCAGGATGGCATTCAATGTAGGTTTCAGATCAGAGAAATCTGTAACTATATCCTGTCTTTCCACAATGCAGTTGTGTATTCCTCCTGCCACTCATGCATACACCAGTGATTAAGATAATGAATAAATCATGCTCATGTACTTATACTCAAAAGGCAAACCAGCATTTAAGATTATCTCTATATGAGGATCTGCATGTGACTACACCAAACCTTGCCACACCAAATACATTTTGTCTCACTGGCCCTAATAAAATCTCTAAAAATGAACCAACAGCTGCACTCTGAATCCACTTACGAACTGCAAACCCTTTCCACAACATTTTAAATGTGCTGTGAAACTCAAGACTCAACCAATGGATCAGGAATGATGAAGATGATGCCACCAATAGACAGTTCAAAGAGAAAACCCAATTTCACTCTCAGCCAGGCTCCAAGGTGTAACCCCTGATGCAGTCAGCTTCAGGTACCAAAGAGGTACACAGCCCATGATCCACATGACAGAAGGCTCTTCACTGCATATCAGTAAGGCTTGGGGGGACACAGAAAATGGCAAAAATTATTTCAACCCACACACTTGAAGGTGGTCATCTCCATTTCTACATCCTTCCATTCCAGTTCTCCAATTACAGCAAAGAAAGGTAACCTCTGTTCTTTTTTGGGAGGGGAGGGCTGGGGGTTTTTTGTTTGTTTTTTTTTTTAACCTAAACAAAGTGTTTCTGTAAGAAAAGAGAAAACAATAAAGATGTTTTCAAACCAGAAAGAAAAAGTAACACTGCTACACAGACATCCAATATAATGAGACATTTTTGATAGATTTCTGTTTCTGTAGCAGTAGAAATTCCTTTACTTTTAAGTACCTTAGACTTTTCAAATACACTTGTGGACACTTTGCTCTTTTCTTTTTTCCCTGCACAATTTAAATATTGCATTGAATAGATTTAACTGCTTTATTCTGAAAAGCTTTCTTGGTTGTTTGTTTGGTTTTTGTTTTTTTAAGCTGGACAACAACAAATAAGACAAAGTCTGAAAAAAATATGAAGTCTTTTCAGTAAAAGATGCACCATCGGTTTTCAAACTTTCTAGACAATGGATCACTATGAAAATCTAACAGACCTTCTGATGCCCTTCACTGTCAAATTTTTGACTAAAAATAACAAAGAATACCATTTGGATCCTCAGATCAGTGAAGACCTATTTATTACAGCATGATTTATACACCCCAACCTGGCAAATACTGAATAATACAATGTTCACAGCTTGGATTAATACCAGAGAAAGTGAAATCAGTTCCACCTAAACTAGCCAGGCTCTTCATTGCAACTACTCAGTTCAACTGCAGCTTCAGGAGTAAATTCACCTCCGAATATTCTAGCAAAGTAATGCTGCTGCTCCTTGTTTTTTACCAAGGTGGGTCCAGTTCAAGCGCCTCTGCTCCTGTACCGCCCTCACTGCTCCCTGTGAGAAGGAGGGTCATGTCTCAGACTCCTTGGGACCAAAGCTTTGCTCACAATCCTATCCAGAAGTTCTAGAGGGCTAAGAAGGATACCTTTACTTGGTCATTTAAGCCTTTAAAAATATTTGCTCCTTGGTTCCCAACAAAACACTGCTATTATGACTCCCACTCACAAGCACACTCAGACATACTGTAAAAGCTCCAAATCAGTCCGTAAAATAGGCTGATCCCTGGATCATAAATGGATTTCTATTCCTTTACATATGAGGATTAAAAAAAAGGGACCAAGGACAGGAAGGAGCTTTTTGTTGATACAATGCCAGAGCAAAAGCCCAGTGTCCAAAGCTGCAGTAACATACAGGATTTTGGAGAAGTCAAACCCGAAGACACAAGTTTTCCAAGGGGAAACCCAGCATGGCAGTTGTTGCAAAAAAGCCCCAAAACTGCAGATGAGTGGTCAATCAGGAGTTCACATCATCCCAAACCACAAGGAAAAGGATAAAAGCAACACCTTTTTAACAATACACCAGGAATACTGCCAAGGTACTCAAGTATGGGAAGATGAGGAAAGGAGCGTGTATTTAGATGAAAAAGAGAAAACTCTACTAATCTTCTATTACCTATAACAAGAGCTTTTACATCTCAGGATATAAACACTAGAAGCTACAATACTGACTTTTTAAAAAATTATATATAGTGCTTTGGAGGAGCAATCCTTTACTTGTAACTAGAGTATTTACCCTTTTTCCTTTGCATGCTAACAAAAAAGTTTCCATTTCCACCAAAAGCATTTCAGTGGAGAATAAAGATGAATCCCTACTACTTCTAGCACAAACAAGCCTGATGAGAGCATCATTTTTTCATCTAAACAATCTTGTATTGGCCTCCACTAGAACAAGGTTACTAAATAAGAGAAGCAATTCCTGTGTTTTAGCATCTGTTCCCCTTAAAATTTATGTATAATTCAGTACAGACTATAAAACACCGTATGAAGTCTCCTTCAAAAGTGTAAACACTTTTTGTTATCAACTGAAAGCTGTTCATTGACTGCCATTGGGTTTATATTGGCTCCCTCTTCTGGCTGACATACACAAAGTGCAATTTAGTTGAGATTTTCTTCTCTTTTTCCATAAATTACGGAGCTGCACCAAAGGTAGTGGCACAGCATGGAAATTACTTCTCTTATAATCCACCCAGGAAAACTGGCCAGTTCAAGTCTGACTACAGCAGTATCAAAATTGCCAATCCAAAGCACTAACTGAAAGAAAAAAAGCCATACACCATAGAAGGAAAAAAAAAATTCTGACCTCAATTAGGAGAAAAACAGGAATGTTGGAGGAATTGAAAACCAAAGGGTATCATTTGGGGGTACTGTTTAAGAAGAATGGTTCGTTTTATGTTCAGAATTCTGAAGTAGATCTGGGAAGGTATTTTTGGTTCTGGTTTTAACTACTTATATTAGTCAGTTTCTAAGTGTTCTTCTACTACATTCAATAATAATTACCTAAAATACTTTAAAATATATTGAAAACATGTCCAAATGTATTTTCAGATGTTCTTTGATAGCAGTCCAAAGACGTTTTTTAAAAGTTTATGAGAAATTTAAGCATTAATTTTTCTAACTTTCAGTAGTGAGTTAGTTTGGGAGATGGGAATTTCTTTAGCACTTTAATATTTACACTCAGACTAAGCTGCAAAAATGCATCAGTTACCTGCCCATCTTTGAATTACAGATTACTTTTCTCTTTAAAAAGTAATCAACCAATCATTATGAAAAAACATATAGTCAAAAAAGAAAATAGCTCACAAATATCTCAGAAAAAAATACTGTAAAATTGCCAAACTTAGCTTCTTTCTCCAGATTATACTTCAACATCCTGATGGTAACTTTGATACAAAGAATTATGCTGAAGGCTTCCATCACAGGAAAGGAGTTTTAACCTAGTCACAACTATGGAATCTGGGATTTGTAAAGGAGACATACTTTTGTACACCTCCTACATCTTTTGTATCCTACCTAAAATTTCAGCTGAGGATAAACTGACATTTCTCCCACACCTCCTAAACTGAGATCAAGCATCAAATTCCTCTAAATTCAAGTTCTTGTAAAATCACTCTAGGCTTTTTGTCTTTCTTCTCACATCTTCTTAGGTCTATGGTAACTTAGACTGAGAAGGCAGTGAATGATAAATGTAAAAACCAAAAGAACAAATCAGAGCAGCAAACTGACAACAGCACATAAAACTACTGTATTGGCCATAACATGAAATGTACCCAGGGCTTGTAGCTAAGAACCAACAGTTTTTCCCTTGGTTCCAAAGATTCTGATCCTTGATATTTGTGCAAATTTCCACTCACCAGAGACTGTAGCCTGGTTAGGAATGAAAAGTCTGAGACAAGGGTAACAGGCCCTGACAGTCGCACATTTCTGCTCAGTGGGTTACAGCTTAAACCTGAGTATAAATAAATGAATATCAGAGTATTTCTCTCATGTAGTATTACCTCTATTTAGTCTTTGTTCCGCTCAGACGGTTCCTTCTGGAATTATTTAAATGTGGATTATTCTGAACAGACAACCAGAATACAAAACACAGAAACAGTCCCCAGTGAAATTTCAGAATTACACATTCATTTTTTTCCACAAGGCTCTTGTGATTATGACTGTAGAAAGTGATATATATTGAAACACGAACTGAAGCAAAAAAGGATGCATCAGATCATGCTCAGGTTTATAATTTTTGCACATTGCCCAATAAACAACACTTTACACATTGTACACCACACCACTGTTCTTTCTTCATCTGCATAGAAAGCTCTCCAATAACATTTCAATCATATTGGGGAAAAAGAAAGAAGAGAAAAAGAAACAAATCTCCAATGCAATGAATTAAATTGTTAAGAATTGTGTATTTGTAGATAGAACTCTGTTTCAGTGAAAACATTTCTGTAACTCTGTTCCTAGTTATTCAAATCCCATTACTCCTACTATTAAATTTGTAGAGTAGAAATAAATAGTCTATCATTAGGACCAACACTTCTTGAGGGGTATATTCACTAACAAGTATTTCAATGATCAATCACACCTGAGGCTGCAGGAATTTCACCCTGCAAGAATATTGATGTTATAATTTTGTGGCAGATAAAATATTTCCATCCAAATGACTGAACTTCTACTCATTTAAAAAAATAAAAAGGTTGTGACAAACAAAAATGGTTAAGAAATGGTATTTTTGTAATATAGTATTGTATACCATATACCCTGATTGTATTCCTAAATAGGCCCACGTGGAAAGAACGGCAAACAAACAAGGCTGGGTAAGTCTGCAATACTTCCATCCCGTGGTTCCAAAGAAGCAGCTGCAGGCTGGATTCAGTAGCACATGGCTCTCAGGACACCTGCAGAGGCAGCAGAGGCAGGTATGTGCTCACAGTGGAACAAGCAGTGGCTGCTCAGGGTGGGAAAGTGCAGGGCAGGCAGCCCCTTCCATCACGGAGAAAAGCAGTGCTCTGTGATTACCTTAGTCTTCCCTCAGGCATCCAAAGGCATCAGGCTTCTCTGCCAAGCTCCTGTCACCCGTTGGCAAGCACATTAAGAACGGTCTACATCTCAGTATTATTAGAATAAGCTAGTTTTAGTTATAGAACTGTGAATTTGGCAGTATTGCTACAAGCATACACGAATTATACAAATCAATTACTATTTGGAAAACAAACTGGCTGATATTTACCACTGATCAATGATGCAGCAGAGTACTTAATGACACCCAGGCATTTGCAGAACATGCAAACTGTGCCAACAAAACATATAAACTTAGGAGTCTTGGACATCCACCTAGAGCTCTTTAGCTGATGCCTCTGGACTCTGATGGGTTTACTGTTTATGCACCACACATAACTATTGGCTGCAACAGATGAGTCCTCCAATGCAAACAGCTTCAGGATGAGATGAAGAATGGAACAATGCCCTAGAAAATGACATTTATTTACAGAAGGTTGGCATTATTAAAACAAAAAGAAAAGACAAGTGAAAACTGCACTTTGGAAGTAGCTGTAACAACTTGCATCCAATGAGTACTTCCAGAATTAATTTGATAGAGGTTTTGGTAAAGAGATCTCACCAAACTGTCACAACCAAACGAGAGTTGTGACAGAAATAGAACAGAGTTGTGCAGATCATTAACTGAACAAGTTGTTTCATTTCAGATTATGTTTCACTTTGCCAGCTTTCAATAATATTGCCTTTCTATTTTTTCATGTTTTCCTAGGGAATGTTACGGTTGCTTTAAAATTCAACACTTTCCATCTACATTTTTCGCAAATTAAAAATATTGCTATGCGATAAACCACTTGATCTTTATCACTGTGCAGCATAACATTGTTGCTGTAACGTGCTTACACGCACGAACCTTGTTGATGCGGATGAAGTTTGCTTGCAGCAAACATAAGACCAAGCAACTTACCCAAAATGTCCTTCACCCCAGCTAGAGAGTTCATACCTCATGGCAGGAGAAGAGGCGCACTCCCTCCATCTGATGGAAGACTGGGTAGTGGGTGTTATCAATCGTGTCCCGACGGTAGACATCTCCCACGGCCAGAAAGGCGTCCAGCCCAGAGCGTATCAAGTCCCATTGATGAGCTGATGTATGTGCTCGTAGCATGTGGTCACGGTTCAAGTAATAGTTATCCTCTTTCCTTCTGCTGGCATGGTTTTGTGGAATAAGCAAACTGTCAAAATTCTGCTGGACGGTAACCACTGGAGAAAGACCGTCATACACAGAAAAGAGCGGAGTCCCACGGCGGCCCAGATAATGTTTGTAGAAGTGCTCCTTCACCTGCTCCTTGATTAGCCACAAAGGGTGATGTTTTCTGTTGTGCAAGTTCTTCCCCACCTTGGAAAGAATCTTCTCTGTGACATTGCTGTAGTCATCTTGAGGATAAGATTTACCAAGAAGTTCCACAGTATTTGAGTAGGGTGTACCAGCAGGAAAATCTGAAGGTACGGACTTGGATGAAGAACGCCTTGAATGGGTGGGAATTCCTCTTACCTTTACTTTTGGAGATAAAGCTGTTTTAGAATACTTAGCTACTCTCATGAATTTCCAGAGCATTGCCATTGTAAAATATTTTATGATCTAGAGAAAGAAAAGAAATTAAAAATATTTGAGTTAGGAACTGCAATGTTGCTGCAGGAATTGCTATTATCTTAGGGACAGATAAATCCAAATGTCCGCTTGATTAGTATGACAAAGTTCCCATTATAAACCAGTCTTTTGACTTCAGAGGACGGAAAATACCCTTGTGGTCAAACCCCAGCTAGATTATTTTATTCAGTTATCAGGCTTCTGCATGACTGCACCAGTATTAATGACTCTAGACCTAGCCTGAACCCCATTCCAGATGATGCTCTTTAAAGATGAATAAACATCAGGCCTTCTGTGGAACAATATTTTTCATCCAATTAAAACATGCGGCAATAACCAAATAATACTTAAGAGAAACTCAGAAACTTAACAGTGCCCTTCAGCAGTCAGAACTCGCTCATAATAAGCAATTAACTTACTGCTATATCATCTCCCCCATTAGCAGGAGCTGCAGAACATGTTCCACATCTACCTGATGCATGCGGCACGCACTATGCAATCATCACTAATTCTTATTTAATGCCAGACAAAACCAGTTTAACCTTTCAAACTACTGAACCACTGTGAAAAAACAGATGGCCAGACAAGTCATATATTTATACATAAACAGCTTATTAAATTCACATATGAGCATTGCACAAGATTCACAATGAAGACTCCATATAGTCAGAACCAATGTTAAGATTTTGCAGTGAGCACAAAACCCCTTTTTCCATATGTTCCCCAGGATGGTTGTTTTCACAGCTTCCACTGCCGTACAGGGGAGGCAGGCTTATCAGATACCAGGAAGGCAAAGTGATGAGATTCTTCAAGTTGTCTGAACTGAAGAACTCCTTTCCCATCAAAGGGCCATCTTTACACATCCTCCCTGTTCACAGACAGGCTTCATGTGTATACAGCTGCATTCTCTGTAGAGTTCAAAGATAATACCAAAACCAAAGAGTTCTGAGAATGATTGTTACTTCAGTTACTCCATATGCATAAGCCCATTCTGAGATTAAAAATTACTTGGAAATCTTTAGCTGGGCTTCAGAAATACTAGCTAAGGTTCCAGTAAAATAATTAAGCATCAAAATTTGCTTATTATGGAATGGGAAAACAGAGGCATTAGAAGTTAAGTGACTGGGGAAATCCATCTGCTACAAACAAACTGGCTTACATTTCTCTATGAACCAAGAATTACAGAGCTACACATTTTCTGAGTGAAAGAATTTTCTGTGAAAGTCATCTTAAAGACCTGGGGGGAAAAAGGCCATAAGCAATAATAAATGCACCACAGTCTTCAAGGGATACCTTTAAATTACAGTATCTGGCTAGCTTTCCACAGGAACATAAGGAAAACAACTGTAAGTAACAAAATAGACAAGGTGAGACTATTTTTCATACTCTCACAAAATATGTAGGCAAATAGAACAGACATACTAGAATAGAGAGTCCCAGAAAAAAAAAAACAAATGTGTAAAAAGTAAGGAGCATAGTCACATTTGGCTTTCTTCCTTCTGGCTTACATCTAGAAGTTTTCCATAGGTCTATTTCCTCAAGTAACTGTATCTCAATCAATCAAAATAAAGCCAAATTGGGTAGACAGAAATTAAACCTGGCAGGGAAGAGTAAGATTACTGAATATTTAGTTTAATCCTTTTTGTGGTAGAATACCTTTAGAAATAAAGAACAGCCACAAATTTTATCTAGTGTTGAAACTTTTAAGAATGACTGCCTTTGGCGGGGGGCAGTTAAGAGTTTACAAAACTATTTCACCAAATTAGCTCTTGATCATTACTGAGAATGTTCTTCCATAAGTGAATTCACTCACACACTCTGATAGAGGCTAAGGAAGGGATAGTCTTACATTTTGGAAAGAGAGTCCATTCTCCTGAAACATACGTTCTCCTTCATGGAAAGTGAGTTCTCATTTTCAAACAGCTGCTTGAAATACCCAGTCCTAGTCAGATAATGAATTCAGCTTTCCTTAAGTAAATATCACCATCTGCCCATACATTTATTTTTCTAAAAACTTCAATTCAAAACTTACACATAACTATAATGCACAAAAAAACTCTCATAACTTTATCATGATTCTTGTGATGTTTGCTGCTTTCTTAAATATCATTCCTCTGAGAATCAGACAACCATATGAGAAGATTAACTTTCACATAAACAGTTTTGATGATTACAAATTTATGGAAAAAGAAACATGAACATGCACCACAAGTATTGGGGGGGAGCATTCCTGTTTGTTTGTTGAAGAGTCATTAATTTTAAAGGGAGACTCCACTAATACATCTTCAAGGGCTTACCTGATCATATTTCAGTTCCATATTTCAGGAACCCTGCTATCCGTTCCTGATAGTTTAGAAACGCTCTCTTTTCTGAGCAAGTGATATATACTCCTCACAAACTTGTACAGGAGAAAAACCTACAGATGAACTTGTATCAGAGTTTTCATCTAACAGTATCCCTGTGCTTTAAATAGTTGAACGGCATTGTTACCTGCATTATTATTCCAATCCAAAGTAAAATCTGAACAGTAAATAATGTGAGCAGTAAGAAAAGTTACAGGTTTTTGATGAGTTATCCAATGTCCAAGTGCTGCAAACACGAAATGGGCCCCTAACTTGGTATCACACAGAGCTCCAAAAACACTGAAGTCTTTCACCAACACTCTGCTGCCTCCCTCTCTCACCAGAGTCATGTATTCCTCGTTCAGAATCACGACAGAAAAATGGTATTGGACTTAGTTCAACTCAACCGGTGACAAGTTACATTTAGGCAGAGAAACCACAGAGAAGAAAGAAAGTAAAATATGTTTACACTCTGCAGACTGTACACAAAATCTTCAAATCAAAGTAATGTTTACCAAGGCAGAGAGCAGCACTGGAAAATAAAGACATATCTTTACCTTTCTTTTAACAATAAATACCTAGTGTTAAGAATACACTAATTACTTATGTGCACTTATAATAAACAGGCATTTATGTCTATTTATTTCTGTCTACAGTTATCCAAACATCTGGAAAAGCAGTTTAAATGTATCATTTCCTGCCTTTATTTCCACCATGCTTTTCATTTGGCAGGGAAACAAAACTGCTTTCTGTGCACACTGACAAAATCTGAATCCCTCAGCAAGGCCTGCCAGCCAGCTAACAAGAAGAGCAAGCCAAACAGCAGCTGCAGGTCCTGTAGCTGAAAACAAATACATAAATGGGAAATAGACATTGAACCACCACCGCTGGTACCTACAATGCAAAGATGGCAAAGCCCTCCACCAGCATCACCAGCGAGTCCTGTGTTCTGGGCTTGACAGCGACTCTGGCTCGCAGCTGGGAGCCAACACAGGGCTTTGGATGCAGACAGAGGGCCTTGGAAGAAGGCTGTGGGGTTTCTCAAAGCTCTGCAGGTGGACACGCAAGCACCAGGCCCAACACCTCCTATTACACGTCCTCAGCCAGACACCACCACTGACACATTCCAGGGTACCTCAGCAGCTTCCCTGAAGCTCAGGATGCTGCACCTCAATCTCCATACTGAGATGTCTACTGCAACTCTAGTCTTGGATAGGAATGACATGATACATTATGTTGTGCCAATACACTTGGAACTATGCTTGCACCTAGGCAGGAGCTTTTGAGCAGCTCCAAGGCAGACCAGAGGGCAGGAGCTGGCATCCATGCCACCCAAGGGTGAAGGCATAAGAACAAGCCTGTCCATGCTGAGCATAGACCAGGCATTGATACCACACTTGCCAACGCCAGTCCTGTACCACAGACCCTGTGACATTTGTGCAGCAGTTTCAATTGATGGGCAAGGCTCCTTCCTTCCCCCACAGCAAACCAGCCATCCCCCATGCAGCAGCCCAGCAGACATTACACATGCTGAATGCACCACAGTTAGGAGCCTGACAACACGGAAACAGCAGACAGAATACATCAGACAAAAAAATACCATGGTTTTGGAGGACATACAAAAGGCAGTTTGATTTGATAAGGGATCATACTGCTGTACTGTTAAAGAATGTCCTTTCATGTCTAAATCCAGGTTTCCATGTCATAGTGCAACAAGGACTAAGACAGCATTATCACAGCTGCAGTGGTATTTGTCACAATTCTCCACTACCCAGCTGAGGTTTAGGAAAGAATCGTAGAATCAGTGAAATCCCTCCTTACACCTGCTTTGAAAAAGGAGGAGAAAAGAGGGGTAGTTTAGCAGCTCACAATGAAAAAAAAACCAGTGCTGTGCACCAACACTGTTTTATTCACTCACCTCTCCTGTAAAAGTGGAAGAGGGAGAATGCTCCTGTTTGAGCCAACTAGTGCCCAAACTGGCCAGCTTTGGGGGCCATTTGCTCAGTATTTGCATCTGTGAGCCAAGGGCGCCCTCGCTCCTGTTGACCGCTTCTCTCCCTGCCCTGTGCTTTTTACAGCTTATGGATGCAGAAACACAGATGGGCTACTGCATACATATACCCAAGTACATGACGGGTTTGAAACCAAAATTCTACAAAGATGAGAGTCTGTCTCCTATCCAAGAATAGCTAATTAATGCAAGACTCTGAAGTGCCATGGAAAATGTTAGAAAAGTTGGGCTGCCACCATTTTGTGATGTGACAGCTTTTATCTACCGTATGTGTGGGGAGGGGAGTTCAACCAACATAGCATATGTTAAAACAAAAATTATAAACATATGTTAGGCTGCTAAAATTGGACATCTACCAGTCTGCTTAGCAATTTAGCTAAGCATTGAATTTTAGTTTTGAAAACTATGTAGGCATACAGCAGCAAATATCATTGTATTGCCATGACCATATCTGCATTGCACAGGATATAACATAAATTATTTTGTATGCCAAACTAATAACAAGCACGGCTTTTTTTAATGCTCATTTTAAAATGATGATACATTGTTGCACACCAGAACAGACTTCTACAGAGCATGCTGAATTTACATAATACACACAGACTTCTGAAATAGCCTTACAGATAACTTAGAATGGATCCATTTCAGAACCTGACCTTCCAAGGGCAGAATATTATCAGATATCCCTGATGATGGCTAAACACCATTAAAATACTTCAGGAACTACAAAGCATTGGCAAATAATACAGCTTTCAAGTATTTGGCTCTTAATTTTTTCATGTTCTTGGAGTTCATCTAGTTAATAATCTGTCAGTAAGTTCCAGAAACACACAGAATAACTTTTTTTATTATTATTTTGTTGTTATTTTTCTTGACTGAAGCGAAAATATGTCATAAGCTGGCTGGCTGTCTGCTCTGTAGTGGTGATACATTAATCATGATGCCACCTTCAGCAACATTCTGAGGCTTGCAAGATTGAGAGAGAAAACTAAAAAACCCTTTCTGGGATAAGGCATGATCCTGCTTTCTCTCAATGCTACATGTAAGACCTTCTTAAATATGAAAGGTATTAACCACCATGCTCCTTTTCCACTACTGCAGAAGATGCTGATTGCCTGAACAAAGGCCAGCATCTCATGACCTGTCTTACACACATGAGCACCTGGAGGCAAGCACAGAAAATATGTTCCACCTTGCTGAGGCACACCTTCATCCACCTGCTCTACTCCTTCAGGACTGCAAGATGGGCCAAGATAACCACAGTGAACAGCAAGTCTTTGGAGAAGGGAACATACCTCTGGGCAAGCACCCATTTCAAAATGTCTTGCATCGTCCCTTGAGTCCATTCACCATTCAGCTGCAGGCTGGATATTGCAAAGGATGACAAAATGCCATCCCACTGCAACAACTTTCAGTTCCCCATGCTAAACAGTGTCACTCCAGGATTGTTCAGGTTTATCCCTAAGTTTCTCACTTACTAAAAGGATAAGGCTTTCACATATATGATTCAAGGCAAGTAAAATGCGTTTCAGTAGCCAAAACACTTGCAAACTCTGTAGCTGTGCTGCCAATTGGTATGAGGCCATTTCAAAGACTGAAATAATCAGATTTCAAGACAAGTTGTAGTGAATTTGTTTTAAGCAATTCAGAAGTAGAGTATCCATGCACTGGAATTTGTGATTAGCAAGCTAATCAGGTACATCAAATTGCTGAGTTATCGAGACAGTATATAAATTTTAAAAAATATAAACATATACAGCATAAATTACATTAGGAGCTAAAGACCAAAGGCAAACAAATTCAGACTTCTGGGGGGAGTGGAAAGGCACCAAACTGTCTAACATGCAAAATTCAGAAGTATAAGGTGAAAAGCCTGACTGCACTAATTTCATTTGGACTTAAAACAATCCAGACGAATAAAAACAAAATAACCAAATTCAGAGGAAAGAAACTATTGTTGGAAAAAGAAGTTTTATATATATATGCATGACAGAAGATTAAACTAAGAAAAATCACCCCTGCTCAGAAACAATATCTGTTTTTCTTTCATTTATACATTAATTATACTAAAAATTAGATGGCTGTGACCAGATGTCCTGGCGATATTCCTGTGTTCTTCCTTACCCTCATAATGAGACAAAACAGCTAATAGTCAATTCCATATTTTAAGGGAAAATCCTCATTACACGAACGTATTTTGACTACATTACATTACAAATTACCTACCGTGAAAAGGCAATGCAGAAATTATTTCTAAATATTCTCGAATGTGTCTACTGCTTTTAAAATATCTATTTTTCAAGGAATGCAATCTGAAAACACACTACCTTCGGCTGCTGAGGGAATATTCTTTTTCCAACTCCTTGAAAAATGTTGCCAAACAGCCTTCTGCATTTGTAAATAACTGTCAGATGAAAGGGACAGAAACACTTAAATACCTATAAAATTCTCACTGCAGTTAGGATTACCACTATCTCTTCTGCCTTCTTTTTTCCTTCAATATCTGCAACTCATTATCTGTATTTTTTACAGAGATATACGCCACCAAGAATTTTACTCCTGTAGAATTTCATATGAGTAAAAATAAATTTGTTTAGAAATTAAGTATTAGCAGTATTTATGTGAAGTGGGGGACACTCCTAGTTCTCACCGATTAGCTACACCACTTGGGCATAATAAAGCTTCAGAGACCTCACCCTGCTTTAACAGGAAATATAATAAGTTTTTTAAAAAACTTATTAAATATCAAGAATGGGACACATGCAGACTTGGTAACAGTGCAAAAGACAGCAGGGGAAACCAAATGATTTAGATGGGACATGCCAGAGGGGGCAACTAATACGAATCACTAAGTTCATCCACAAATAAGAAAGTCTTCAGCTTTACCTGCTGTATCCCCATAGATTCTAATTCCATTCTTCAGGAGTACTGGGGAAATCTATGACTTACCACAGATCTCCAGATGCCCTCCTTAGTAACACCCTAGACAACATGGTGCAGTTAGATTAATTTAAGTATTACTGTAAAATAACAAATATAATTAGTATTTTAGGCCTGGGAATTATTCCATGGTTCTAATACGCATGTAATCAACAATACTTAAATCAAACAAGCCTTTCTTAGGATGTTTCAACCCTAAATAGCAGCAGGAATATTGTAAGATTTGTGTCGTATCAATTTTCTGTCACATCAAGCTTTAAAGAGATCAGTTTCACAAATTTGCTATCATCTGAAGCCAAAATACCACCAGAGATCTGCACCTCAGACACAGCTGTGATATGAACTTGGCCTCAGCTCAAGCTCTAACCCAGCTGTGGTATCACTCCTTGGTCTGTCTCTGTTGTAGAAATAATGAAAGTGTGAAGAGACAGAGCCTTTATCAGAACTATGGATATTTCAACAGCCAATCCAAAAAAGAAAGAGACAAATATCTCTACGGATTTCCCTTCAGAATTAATAAGTCTCACAGACTTCAGGATGGATAAAGAAGAGGATATGTGGATGACTGCAGCGGAGACTCCACTGCAGCACACCACCTCCCAGCTGGAAAATGTGTGGTCACGTGTGTACAAATAAGTCATGTCTAGTTTGAACTGCACCATCTTCATTTATCTGTCATGGGCTCTGACAAAGCATTTAAGGAAAAGATTAGAAGGCTCCTAAGGAAGGAACTACATTTCCCTGCCTGGGGCATCCCACTTGTCTGAGGTTGGTAGGAACAGGCCTGAAATATTAATGAGTAAGCCATTTGTCAAGAAAATTATCCAAGAAAATTTGGCAGCCATACAAAGGGGTTAGCAATAAGACACCGAGCTAGGGCAGTGCACACTAAGCACTTGAAAGAGAAAACAGGAAGGAAAAAAAATTTAAAATCACTTTCATTTGCCTGTCCACATTCATAAGCTTTGGAAGAGAACAGTAAATTAATGAGTGAGTAAAACATCACAGTAATAAAAGGTACTAACTTCTAAAAGAGACTATGAGCTGCTCTAGGTCTAGAATTCATGTTTTCAAGTATTGATTCCTTCAAGACATTTCTTTTAGTGACATTCTTTGCAAATAAACTTGCTTACCAGCTAGCATGTGAGCTAAAAGGTGTTGTCATGACAGAAGCCACTTAATCATTGAAAATTCTCGTAAGTAAATGGGAAAAAACCCAATTCTCACAACGGAAAGACACAAAACCAAAAAAAGTACACTCTTCTTGAGGTTTCCTCACAAATCATAATGAAGAAAAGACAAAATTGTAACTATCTATGCTCCCTAAACAGACTGGAGACCTAAATCACTTCTAGGAGTTTCCAAGTATCATTTCTCCTTAAGAGGAACTTCCAAAAGAAAAAGATTTAAAACGCTTCAGTCAGACTCCATGTTTTATATTTATGTTTAGGTTTTATATAATTATAATGTAAATATGTTTTAGGGCTAGGTAAACTATCATTTTATATAGCACTCTTTATATAATAAATTTGAAGGTTTAGTTTTCAAGTAGACAGTTGCTAGTTTTTACTATAAGCCAACTTGAAAAGCATCCAAAGCATCACAGTACATTAAAAAGTAATCTAAAATTTGCATTAAATAAGAAGATGATTGTGAAATAAAACTTATTTTGGTTTACCAAAACATAGCCATGGTCACCTTGTCAAATGATAAACATGTCCAACAATGTGATCCATAGGTTTAATCACTATTGACACCAAAATTGGATTCAGTGACATACCCAGAACAGTGTGATGCAGCAGCATTTAGACTTTCATTAAGCAGCACTCTGCTTTTCCAAAGCATATCTCTACATAGGATCTCAAAGTGCTTTTCAGCCATTAACCAGTTAAGCTCTACAATATGCCCATGGGAAAAGTATTGCATTATTTATACCCATTAGTGAAGCAGCTACCCAAGTCTAAAGCACCGTATTTCAACATCTTGGCTTTCACCTTTTTTTTTTTTCCCAAACTGTTTTGACTATATTGCCATTTTTCTCCGTGTTCAGAATTTTTTTGTTGTTTGCAATATCATTCCATCAACAGTTTAACAAGTATAACTGCTACTGTGAACAGAATCAAAATGTTTTGAAAGCAGCCTGCCAGAACTGCCCATTAGGAACCACACTGAACAGTTCAGAAATACTGAGATATTCCCATTGAAACAATCTTCTCCTCGAATGCACAGATTTTTAAGGCTCGAACCTACATTCCTTGAGCAAGAATTACAGAGTCATTGCTCTGCTTGTATTGTGGCTCAATAACTTCAATGTTATTGTAATTATAATTATGTACTTAGTATGATCAGGAGAGATCAACTGTAGAGGCAGAAGACATTTAGGGAAGATGGGAAGGCATATAACTGAAGTCTTATTGAGGCAAACGGGGAAATGCAAAACTGGGTGGACTGACCATTGCTGCTGTAGCTGTTCCATGGGAGGGTTGGCCTAAAACCCATCATGGCATTCACAAATTGCCATCTTCTAGGGAGGATTGCACCTCTGGTCACCATGTTTACCAAAACCAAGGGCAGCATTTACTTCAGTGAGGAAATTACATCACAGAAGCACAGAATTGTTCAGGTTGGCAGCCTGTTTCAGCGCTCTGCCACCCAAAACGTAAAAAAGTTCTTCCTCATGTTGAGATGGAACTTCTTGCATTTTATTTTATGGCCACTGCTCCTCATCATGTCACTGGGCACCACTGAAAAGAGTCTGGCACCCTCCTCTTGGCACCTTTCTTGGAGATATCAACATGTATTGATGAGATTCCCTCATTTCTCTCCAGACTAAACAGGCCCAGCTCCCACAGTCTGTTCTCATAAGAGATGCTCCAGACCCCAAATCATCTTTGTGGTCCACCAGACTCCCTCCAGCAGCTCCTCGTCTTTCCTGTACTGAGGAGCCCAGAAATGCACACAGCACTCCAGATGTGGCCTCACCAGAGCTGAGCAGAGGGGCAGGATCACCTCCCTGGACCTGCTGGCCACATCCTTCCCAGTGCACCCCAGGATGCCATTGGCCTTCCTGGCTGTAAGGGCACTGTTGGCTCTTGGTCAACTTGTCATGTACCAAACTGTTTGTTAGTGACCACTTTTGGGGAAGTTTCACATTGTACCTAACCCCATTGCTGCTCTTGCCACAGATTTTGCAGTGAATCATGTCAGCCTCCCAGTCTGGCCAGGGAAAAGAGAGGGGTTGTCTCTCCTGTATCACTTACAACACCTAACAGAGTCATCTGAGATTCAAACACAACGCATAACAAGATCCAAGGCAAGCAATTAAGAGTCTTTTAGTCATATTTACCACTGAAAACCTGATCAAAAGCCACAGCACACCATCAGCCTCATGATTCGGCTCTGCAGGGGCCAAAACGCTTGGTGCCAGCCTGGCACAGCAGCTGGCATTGGCTGATGAGTTTTGCAGAACCGACTCAGCAGAGCTCACACAAAGCCCACAACAACCTCGGAGTAAAGAAAAAAGAAAGCAAATCTCACTAGTGCCACGAAACAGCAAGAGGATGTCCGCTACAGCAGGCATTGTTACCACCACAGCAGTCCTTGAATCCAGGAAGACTAAAGACAAAATCTACAGCACACAAAAGGAAAATTGTCGTGGCTGGTGCTGCCAGCACAGGCAATCGGAAAGAAACGTGAGGTCAGTACTGACAGATACCACACATTAGTGCTAAATAATCCTACATTATAATCTGTATGATGACCAGTGGGCAGAGAAAAAGCAAATTCACAGTGTAATTTAAAAGCATCATAATATGCTCAGAAACCAAATCATTATTGAACAGAGCTGTAGGTCTCAAAGTGCAGTAAGGTAAGAAACAGTGACTTGCTGAGACCAGAATCAACTACACAGGACCTGAGAAAGCCACAATGAATTCACTTTATGGTAAAAAGGTATGGCCACAACCCCTCTCCCCCACATATCTAAAAACCAAAAGAGTACTGCTACAATAAGCTGTGGGTAAGGAAAATCAGGTCTCATTTAACAAAGAAAAACATAACCAACATCTACACAACACCTAACTCAGACAGCCACAGATTCATTATATGTGTCAATATTTTTTCACTACAAAACTTTCATATTACATTCCTGGGATTTCAGGGAACACTGCCCAGAGCTATTAAATAAAAATGATGGTTTGGAATTATTTTACTCTCTGTACCTGCTAGTTCAAAGGTACAATTTTGCACATATAGGCTAGCATGTAAGCAACACAGGGATTGACTTTATTTTGGGGGTGTTTTCCTCTGTACTTATTCTCTTATTTGCTCTTAAAAAATATTAACTTCATTTTCACGCTACTACTCTACATATATTCAAAGAATCAAAACATTTACAGAAAATTTATCCAGCTTACAATATGATATAACAAAATCTGGCCTAGCACAGTATATAATCTCATTTTCTATGCAACATAAAAATATGAATATTGGACACTCCTTTTGAGGCTGAGTTGAGAAAATCATATTCATCACATCTGATGAACTTGATTAATCTACAAATCTACTGAATGCCTAAATGTGAACTTGCAATTTATTCAAAACCATGTAAGCAAAACTGCAACAATTTCTATGCATAATTGCACAAACATCTAACTTCAGTACCTCTAAATTAAGTTTGCATGTGGTGCTTTCATATTTGTAAATTACAACTAAACATTTCCGGTTATTTACATGCTCCTACCCCACCAGCCAAGGATGAAAAGTCTCAGGATGAAGGGTTTTTTTAATTATGAAAGTGAAAGCTGCTGTCCTGGACCTTTCTGGCATTTTATTTTCTGCCATTCCAATGCACTCATTGGCATCTGGGCTAGAAACTCTCCTTTTCCACTTCTTCTGTCATCTGCTGGGAGACAGAGTAGAATAATTAGATTGACTCAAGGAGTTCTGATTGCTTTCAGTGTGTGGTTCACTTCTTGACAGCACAGAGAGGCATCATGATAAATAAGGATCAAAAGACTGGATGGGAATGTTTAAATTTTCTTCAAAGCTTAAGAGCAATACCACAAAAAAATGAACATTTTTTAAGGCAAGTTATTTGGCAAAAAAAGGTTGAGTGAATTTACTGTGTAGCAAAGTTTACCAAAGAGCTGTGAAGACTAAAATTTAAACAAAATGAAACTGAAGTCAGTCTTTTCAGTTCTCATTTACTTCTTACTAGAAACACAGCTCAAAGGAAAGGAAAGCAATCAAGGCATGATGTTAACATTTCAACATCAGTTAAAGAAGAATTACATCCAGTGGAGGGGTCTTCAATCACAGACTGTTGCAAAATCTCACATAAAATACACCTTTACAATCAGCACCTCTTTTCAAAATTAGAGAATAAGATCGAATACTGTGTACAGGCAGGCAGGAAAAAAAAAAGTAATAAAAAATTATACAACCTCTTGCTTCCAGGATGATGCTATTTAATTAAGGAAGAAGCAGAGGAAAGGTAGTTTCCTGCATTATCCTTGCTGTCATGGACCTGTTGTGGACATTCAGTCTTCTTTAGCACTACATGAATTTAAGATAAAATAACTATAAAGCACTCTTATAATAAGACTTTTTTTGCCTTAAAGTCTTAAAGCCAGCTTCTTCTCACAGGAGAGTAGCAAACTGGGGAAAGCTCTTCTAATGTCTCTTTTATAGTTTCAAATTACTTCTCTGCTATTATGATTAATTGGATACCATGTGAACTGGGTAAAGCATGTTTCATCAGAAAAAAAAAAAAAAAAAGGTAAATTTGAGCAATCTTTTAACCTGATGTGCTTTTTGTACAAACTTTTTACAAGTTTGCCATAAATTTCAAAATAAATAATAGGAATATGTCATTTGGTGTGTCCAGTGATGACATATTCACACTCAAGGCTGAAATTGCAGAAGGGTGACACTCAACTCATTGCCAGGTTAGGCCTTATAAAGATAAATACAATATCATGCACGGTTCTGATGCCTGAATCCTGTAGCAGATGCATTTCACACAGCCAGAATTTGCAGCTTAAGGCCTGAACTCAAATCTGTTTACCGAGAACTTTAGAATATAGCTTTTTGACATAGCAGGTACACTCAAAAATATCTTGTGTAAATAAAATTATGTCTCCATAAGAATGTCCTGCATTCAACTGTTCAAATTATTACCATGTTCAGCTCCATCCTAAAGGCATGCACACTTTATTTGGTTTAAGTTCTACATGCATCAAATTTACTGCAGTCAGTACAACTGTCATGCTAACTTCTGTTATTTCAGTCAAATATCACAAGTTTATTATTAGCAATCTGTGGGCAATTTGTATGAATATCAGCAGACTTGGATTTATCTTAATTAGTGTTTGTTTCAATTCCATGAGCAAACAAGAAATTATCAGTAAAACACTACATTAAGAGTACCAATGACTTTATATCTAGCTGTAGTCATGCTGCTGCATTCAGCCCTCTCTCTCAGAAAAAAAAAGCAATTTTACATTGAATTCTATGTATTTTTCAGTATGTGACCACAATGCCTACATGACATACCATTTAGCCCATGACATACTTCTTCCTATAGATACAAATGACACAAGTTACACACCAGTGAAGAAATAATCTGAAACAAGACTATTCTTCGATACTTGAAAGGATACTTTCATATTTGTCTCTTCTATAGCAACTAATTTACATTGTCACAAGCACCCAGTCATTACAGGAGTCCAAGAGACACCTGACAATTAAAGCTACTAAAACAGTCACAGAATACCCTTATCTGATCATCCAACTATTGACAAATATGTAGCTACTAATGTGCAAACAAGCACCTGCAACTTTTTTTTCCTTTTTGTGCTACATCTGGCAAAACATCAAGGTCTATTTTGCACTTACAAATAACTACTCCTACTTGTTCCTTATGCATCATCAGATCATTAAAAATTGCAGCTTTTATTCTATCCCACTGAGAAACAGTGGGGGAAAGGTAGCACTGGCCAGAAACCACAAGATTCCTAATTTCCCTTTTATGCTTTCCAGCTTGTATTACCAAAGAAAAGGCAGCTGACTCCTTCACCCATGCTTCCTCATAAGCAGGTGTTTTCTAGAGGAAACTACTAGTGAATGAAGGCAAAATTTCTGATCTTATGACCCCCCAAAAAATTGTTACTAGCCCTCTGTCAAACACAAGACAGTTTGCTGAGTGGGTTTTTGCAAGAATCTGAACTTGGTCCAGTTTCAGGAAGCATTTCCATTAGCAACCTACAGAACTGAACAGAGGACATGCTTAAATCTGCTGATCATCAAGAGGCAACACTACAGGTATGCTGGATAACAGGGCTGGAACCCAAAACCAGTCTGTCAAACTAGAGAAGTGGTCAGAAAAAGAACAATTTCTCACGAGCAAGTGCAACTTTCTGTACTTTGTCACATCCAGCTGCACACCAACAGCAGAGCAAATAAACTGCTAGCCACCACCTTCCTCAGAGAGGAATCAGGGTTTGTAATAGGCCATGAGCTCAATAAAAATTCAAAATGGGATTTTAAAAAAATGAAAGAACTAGCACATGGATACATAAATAGGTATCATATTCTTCCACATAGAATAGGAAGCATTCCTGTTCTGTTTAGTAGGAAGGAATAAATGAGTCAAATTTTTGGCATAACCTTTATTAAAGAAAACCACAAAACAATTTGAACTGTCCAAAAAGGAAACAAATTAGGGGCACTTTCACCATCATCATCATATCTGAAAGAAGTAGCACACTTTTGGAATAACCTTGTCTCCACTGCACCCTGGCTAGGACATGTAGCAATTCATCTGCCAAAACCAAAGTTACAAAAATTTGTGTAAGTTATAAGGAGAAGTCTTTCTACAAATACAGTGACATGTTGTAAGAGAGGGTTTGTGCAGACCCTATTGTAGTTTTATTATTTCATGCAGATTTCTAAACAGCTGTGCTAAAAAGAAACAGGTGTAAAATTCAACCTGCTTTGGGGTCCAGACTAGTCAGCATCTCATGGTCTTTCAAGCCTTATTGTGGTTTGTTATAATTTCTGTGATCATTATCACCATTTTTTTAATGAAGCACATATTAAGGGCTTATTCCTTAGAGATATATCCAAGTCTTTCAGTAGCAGTTTTAATGGTGCTCATGGCTTTATGCCAGTTATACTTATGAAAGCGTAGCAGGTGATGTATTTGCTTATAGACACTGTCATATTTTATCCATCTCAACATCTATTTAGTAAGTGCTTTAACATTCTAGAGTATGGCAGGTGCTATATAAAACACAGCATTATTTTCCATATTTTATTCCCCTCATTGGCATTCCTACTCTCAGATTAACTGGCAAAAGTACAAATATTCACAGCAATTTTAAAAAAGAAAGTTTGAGTGCTCACTGACAAGCCACACTTAGCTGTGTACTATCAGTAAACAAAACATGACACAACACTGCTTCTTCCCTATTAAAACAAAATTTGTCAGCAGTTTTTTGTGCAGATGGAAATACGATGGTAGACAAACTGCAGGGACCTTTCAGACACCACCTGCTAATCGTGTGTTGGAACAACACTACCTGGTTTACTTAAAATGGTAGTATTATGGTGGTATTTCAATGAGCTCTTTCATCTTGTTTCATGGCAGAGGATAGCCAGGAAAATCCATATGGATTAGGCTTTTCCAATCACAATTTCATGCTACTCTTGTAGGATTTCGAGGTGTTCTAGGTAAAAACTTCCACTGAAATTAATGGATTACACCAGAATCATCTATGGAAATCAGACTGAGCTGACAAGATACTGTTTTTACAACATTCTTCAAACTGCACTATTGTGATGTTTTAACTTCTTTTCTTAGTATTCCTTCATACAGAAGTCATCACTTCCATTACTTGGGTTCTTGAAAAACTTCTACTAATTTCTCTTCTCTCCTTTTAGAGAATAAGGGGACTGAAACTGAATACAATACTCATGAGTCAATATTCAACTGACATTACTGAAACATAAAATAACTTTGGTAAGGTAATCTCCTCCTCCTATCCCAATCCTTTTCTTTATTTACATTTCATCTTGGCTGCACTTCTCACAATAGTGAGATTAAACATTAGGCACAACACAAACCTGTATGACGCTGGAGACTTTACTGCTTGAAGGACTTGAAAACAAAATATTTCACCTTTTCTTAAAGCAACAAGGTTTTTAATTTGTAATTTGTTACTCCAACACCTCTAAGCAGATTCACATAGAAGTGCAAGGAACATTTTTGAATTTTATTCACAACACTCACTTTTGTCCATCACTATAAGATATGAACAGCAATATCTCCCAAATAATTACAGCCAATATTCACACCCACGTGATTCAGAAACGACGCTTCACTGTCAATACTATTTTATTTCAGGGAAAAAAAGAGAAGGTAATACAGGTGAACACTGGCAGAAGCAGAGAAAAAAAGAAGTTGTTTTTCCTTTATCTATCCCATGTCATTAGGCAAAAACCATTTTCAACAATGTCACTTGAGTAGCAACTGTCTCCTATTGAAAAATGCTCAAAACCATGCAAGATGTCAGATACATGGCATGAGCTAATGTATTTAGTGTTTTTTACATGTTTCAAATAAAATCATCTGAAGACAAATTTTAGGAACAACCCAAAAAACTGAAAATGCAATTCCTAAGCTGTAATTCTTCTTGCTGCACTGCACATCACAGAGTGCTCCTCCCAGTGAGGAGAACATTTCAGGATGCACTTCTATATAATCACAGAATCGACCACACTAGGAGCAAAATTACTAATATAGCATCTTACCAATAACAGTAGATAAGGTCAAGGCAAGATAAAGAATAGGATAATAGACCCTCTTATAAAGCAGCTTGGAATCAAATTTCCCTTGTTTTCAGTAAAGAAACCAAGTACAGAAAAAAAATTTAAAACACCAAGCATGAAAAATCCCACATGACTATGTAGTGCATTTTGCAGGACAGAGAGCTCCACGATGGACTTCATGAGAAAATGCATATGTTAACACACATGACCTTTCCTTGAACGAAGCCAGGTGAGTGGAAA
Source organism: Brachypodius melanocephalos (assembly GCA_013398615.1). Classification (NCBI taxonomy): domain Eukaryota; kingdom Metazoa; phylum Chordata; class Aves; order Passeriformes; family Pycnonotidae; genus Brachypodius; species Brachypodius melanocephalos. The sequence goes on along the minus strand of VZSR01003809.1, from coordinate 2,222,655 downwards.
CTAACAATGCAATCAACAGCATCAAAAGCATTTCCAATATGCTCTCCAACATGTTTTTGTCTCTTCTTCTGGTAGACTTACCACTGATCTTTCCATCAGAAACACAAATAGGGCACGAAGGGTATCCACTGCAAACATATCCAGAAGAGAAAACAATCCCTTTCTCTCCTCCACTCTATCAGTTCTGTGAAGTAGAACAGTCCTTTTTCAAGTTGCATATACCAGTGACAGAAAAGCAGTCACTTGGCAAGCAGATTTCTTGACTGCTAAAGCAAACTCCTCAGGAAGGTTTTTTTATTTATAATCACAAAAGCTGAGGCTTTCATCTTCCAGAATTATTCAAACTTTCAAAGCAGGACAAGCAACATAACATTATAATCATGTTTACAGTGTTTTAAACCATGAATCTGTTGCTAAAACCCCACATTTTTCATATGGGAAAAGCTGGATTATCAGCTTTCATCCACTGCAGAGCACATGTTTTTTATTTCCTGTAAAGTTTCCTATAAACTGTAAAGTTTCAAGGCACTAAATCTTAGGTGCACTTTGTTTAGTTACTGAATTTTACTACAAGTAATTCTTACAGGCTTTTTATATGTGTATTAAAATATCTTCCTTTCTTGACTATATACAGCAACAAAATAACTACAGAGTAGATTTACAGAAGCAGAAAATGAAAACTACCTACAATAAAAATGTAAAACCCTCTGAAAACTGTTAGTAAATAAACTTTTCCATTGAACATTTTTGGTGTACAGTATATCAAACTCAATAGTGAGTGTACAGCATAAAATTTTACTGATATGATCTTAAGATTACTACTTATGACTCACAATCACCAAGAGTTGCCATACAAACTAGAAGTGCTAGTGCCATACACTAGAAATGCATAGAAGTGATGGTAAAACTTTCAGACTTTATGAGATAAGCCATCACTATTCTGCTGACTAAAATCTTAATTACATAGGTAATGCTGGGGGCACTTGTTCACAGGTCACACAGGGTCTCAAATTACCCTGACTGTCCATTTGATAATCAACCATTCCCTTCTTCCCCTGCCAAGTCTGTCTTGGCATCACCGTAGACTCTGCTTGTTTTTCATTCTTTCCATTGAAATCATCAACTCTCTCAGCTCTGCTCAGCATGTCAGTGCACAAGGCTTCCAGGGGCTACCAACACAGGATGAAAATGAAGCTAATTTTGCACTCAAGAGAAATGAACCTCTGAGCAATACAATTTGTAAACCTTCTGAAACCCCAAAGAACTTACGACTCACCCTAAAGTCTTGTATCAATCTTTTGACTGTATTTTAATTACTGGAGTTTCAATTAGATTCATGCTTGATTCTACTGGAATACAAACTCAAGGACAAACCTGAAGTTGGCCAAGTGCTGTTTGATCCACCATACTTCATCATGCCCTTTTCTGGAGTTGTAGGCATGTGCATAACCCAGGAAAAAGTTAATAAGAACTCATATCCTTATATTCCATGGTGCACAACAACTTAAACCATACGATTTGTCTGCAAAGGAAGAGTTTCACGTCAGTAGCAAAAGGTGAGGGGGGAGGAACAATCCACAGATTTTAACCTAAAATACATTTTTTTCATATGATTTTAAATATAACTGAAACCATTTCCTCTGCACATTAAGATGACACTAACTTGCAAAACAATCGTCCCTGCTTGAAGCATCTACAATAGAGTTTGCAGAAAACAAGAAAAGCTTTTTTCACCTGTGAATACCAGTCCATGACTACAGCAATCTAAACTGGAAGAGACTTTTAACAGATCTCCTACTGCATTTCACCTTTCAATGGTGGACTCCATTGAACAATAGATACTCCTAGAGGAATCTTGCCGCCTTATGGAATGATTTTACTATTGCACAGAGATCTTCTCTTTTGGAAAAAAAAAAAAATCCTCTTCCTACAATTTTTTGCCTTAAGTGATGCACAGATTCTTTTAGGTTTTTTGGTTTCTGCGTTCTGAATTCATATAAAAATTATGTAACAATTCAACAGTTCAAAGTTTTATGCAAAACCTTCTTTTGCCAATTCCTTAACTAAATTTTAGTACAATAAGGACAAGAATCTCGGGGGAAAGAAAGGAAGGGGATCTGCCTTCATTTGACAAAACTGTCACAGACACCTTCTCCCCCTCTTGCATCTTCTCATTTATTTGTGTGAATGAACTGCACAGAGCAGCCACACTGATTTTAGCAGCACTACTGCTACTGAAGAGGTCTAGCCCCCAAAAGACCTACACTGACAGATGACAAAGCAGCATCAGCATTGCAGAATAATAAAAATTTACATTAAAAACTGAGGAACTACTTGTTCAATAAAAATGTTCATTTCCTTCTTCATGCACTTCTTGAAAAGTGCCAGAGCAGAGCTTAGAACAGCCTTTCACTGTCTGAATAGCATCTGTTCATTTAATCAGCTCAGTTCTTCCTGCATGTCAGATTTGGCTGCACCGGTACCATCAGTATTGAACGTGTCTGTAGAAAAATATATCTGTTTAAAAGTACAGCAGTTAATGGCTTAATAAAAGTACTCAGCAAAGCCAAAGGCCTTCTGTTTGTAGAAGAACCTAAACAATCAGGTCCTACATAAAGCCACGTGTTCAGAAATTTCTAAGAATCACTTCCCAAATTAAATCCTCATTCCCTTCAGGATCTCCATCATTCAAATGCATGAAGGCGTGAATGTGTGTATAGGAACACACAGTTGGCAGAGTCATTCGGAAGTCATCTCGAAAGGATCACCATGTTACTGGTTCACAGAATAACAATTTATGTTTATTCTGTCAAAAAAAATCTTTATGAAAAAAATGACAGTTCAAAAAAATTACAGATTTCACAGGTTTGAGTAAGGGATGTGCGTTCAGACAGAAGTGGAAAGCTTAGTAACTGCAAAATCATCTTGCCTTCTCTAGCAACTAATCCTTCACTGGCTGTTTCATTTCATTGCAAATAAAAGTATTAAATATCAAAGGTGCAAAACATTTTTTTTTCTTTTAACAGTGAAGTTGAAATGTTCAGAGTACACATTAGTGTATTTTCAAACCACAGCAAGCTACTTCAAAGCAGACGAGAAATACAGGCAAGGTAACAAAACATTCCATGTGCACATGTGTAACAGCTTCACCCACAGCTGGAAGATGCTGCAGGTACTACCATCATTGCAAAAGAAAAAAAAAAAAGGGAAACCCTGTGATTTAAGGCATCCCTCATGAATCAGACTCCCTAAACATAAACATGCAATATACCTGCTTAAGCAAACAATATTGGGTATCACTATTAAATTTATTTAAACGTTACAGGGCTTCCATAACGAACCCCAAATATCACAGATTTTACTTCTTCAAATAATTTAACTTTAATTGCACATTATATTCATGAAAATAAAGAAATCCTTTTTTTTTTGGTTAGCAATACAAGTAAGTTTGTACATAGCTCTTAGAAGCTATTTTACCATGTGAACTGTCAGCACTTCCATCAACTATTACATACTATATTAACCTTTCAGACAATGCACATTTTGGGGTAGATTTACAGAGCCATGAATTTACATTTTACTCTGTTATTCTTTATTTACCCCTAAGCATCTTAGGCTTAATTCATCATCAGAATAAGGCAGTAAAACAGCACTGAAAGCAATCATGTTGCAACAGTCACAGCAACCAATTGCTTCAGTCACTGATTCCTCCTGACAGCTGGATCATCTTGAGGTTTGACTGCACCCAGTGTGTCCCAGGAAACAAATCTACTGCACTGGTCTGAATTTCAGATGGCATGAAGTCTGAGGCAGCCTGTGATTTCTCCTAATGTAATTAGAAGAGATGATCCTTCAGCCTCTTTCCTGCCACCTGTCCTGCCACATTGAGGGATGAGCACCTCAGACGTGAAAGGAGAGACCTGCTGGCCCAGGCATCAGAGACCCAAACAATGGAAAGGTGTCTTCTTACTTGCAAACAGCAGACAGAATGGAATTTAAATAAAAAATTGTCTGAATCTGCCCGAGGCAGGCTAAGAATCCTCCCCTCACTTAGAGCAAATTATTACTATTGGAATGGAGGAAGCTCAAACCAAATTCTGTGTTGAAACCTGAACTATATTGTAAGCTCTGCACATCCATACACAGTCCTTATCTCATGGAACCCACGAAAAAGGAGAAACACAAATATAGTCCTTACAAAGTTTCTTTGTATTTTTTCTTTTGTCAAAATAAGGAAGATCTTAAAAAAAAATATATACTCAATACTTAAATCCATCAACAAAACAGCTGTATAAAGAACAAAGCTGGGAGATACTAATTTCCTGCATAGTAAAATAAGCACCTCTTTACTTCTGGAAATATGTGATTATTGCAGTAAACCACAGATCAAAATGATTCTAAAAAACATGGAATATAAACATCTTTTTGTCACTTCATAGTTCATATTTTATGCCTAACTTTTCCAGAAGAAAAATCGTAATTGTCTTGTAAGACCGAAACCACCTGTACCTTTCCTGCTCAAGATGATATCCATTAATTATAAAAACTAGAAGAACACAATATCCAGAAACATTCTGCTTCATTCAATACTGCCTTTGTTTAGCCTATTCACTAGTTTTCCAAGTGAATTATGGTTCGGGGGAAAGTGTATACTGTTTGCTTTCTGTATTTTTAATTGAAATCAAATTTCCATCAAAACGTCCCAAATTAAAATTAATTATTAGCTGGTAAGCAGGAAATTTCATTATCCTACAAAATTAGAATGTGTAAATGTTAGGAAACCAGCTACATTAGTGTTAGACTGTATAATTGCTTCAAAGTGAAAAAAAATAATGCTTACTTTAGCATAAAGCACTAACATTACTTACCAAGCAATTGATTTCACTTTTTTCCAGCAGGTGAAAACCAAGAATTTTCAAGGAAAACAATACATTATGCACAAAACTTCTCTATTCCTTTCAAGAATTAATTTTTAATTATGATTTAAATCAATTCAGCTTGACTGATGTCCTGGTTTGCTCACACCAATCTTCAAGCTCCCCCTCCCATGACCAGAATGAAGGTTGCTAAGTTCCATACTGAGGGATAGTAGGGAGCTGCTAGCTCACATAAATGATTTCTGGTGTGCATCAAAGGAAGGCCTTTGCAAGGGTCCTCCCGAAGAATCTTCAAGTGATTCTCAGGAAAATTGATTACTCTCCAAAGATGGTTGTCTGGAATAGAGTTCTCAGTCTCAATTAACCTGGGCTGGTTTCAGCTAATGAAGTGGAAGTGAGGAAAAAAATTAACAAGATATAGTACACTACTTTTAGCATATGGCCTTATTTATATTTAGAGCTGCTTCAAGCTCTAAAATGAAGATTTGATCAACATATAGTAAAGTTAAAATCGGCAATAATTATTATTTTATTTGCAGCGTCTAAATTAGATGTCTTTACAAAAATAACAAGCAAGGAACATCATAAAAAGGAAACCGCACTCTAAAGTAAGTTTAGCTGAAAACAGAGATGGGAGAAAACATGTCAGTCCTATTTTCAAGAAGGTCAAGAAGGACCTACAAGCTGAGGAACTACAGGCCAGTCAGGCTCACCTCAATCCCTGCGAAGCTGTCCGAGCAACTATCTTGGAAATAACTTCCAAAATGTGTGAAGGTGAATAGGAGCCCTCAGCCTGAATTTATGAAGGTAAAATCATGTCTGATAACACATTAACCCTCCATAAAGAGATTTTTGTCTTGGCAGATGAAGGGCCATGTTGGTCCTTGACTTCAGTAAGGCTTTTGACAGTGTCTCCCAGGATGTTTCATAAAGAAACAAAGTGCAGACCAGGTAAGTGGGCAGTGAGTGGTGGAGAGTGACATGGACTGAACTATCAGCCTTGGGAGATTGTTATCAGCTGCAAACAGTCCATCTAGAGGCTGGTCACCAGCAGTGTGCCCCAGGGGTCATATGGGGTCCAGTACTATTTTAACATCTCCATTTGTGACCAAATAGAAATTTACAGATAATACAAAACTGGGAAGCATTGTTGATAAACCAGATGAACATGGTGCCATTCAGAGGGACCACTACAGACTGAAAAACGGGCCAACAGGAACATCAGCAAGTTCAACAAAAAGAAGAGCAAAATCCTGCTCCTGGGGAGGATTAACCTCAAGCATTGGTATATGCTGAGGTCTGGTCAGCAGGGCAGCAGTTTTGCAGGAAAAGACCTGATGGTTCAGATGGATAAGCAGCTGACTGTGAGGCAGTCACACAAAGGCCAAGAGCAACCTCAGCTGCCTTAGGAAGAACACTGCCAGCAGCCCAAGGGAGGTGATCCTTCCACTCTGCTCAGTACCAGTAAGGCCAAACCTGGATTGCTGTGCCCAGCTTGGGGCTTCCCAGTGAAGCCCAGGGAAAGGCCACAGAGCTGATAAAGGGATCAGAGCATCACAAAAACACTGGAATAATAATGCAATATTCAGGTTTCCATCTCCTTTCTTTGGCCACTATTTCCTCTAAAGCGTGGTTAATATTAAGCCTGAGCAACAATATCATCTTTACATACTCCACAAAAACCAAAGCAACGTGTCCCCACCACAAAAAAAAAAAAAAAAAAGATCAGAGAGATAATGCCATATGCTTTGTGTCCAGCAGAATGTTTTAACATACCTTGGTATTTTCAAGAGGAAGGATGACTACTCGACTTCTTTCAGTACTTTTTAAAAATAACCAAGATTTCAGTTTTCAAAAAGAAAAGGAAAAAAACAAAAACAACCACCCAAACAGTAACATGTTGACTTTCATTCTTACATATGACAAGCCAAAAATACTCCTAAAATGGCAATCTATTTTTTCTAGCAGGTATGTGGGGGTGATGGGTTGTTCAGTTTTTTCCAAATGGAGCAGCTGCAACTACTTGCAAATCAAAGAAATTCTAACACTTTCTGGTGAAAGCACTGCAACTTTTTCACTTTACCAGAGAGCTCAAGTAGTGGCTCTTAGCTGTGCTTATAAAAGGAAGCTGCAGAGCTCTGAAGCAGTGTCCTGCTGTTGAGAAACACAAGCATGCAACCCAAAGAAAAGCAAAGTCAAAACTTACATAATCCCTACCAGAAATAAGTTCCTTACAAATATTCTGCTGTATGCTCCTAACTCCTTATGAAATAAAGGCTACAGTATCCATGCAGTGTTTTAAGTAAAGGGTAACAGTCCATTTTCTTCATGACTGTATTTGATTTTATCATCTAAGTGTTTAAATCTACACTGGCTCAAACACCACCTACAATTATGCCAACACTTTGTCAAAAATAACTTCATATGTATTTTTAAAAAAACAAACCCAAACCCACACCAGATATCTATTCTAAGTCATGGAGTCAGGAGAAATTTAACATGCTGGAATCCCCCATCACCATCTAGAGGGTGTTATCAGACAGCACAGTGAGGTGCAAATACAAAGGGGCAGAGACAACACCATTGGAAAATGAGAGAAAGTCTTCACTTCTTCCTTTCACAATTCATAGAAAAATATAAGACAATTTCTGGTTTATCTTCTTTCCAACCCACTCCATCTCTCTTATATATTCATTATACATCTTCAATGCCCTATTTAACTCTGGTTTTCATATTCTTTTCCCTTAGAGCATTTTGCCAATATTAAGATAAAAACAGCATTAATGACACACTATTCTCATGTATCATTATTTCTTTTCAACTTTTTAATCCAACTGAGCTATGCTTTATATTCTATTTTCTTCTCTCCCAGTAGAAGGAACTCAGTCACAGGCATAGGAATGAGCAAGCACACTCTCCTACATAACCACATCCTTCTACTGTTTATAAACATCTTACCATCTCTGGCCACAGCCTTTCATCATTTATTTACAATAAATATTTTTCAATCCTTTGATCTTCCTCTAGTCTCTAGTTCCCCACCTAAGTTGCTGTGTGACCTGACACCAACCCAGCAAAGCATTTATACCATTCAATATCTTTGTAATACTTTAAATGTCTCCTTAATGGCTTTAGCCGATCACAGCAAAACACCCAGTGTCCTGAAGAACTGAAGTTTTCCTTCTATAAATGATGAGATGATTTCTTCTTTAATTTGTGGCATGGCCTCTGAATCACTTCCTGGAGAAGCTTCCAGAACAAAATCATAGGGCTATTCTTGCCTTGTCATCCCACAGCACCCAAATTTTAAATTCTTCTGGGTTTTTGCCTCAGATTAACCTGTTATGCATACCACATGCACAGTTAACCAGAATAAATATTATTTCTTACATCTATTTTCTAGTGTCATGATATTTATTCACTCCAGTATCCTTCCTGCAGGCCCTGGCTAAGTATTGTTCTTTCCTTTATTTTGGAGCCTATCAAAACCTCACAGGTAAGAGTCATTTCATTCCCAAAGGACTGAGAAAACAGAATTATTTTCCTGCTTAAATACTACCCATACCGAATGAACAGGTTACCATTTCTTCACCTCTCACAAAGCAGGAACAATAGCTGTAATGCTTTAATCCTTCAGGTTAATTGAAAAATCTTACAAGCCTTCATCTACCCATCATGAGGTTTAATAGAAATTTCTCCCATCATAATGCACAGGTTTAAGTGGCTATGCATGTGACCCCTAAACTCATACTGATTACTTCAAAGAGTCTGTAAAGTTTCAGAAGGAACAAACAGTGATAATGCACTATCATAAATTGGAATAATTGTAGAGACTAAAAAAGACAGGAGAGAGAGAAACTCAGCAGAATTTTTGTTCTTTATTTTTTTCACACTTGGGGAAGGAAGGTTACTTGTTTGGGATGTTTAGAGGAGAAAAAAAAAATCACGTTTTCTTAATTTAATTTTTTTTTCTGGTCATCCCTAAAAACCAAAAAAATGGTCAGAAAACAGACATGTAAAACTAAGTTTGTCTCTTCCTGTTATTTGAGACTATGTTAGTGAAGCACATATAGGAAAACTGCTCACCTCTAAAGGCTCTCCCTCCCAGTTCTGTAAACAAAGTCAAAAAATAAAACAGAGCTCTCCGTCCATGCCTGTCCTTTAATTATCATGTTTTCATAGAGCATCTCATTTCACTGGGCATTGTACTTAACACCTCCACCTTCTGGAATGGGAGATGAGAGCAGAAACCAAGGTTTCACTTTACAAACATGCTTTCCTTATGGAATAAGCTTAGAAATGTAAATTTGTAATTTTCCAAGCATAGAACAATGATGGTGGCTGGCAAATAGGGACACCAACAAAAACATTTTGTTTATAAACATATAGAAAAATAAATCCTGTTTTGAAACTGTCAGTGTATCATTTTATTGGCTTTACCACACATGAATTAAAGAGCAAGCTCCCACAATAGGAACAACAATTAAATTTTGTTTGTATCTTGCAAACAAATGAAGCATATATGTTTTGTAACCTTGGTTTGAATATATGAGAACACTTTCATATGAGATATTGAATATATGAGAATCCCTCTTAACATCTGTGAGGAAAGAAGGTGAGAAAAATCAAAAGCACACCTACATCTAGAAAAGAAAATCACTTATTTGGGTTAAGCTGGGCTAGAAAACAGGATTGAAATAGAAATTTTCCCCTATCAATCAACAGGCCTTGATTTTGGATAGATACTATTCAGAAGCTGCTAATATATTTGCTGCAGCTTGTAATCATTCATGTCTGTGCTACTGACATACATGCATGTGTGTACACATGTGCATACATACACACTCACAAACTATACACATATATATATATCTTTATTTGATTACAAGCTGTTTCTCATTTATGCTTTTGTCCAGCTAACTGAGGAACCCTACTTTTCACTCTCTCCTTTTCTGTAAAATTATCTGGAAGCACATGTGACATGATTTCCATTAACTGAAGTATTTACACAGACTGAACACATCTCTGCAAGTTAGAGATGCCTTGTCCTGCCTAGACAGAAGTTACTGGAAAGAATAGATGAAATCCCTCTGATCATCCCACTCATTCTGTCAATCTAGACAATATAAAGCTCCCTCCCACTTTCACATCAGTAACAGTTGAACTTTGTTATTTCATATTAAAAACAAGGAGGAGAAAAACATATATTTTAAGGACCTGTAGAACTGAAGGTTTACATACATTTTGCCTCCACTTATATCATCTTTAGATGACCTTCTTTAAGGTGAATTCCCAAGCAGAGTGAAGTTCTAAAATATTTAGCAGATGTTTATTTATATATTTTTAAATTTATTTAACGTTTTCATGTCTCCTTTTCAAAAAGGCATGACTGATGCAAAGATTTCTCATGCTAGTATGCCACCCCCACCCCCCACCACGCTGAAGTTCTTCATTAGATGATGGTACCTGAGTTCTTTGTGAGACAGAGCACTGACCTGTGGGTCAGAAGCTTCATGTAGCTGTACTGGTCTAACTGACAGTAGGATGTTTAAAAAAGCACAAAGCAGATGATCTACAGTAGAGGAGAACACTTTATACACAAATAAAGATATGCAACATCAGTGGGGGAAATCTACAAATGGCAATCTCTCTCTTTCAAATTTTCCTCCATTTGATGGGCTCCTTTGCCTCAAACAAGGCACAGGAGCAAGTTTCATCACAAAACCTATTAAAAATGTGCACTCACAAAGCATTTGGTTCAATACCTCCGCTTTAACAATATTGTTTTATTACTCTCTTAAAACATTTTATTTCTACATTATTAAACAAACGAATGTAGAAATACCTCAGAGTAATTACCTACATATGTCAGCTTGATTCGGGGAAATAATTCATTATATACCCCTTGATTTAGATAATGGCCCATTTGTACTATGATTTAAAGTGGAAGGGATATACTTGTTACCAATGATTACTTTGGGGTTTACACTTTTGATCTTCTTCCAAAAGATGCCTTTTTATACCCACAAGGCAGACTTCTCTAACATTGGAATAAAGAACGAATTGCAAGAGATGAAGTGAGAAGAAAGACACGAGGTTCTCAGTAGTCATGTTCATTTAAAGGTTTTTTGCATTAAAACCGAATTGTTCATTACCAAGACATTCTGGGACTCAGTTCAGAGGTTAGTGGAGAGCCACAGAAAATGGCTCCAAACCTTTCCATATCATACTTCAAAATTGTGGTGGGTGACCTACACTGAAATAAAAACAATAAGGACTCCAGTGATGAAAAGAAATGTAAGTTCTCCCTGTCAGCAGAACTGGCTGACACACGTGGAATACTTCTCTCTGGTCCAGATCATCAGTGCTAAAATTCACATACCTGGGATGATTCCTTTGTGTACAGAAATTCTTCCTGAAAACAAAGATAATTTTTTTGACTGACATTTGAAGTGGGGAGGAGAATCATTGAGGTCAAACTAAATTCAACTATGTTGACATGGTTCTCCATCCCAAATGACAAACTACTGCTATCATCACTTCAGTCCATTTACTGTAGTTTAAAGTTCAATATTACAGAAATGCAAAGTAATCAACCAGAATAATCTCATCAAGAAAAAGGACAGTTACCAATAGTTCAAAAGCCATGGATAAAATATGCAATTCCCCAGAGGCAAACTGGGATGCAGAAAAGTTGCAAGAACCCAGTAATACTCTGTAAAGATGTAGTATTATGTAAATATTATATATTTCACTCTTGATTATCCAGTAGCTTTATCCCTATGGATTACATCTGTTTTCAGGGCCCTCAAATCACTCCTGATTGAACAGATTACTATAATCTATTACTAGAATAAATCCCAGAATAGATATTACACTACCACTCAGAAAAAATAAACCACAAAACTTCACACCACCACCAAAGAAACTAATGTGTAGAACTTAACTCTTTAGCTCCTCAAATCTATCATCTGTCATTTATCTGTTTTTTAAACAATGGCTGTTTTTTAAAACAGGAGAGCAAGAATGGAGATAAGGATAGGTAGTGAAAAAATAATGCAGTAACCATAATGAGGATAATGGGGTGTTCAAATATTTCCTTAATTAAATGGCTGGTGGCAAGAGAAACTCCTTCAACAGCTACATAGAAGAAACTACATTACAACTAATAGGAGCAGGAGGAGAGAGAGTAGGGGCAAATCAAGAGAAAGATCTGGTAGTATTCAGTATGAAATTCAATATTTAATATAAAATTCAGCTGAGAGCAAGAGCTGCAAAAGGATGTGGTTGCAGTACAATGCCTGGAGGAGAAAAGAGAAGGGCAACCCAGATGTCTGCAAGGAAAAACACTTCCATTGTTTCCTAGTAAAAATATTCAAGAAAGCAGAATTGGAACTGAAACTCAAATCTATATAGTATAGAATGTATAGTATATATACTACTATCTCAGTGCAATTTAACTTTAAGAGCAACATAATACAATAATATTAATAACAAGCAAGTAACAAATAAGTAATTCTGAGTTCAAAATTATCAGACTTCCCAGCTTTTCCTGTATCTGTGGCCACACACAACATGTGCTTAACCACTTCAGGTTTAGGTGTACATTCATCTGTGCTCACCTTTCTTCCAGTATTGTCTGGATCAGTTTTAATATCATATTAGACAATAAAATTCATGACCACAACTAGGAACCTGGTAACACAGTCCAACAGCATCATAGTGGCTCTCCAAAGGGAAGGGAAAGCTGAGCTCTCTTGGAAGCAAGGATGAGGTTGCAAGGAAGATGCAAAGAAGAGTAGAAAAGCACAGGGAAGCAGAGCTAGGAAACTGACCTGGCCCTTCAGCCAGAGATGTTTCACGTGGTATCAAGTACAGGCTTTTGTTCATCCATTCTCAAATCCAGCCAGGCGATACACTTTAAATGCATGCTGATGATAGGTGTGGGTTAGTCCCACACAGTTAAGTCCAAACACAGTCTAGACAACCTCCCATACTCACTATAAAAGGTTTTCTATTTTAGAAGCACGTTGCCAATCATGCTCCTTCAGAAAGGAAATAAATTCTTGATTAAACTTTTTAAAATGTATTTTTATGTAGATAAAGCTTTTGTTTTAATAACTTCAAATCACAGAGTCTGCTGAGTTGGAAGAGACCCATCAGGACCATTGAGTCCAACTTCCGTGTGCCAGATTTATCTTCTTGTGCTCTCTCGTGATAACAAATGCAACAGAGGACAGATTCTCAATAGTTATTCATTCTTTTAACATTTCAACAGGAAAAAAAAATGTAGGAGAACCCCTATATTAATCATCAAAGTGGTAAAACAGTCCACTAATAACTCAGCGTTGTATGGATTACTTCATCAAGGCAGGCTGGGGAAGATAAAACTTAGAAGCTGGTTACAGAGAAGATGACAAAAAGCAGATATCCATGAGTCCAATACTCAGCAAGCACACAAAGACTTTACATCAGCCCCTATTGGAGGTCCCTTGGTGACTTTAGAATAGAGAACAATCAAAAAAACAGAAACAAAAAAATCCAGCAGATGGCTCTAAATGAGGAGAACAGAGACAGGTGACTAACTAGCCTGAGAGAAATAAAAATAAAATGGGAGCAGTGCCACAGTGTTATCATTTTTGTAGAGCCACCTGGAGAGGGAGCAGGCTTATCAATGAATGCCAAAAATGAATAGTACCCATCTGCTCACCCTAATAAATAACCCTTACTAGTAAAAATACAAAAGAATATAATTCCCTCAGCACTACTCATGTTTTCAGCAGACTTGTTTGTTTAAAATATTTATTTGGGTCTTACATGGCTTAACAACTATTTGCTGAGAACACAATATTGCTTTAAGATGACCCTTGGAATTATTCTTACAGCAAGTCAATAGCTGTAAGAATTCATGAAAACAGAGCTCCAGTAACTTCATTTTTAACAAGCAAAAGCTCTGCAATTACCTCTGCTTTCAAAATGTCTTTACAAAGATATTTCTGACCAACTGAATGGACTGATAGCAAAACCCTGAATGAGAGGAACTTCAAAGCCTGGGAAGTTAGCACTCCTCTGGAGGTAACAGCAGGAAAAAGTATCTCCATTCAAAAAACTTCAAGAACCACAAAATCAGATTACCTCCTCTACTATCCTCCCCAAATGGCAAAGAGTAACCATTCTGCTTATTCTAAGTGTGGATTGAGAAAGGAGGTCAGACATGGCTGGAGGTAAAATGATAAATTCTCAGGTCTTCTGATGTACTGTTACAAAAAGAAATGAAGAGAAGACTAAAGCAGGCAGATGGGTCTGCCCTCATGAGCTTGAAAGCAAAATGCCTCTTCTCAAGCACTAACTTTTATCAACTCCAACCACTGCTTATGTAATGAAGGCGTGGGAGCATGGAACAGAAATTCGAACTTGCTAAAACTGAGACACTTCCAAGCTGGACTTCTGATTCAGTGGTGTATTTACTTTTCACAGATGACATACACAGCTGGAAAATACCCTGGTCCATTTAGTATCTTCAATTCTACCACCTCCATATAAGCAATATAAGTCTGGATTCACACAAAATTATCCAGAACAGGATAGGCCACTGTGCACAGCCTGTATACAGCTACTACCATCTTTGCAAATGTTTCTGCATTAAATTTTGGCTTTCACATGGCAAAAATATGACAGAATTAAACTTAAAATAGGCATATTCAAACGTGTATGAAGGGAAAGAAGAACACAACAGAAAGCACTTCTGAGGAGATAGAAATCACAAAATGCGAGCAAACATATCCACACAGGCCAGAGTTCTGTAAACATCTGTACACATGAGGCCAGAGTTCCTTCATAGTTCCTACAACAGATTTTTAAAAACTCCCAAGCAGCACTTCACCAAAACAAAGGCAGCAGGTACTGGGCTGGTTCCTACAGACTCAAGCACCTTTACCAAGTACCAGCAGGCTCTTCCAGCTGAATCATAAAAGACAACATTACAATATAACCACGCACATTATTTCTGCTGCTTTGTACTCCCTGCCTTAGCATGAACACATAGTTAAGTAATAAAAACCCACCAACATGATTTTGTTCACCTGTGAACTGGCCCACACTTTTTGAAATAAGAGCAGGAATTCTCTGATACAAAACCAAACAGAAGGCTCAGTTTTAATCCAAACAAACAAAACCTTCCACCAAAGAAAACAAACTTTCAAGGTCAAGTTAGGGGATTTTAACTGTAGCATTTTCCACATGACATTTCCTTTGTACTCCAACTAAAACAGCTGGTTTGGGTTTTTTAAATAAGTATTTTTATGAAACACTTGCAGCAAAGCCTGAATCACTGAAAATTTGAACGCAAAACAGACATCCTAAAGTTTTAATTTATGTTATAAAAATTAGCCAGGATAAAATTTAAGGCTTTTATAACGTTTATCACTCTACATTAGTAGCAAAATATTTCTTCCATTCCCTCCTTCTGTTGATTGCATCTTATATTTAAAACACCTGTGCTTCAATACGAGTAAGGTCCACTGCCATGGCAGACAGATTTTGCCCATGCTACAGGGAAGAACAGAGGCAGCTGGTGCCAGAGCCTTCTCCTGGCATCTTTGAGAATGGTACAAAAAAAAATCTTTAAAGACACAACATATATTCTCATTTTATTAAACATTAAACTGTTCTCATTGTGATAAGAAAAAAGCATGCCTGTAAGTGGCATCACTCCACTGACACCATTCCATATCCTTTTTATAATGATCTTCTGCAAACCTCCCAGAGCAGGGCATCCTGCCTCTGGTATGCACAACACTGAAATCTATTTCAGAAGAAACTGTGATCACCTAACCAGACAGATCCCTAAACTTTAATCTTTGAAAAAATCTCTCACTTTGCTAAATGCCTGCATTAAAAAAAAAAACCAAAACAACAACACCCCACAACGTTTAATACTTTTCTTTTAAAATTGACTAGTTAGTAAGGATTACTCTACCTAGACATAAAAGTACTTCAGGATTGTAGAATTTAGGCTCAGCAACCTCCCTAGGAACAAACATTTCTATTTGTCTCAGTGGAAGCAGGTTCAGCTTTTGATCTTTTATGATTCCTCTTCAACATGAAATTTTATCACACATGGGATCTTAAACAGTTCCAGCTTTATTTAACTGATCTTTTTTCTTGAACACATCCAGAATTATTTGGTATCTGCTCATCACATTGCAAAAGCACAGTTATTTTTCCCTTGCCTCTCCACCAAGGTTACCAGTCTGAGTAATGGTCACAAAAAATTTGCCCACCCATAAAAATGACACATCTGGAAACTGTAATTTATAGACATACAAGTAGCAGACAGATCTGTCCCAATTTAAATATCTGAATCAGAGCCTGAAGGGCTAGTAGATAGAAAATGGGCTTGATTTCATATAAACAAAGCAAGCAATAAGCAATCAACAACACAGTAAGTTTAAAATCTCAGTTTTGTTATGTACCACCAAATCTTTTAAATAAAGTCATCTTGGATTCTTTCTGTTGACAAATACAGGTATTTGGGGGAAAATGGCTTTAAAAGTATGATACCTACCTGTTTAAGAAGATTCCCTCCTAAGGAAGTGGACCTATGAAGTGTAATTATTTCAGCCACACTGGAAGAACAAATCAAATGCATGAAATCTTTGCTGATGCTGCCGCCAGTTTACTTCAGCTCCTGCTCTAGGTCAGGAACATCAGAGTTTTCCTATGACAACAGTCCTAATGCTGGCAAAATCCAACCAACCTGCTATCAGATAGGTGAAACAGACTATTCTTTGTCATATGATACCAGAAATCAACTTGTGTCGGCTGAATCAAGGGGGTTTGGCTTTGCTTTTAAGCTATCTGCTCTAAAGGTGAGAATCTAATTATTTGGCCTTATTGTGCTATGGTAGGGGGAGTTTTGCTTAAATAATTCTGTTGGTTTTCCCAGCTGGCTTAGAAAACTAAGGAACTTCTGTGAGCAAAGGAAACAAATGCATAAAACAAACCCGGTGCTCTTGGTGCACAGTAGATGAGAGTTTTCAGCTACCTAGACATCCCTAATTATTTTCAGCAAATAAGTCATCTGGGTGAAGCTGTTTGTTGTAGTAAAGGTTGTGCATTCCTCTGTTGAGGTAATCTCATCTTGAAGCACTTGGCATTTCATTGACAAAATAAATAAAGCTTTTTTTTCTTGCAACTAGTAAAAAGAAAGTGAAGTCATAAAGAGAACCCAACAACATCTTTTTTGTAGCACCTAGAGAAGGCAATAAAAGCAGGTTTTCAGGTTTTTCATGCCACTTGTAAGATATTCTGTTACTACTAAGCAATGGCAGAGCTGAGCTCTCTTGTTGCAAGAAGAAGAAAACCTTTGGTCAGCCAAGACCCTTTAGCCCTGATTAAAGAATCAGTTTTTTAAAATACTTATGTTTATTTATTACCTTATGTAAGAAGGGAATTATGATGACTGTAAAACACAAGGCTACTTGCATTACACAGCAGTCATCAGTGTCTGGTGCACATTCATCCCCCAGGCTGTGGTATATTTGTATCTAGGAATTTATTTTGGGATCACCAGAGAACTCTCAAGAATTACCACAAAAAACTTTCTACAGAAATGCTTCTTCACATCTCACTCTGTTTATGCTCTGCCTTGCTAAGAGGGTAAAAGCTTAGTTCCAAATGCAAATCACAGATTGTAAATATCAGAATGTGCTAGATGTGTCATCAGAAGGGAACCTCTAATAGCAACCACCAGTAGGATGTATAACCACAGTTTGCTAAAAATTTTGTATTCACATCTGGTGATGACATCTTTATATAGTATCATCAGTGATGCTCCAAATGGGTACAGTTTGACTGGTGCATATCTTTGCTTCTAGTGATACTATATTTTAAGAGTGATGTATAGTAAGACATAATTTTATAATGTAAATATATTACCTATGCATGCTTTGCCTCAAAAAATTCTACTAGCTTTTTATTTTATTTTTTATACAGCATCTCACATTTGAAGGAATGGAAAACAATTCTATATGAAATCATGAGCATTCTTTTTAAAAACAAAAAGTACTTTGAATACTTTCAGGAATAGAATGAGGTCACCTAAGTGCAGATTCTGGCTTGACCATGCACACCTGAGGCAGGAACTCCAAAAGCAGATGGTCTGGCCACAGTGGTGGGGTGGGGCAGCCATGTGTTTGTGTGTTTTCTGCAGGTGTCCACATGGGGAATGTGGACTGGAAAAATAAATCCTACTTGGTCAAACCACTTCAAGTTGCATAGAGCATTTTTCCATGCACTATAATGCTCAAGCAATCAAATTTGCATCAGATGGCCGACTCCACTAATTGTTGAAGTCTAGATTGTATTTTTTCAACAGCTCAAAAAGACTTTGACAGATACAGAAAATATAGCAAGAGCTGCATTTCTCCACCATATTTTGGAATTACAGAAATTTCTCCTGGAATGGGAAAAGCAGATACCCGGTTCTCAAATTGATAATTAATTACTGCTTACCTCTCACTGGTGATAGTTACCACAAAGGAGCAGCTTCATTAGTACTAATGGAAGATTAGAGAAATGAAATTTTAGACACCCTTGCAAAATTGCAGGGCTGAAAAAATGAACAGTACAAGGAAAAAAGTTTGTGCTGAACTTTGATTTCAGGATGCATAAGGTCTCTCTTCTGGTTCAGAAATTTCAACTTAGCCATCTCAGAAGTATGAGCTCCAGGATAATATGATCCCAGTACAAAGAACTCAATAGCTTAGCAACTAGAATTCTCTTCCCCATCAAAGACACTCACAACATGCACAGCCTTGCCTAAATTCTCAGTTACAAGTCCCGCAGAGAATTAACGCAGCAGTTACAGTGCAGATCTATCTCCTATTTTACAGCTTCTTATGGCGAATAGAGTACTAAGGAGCAAAACTGCCCACAAGAAAAGCAAAGTCTAACAACAGTAAGAAATGGACAGTCCCAGAACTAAGCTTAGGGATGACTTTTGAAAATAACCCCCAATCCAATTTCCTTTAGAAATAAATACAAGCTTTACTTCTGTATTTCATGAACTACAGGACCATAGAATAATTTTGGTTGAAAGAGACCTGTGGAGGTGGCCTAGTTCAAAACCCTGTCTAAAGCAGGTCACTCAGGGATTTCCCTAGCTGAGTTTGAAAGTCTCGAGCAAAAGAGCTTCCACAACTTCTCTGGGCTCATTTGGATTTAGTGCTCTCCCCATCATGAGTTCTTCATACACAGAGATGCACACAAAACAACTGCTTTCTAATACACAAAACCAAACCTAGAGCTGGCCTAACTGATGCTTTCAAAAAGGGAAAATGGGTAGATATTATACGTGCAAAACTTGGGGAAGATTAAAGGTTCATAAGTCACACAAAAAAATCTCATACTTACACATCTATTCCTCATGTCTTAGAAACTGTACTTATTTTTTACTTCTATCTACTTTGTCTATGCCTGACCTGTAGTACACGATGCACCATAAATATCCTACCTTTCTTTTTCTTTTTGCATCTGGCTACCAACACTACAAAAGTGAAATACTAACTGATTTCTTGAACTCTTTTTTAAAAATATTTTTCACAGTTATGGATTTACATTCCAAACATCTAGACTATTTGTAATTCAGAATTGAGTTGTGGAAATGAGAGTGTTATACCACAAAATCAGGAGATTTTTTATTTTAAAATAATTCATTTCAGATGTCATATATCACAAATGTTAGCTAATGTTAGTTAATGCAGAAAAGCTGATAGGTTTAGGGCAAGCTATCGTCTATACTTTTCCAGATGATGGCAACACACTGACAGCTTTAAAGAAGTAGATGTGTTACTGTAAGGTTTATTGTCTAAGCAGCCTCCACTCTCTTCAGTAATCTAACAGCTTATATTTACAGCTGATTATAACTTCTGTTATGTTCCAATATTTGCTAATCATCTCAGACTGTGAAAAACAGTATCATTTGTCTCAAGCTCGCTCCTGTAGACACACTGTTCTTCTTAAAGTGTATAAGACATTATTGCAATGTTTTCTCTTAAAGTATCCATTCTCAGTTCTTTTAAAATATTTCAGACAGCACTATGCTATTTCCCTCTTCTATAAGATGTGTCAGTCAACAGAGTATAATTTATTCTCAGACAAGCTTTCTTTTGCAAGCAATAGAACCAGCAAAAGTTTATTTCCTCTGTGCTTGGAGGCAAAGTCAGTTTGCCAATTCAGTGGTAAGGGACAAATTCATCCTGCTACCTCTGCTTTGGCTGCAGAGTTCACAGGGTTTATCTCCTTCATTAAGCCCTTTATTCCCACACACCACCTGTACCTTGCTGTCTCTGGTGACCCAAACATTCTGTATGAAATTTAACTGAAGTGGAAAAAAGAGGGCTGACAGCAGATGCACAAATACCATCTTGGAGACATAACTTCCTTAGGCCTTTATGCTGAAAACCTGGAATTTTTAAGAAAAGTATTAAACTCAACCTAACAGTGTCTTCAAAAAGAGACGGCAAAACATAGCACCCAGCAACAGCTTAAGTGGAAGTAGCTCTCTGGTTCTCAAAAATGACACAACTTTAGTTTATTCTCACTGATAAAGGTCATTGCTAAAGCAATCTGCCACTCTGGGGGCAGATTACACTTACGTACATCCAATTCTCTCGCATCATTCATCCAGGATACTCTCTGCTTTCACCGGGCTGCAACACATTTAGGTGTGAACAGATTGATTAACAACCAGAAATCTGAAACAAGCTGCCACTGCATTTCACTGTAGACAAGCAGGGATTGCTGGTGAGACTCTGTAGAGTCAAATACATGCACAGGGGGGCTGTGGAACACAAACTGCACATTTCAATAGGGGTGGTCCCAGGCAGAAGACAGTCATTGCTTTTTAAGGGTTTGCCTTTTCAAAAGTTTTGGGAGGTATGACAGCAATGATGATGGGGGGTTTTTGAAACAGTAGAAACACACAGAAAAACACATAGAAACAGTAAGAGCCAGAGAGGTTGAGGAACTGACATTCAAGCACAAGAAACCAAATCCCAACTCCTAATCAGCAGAGGTCAGACAACTATTCTTCAATTATATCCTAGAAATTTTGAGGCAGTCATCAAAAAGAAGGTTCATGACAGAGTAAGAGAAGTTTTCCCAACTCGTACAATAATACCTTGATTTTTTCACTATGCTGTCTCAAAATATACAACATTCAAGATAGGATCTCTCGTTCACAACACGTTAAGTAATACTACAATAAACTATATTTTTGCTTTTCTGTCTGACACCAAAAAAGTAGACTCAGTATACATTTTTATTCATCTGTATCTCAGATTTCTACATTAAAAATATTGGTCTCCTTCTAAAAAGAGTTGCTAATTTTTAGTGAAACAAAGGCAAATGAGAAAAAACATTTGCTTACCAACATACCTTCTCAATTGCAAATGCAGAAGTAGCAATATAAGCTCATCAATCAGCAGCTAGAAACATATAAAACAAACACTTAGATCACCTACTTAATTCCTTTTCTGTTGTCTGGATCACTTCCTCAAGCATACAAATAATTTTGTAATACACTCCAAAATCATTGTAGATGATAAACAATAACACATCAGTATGGCCTAAGCATTTGTCATGCTTATTTGAGAAGGCAATGTCTGCCTCAAAAGGTGCCTATGTTCTGTGTTACGTTGCAGTTCCTACAAAATGTTTTCCTGTAATGCAGTAGAGAAAATATCACCTGAAATCTCAGCATCTTGTCGGTATAGTATTTAACATTGCCTCAGTAACTCTTAAATGCCCTTGAGAACTAAAAAAATCAAGGCTCCTTTTAATATTTTTGACACAGACCTAATTTGTTCAGGTTAGTTTTCATTGACAATGTAACTGACACCTTAGAGAATTCTTATTTATTGTGTTACAAACTGGCTGCAAACTACCAAAAGTATAAGCAAATCCAAGTGACAGATTTACGGCTAGTTACACAACTGCTAAACTGAGGAAGTGTGGCGTTAGCTTACAAGCCTTTCTGCCTTGATTTTTATACCTGCTATTCCTATGGATGCTACTAATCCATAAGAAGCCTGGTTTAGACTCCCATCAGGGTCTGTCAAAGCAAACAGGACACATCCACACGAAATCTCTGTGTCTGGTGTCCACACCCAAAGGCAGCTCCCAGCACCCTTCCTCCCTCGGCCCAAGCAGGACCTTAACTCCACCAAGTGCTCCAGGTAAGGCACTGGGGCAGCTCAGATAATAACAAACAATACAGGAGGGAATAAGGTGATAAATCTGCTTCAGGGTAAAAACATTTCAAATGCTTCAGATGAGAAATTTAGACATTCTGAACTAAAACTGTCCAACAGCTTTGCCTACTAATTTGCCTTTAGCAGAGGAGTTCCCTAGTTGCATCTCAAACTTGCATAAATATAAAGGTATCCCAACGTGAAGCTGCACTGCTTCACAGAAATTTTTAAAACAGTAAAACAACAACATTAATAGATACCTTCAATGTGATGCATGATAAAAACAGACCCTACTGGATAATTAAACATTTGATATTGGAGAACCTAATTGCTGTGAGTCAAAGAGAATACATTAAAACTTTGCATTTTTAACCCTTAATGTTAAATATAACATCTGGAGAAGGGAAGAGGTGTTAATGTATTTCAAAATTAGACACAGAATAAAGCTACAATTTGCTCCCTTTTCCAGTACAGAAATGTTTTCAACAACATAGAAATAGATCTGTTTTATGTGTGATGAACGAAAGATAAGCAGATTTGATCTTTTCCTTAGCAAGAAAGCATAAGAGGTTTAGCATAAGATGTCTCTTTAAAATGGAGGTCCACCACTAGAAAAGCCATACAATTGTAGGTACTTCACTTGACATATCATAGACACACAAACATATTGGTTTATGTAATTACCACCTCAGCAGGTAAGGAACTAGAAAAGCCAACATCCCAGCATTTCCCGAGCTTGCTACTAATTAAATCATATGCACACTGGTTCAATCCAAGGATGATCAAAGTTAATGAAAAAAAATTTCACTTTAATTCAATGAACTGCAGATCAGTTCCAGACATCTAGCTGCTACTCCACCCTCTTTCTTCTTTATCAAAAAGCACTCCAACAGTGTGAAAGTGAAGAGGACTCCATATGAGTCTACAGATTTTGTGATTTTGTATTTCCCCTCAGATCTGAATTTTAAATTATTTGACAGTTGACTGCATTGCATAAAGTTAAGTAATCTTTTCCATGAAGGTGGATTAGAGGCTACTCCAGGTTTGGAAGGAAATGGACTATTAATATTACTAATGGACTACTAATATTACTGTTACATCAATAGCTTTAAAAAGACTTCAACTGTCTCCTTCATACACATATACATTCATTATAAATTTATTTGTGTCCCACTCTTCACCCCTAACAATATATTACCATACCTGAGCATGTAAAATGTCAGTCAATGTACTGGAAATAGGGCACTAAATTTATAAGGCTTTCTAATATTAACAGAAAGACAAATTAATGTCATCTAAAGGAAAACAAAAAAGAATCAGTACTCAGATCAAGTATCTATTTCTAGCTACATCTGATATGCAATATCATAACTGCCCAACAACTTCAGTAAACTGGACATAACATTTATGAAACCTATCTGAAAAGCCTTTGCTTCAATTCTTATTAACAATGTTTCTTCACATTCTGTTTTCCACTAAATATTTCTATTAAAAATGATAATTGAATTTTAGCATCTCAAAACTCATCTCCCAGAGCTGTCCAGGTGCTTTGTAGCCATGGTTTCAGCAAATGTCCTTTCAGATAAGCCTAAAGGCTCTCATTTGTTTAAAACAGAGCTGGGCAGGAGCTACTCTAAAATCTTTATTTGGGAATTCAATATATGCATCACTTTTAATAGCCACTGCATAATGTCTCAAATGCAATGAGTATCACACAGGAAATTAAATTTTAAAACACAATCTCTCCTGTTCAAGAATCAACAGTCAGTTAAATCAAAACTAAAGTTGTCAGCTTTCAACAGGAAGATTAGTGTTCACTCATGAGAAAATTCACATTCCATCTATACAGAGACACAAGCTTAAATGAAAAATGGTGTTTTGACATAGTTTCAATAACATTTATGTATACAGAGCTGTCTAATTGTCCACATCACATCTTTCCTATTCTAAGACAGATTTCAAGCATTTCCTGTTGGAAAAAAAACTTTTTTTATTTTATTCATCAGCTCCTTCTACTTCATGTTGGAGAAACTAACATAACCAATAGGAAGGGAACGGTGCTACTACAATTTTTACTACCTCACCTCAGGTCTCCTTCACTGTACCTACTCAGAAGCCCTGGACAACTCTGCTGTGCCACTGGGAAATTCGTGACCAGGGAGTGAGAGTCGCAGGATTTTATTCCCATGCAACACAAAATCATCTTTCACAGAGCCCTAAAATCCTGAATCAGAATGTGAAATGATCTCCCAGTAAGCTTGCCCCTTCTCTCTCCACCACTGTGTGAGATGAAAGAGATGTAAGGATAATGATGTCAGAAAATGATGACTGAAATCCCTACCATCTTTCTTCTGTTTTGGTTTGAAAGGGAAGTTTTCTGCAGAGCCACTTTTAGATAACCAATTAAAAACAATGTTAGCAGAGCTTTTTTACTGGGTCCAGACATGTAAGAAATGCTTCTGAAACTCAGCACTTGCCTGAGTACAGCACAGTTACAGGTTAACAGAATTATAGTTTAAAGTACAGTGAGTAAAAACTGAGTCCTGTAAATTTACCCAGGTGCTAATACTGCTCTTGAGGAGGAAAAGAGGTTACTTTTTTATACTTTGAAACACTGCTATCAGCTCATTCTCCTTAACAAGAGCCCACTATCTTTGAAATATTAAATGGGACCTACTAAGCAGTAAATTCTACTTGCTGCAACACTTGTTCTTAGATAATGTGAAAACCGTTACTGTTTTTGTACAATTCCCTATCACTGAGGCTCTTTTCTGCTGAGTGAGTGAAAGAGAAATCAACAACCAGATTTTTTTTTATTCTCCCATTTATGTGCTAGTGACTCAGGCTGTTGTGTTCCCTTACTGTTACTGTGGTCCAGAAGCAGAAGATCCTTTCATCTCTCAAGAACTATTAACCCAAAGTCTTAAGCTAGAATTGCAAATATATACTATGTTACAGCAAACAAAATTTGTTTAGAAACTCTATATCATCATTTACATTTGATCCCAAATCACATGGGCTGCAAACACGAATAAAGCATGAAAAAAAGAAATAAAGCAAAAGTACAGGGGAAAGCAGCTAGCCTACACAGAGTGCAGTATTGACTTGCTTGTTGTAAAAGGAAAAAAAAAAAAAAAACCCAAAAAAAACCAACTCACCACATCAGTTTCTAAATGACACAATTCATTCCAACCCATTTAACCTACACAAAATGCTGGACTCTCATGAACAGCCAAATTTGAAAACAATACAGACAGCTCTGCCAGCAAGTCTCACACAATCACAGTATCTGTTTGAATAGAGGTGGTCTCATAGCAATACAAATTTCAAAAAGTAAAACAAAAATGAAGTAAGATTGCACTGCTAAACATTTATCAATTTGCTTTTCTCCACCCTTGTCTTTTTAGCAAACTTATTTACTCTATTTACATATTTATTTTTAACAACTTAGCTGTTATTTCCTCGATTACAGCACTAAAATTTACCACAGGTGAATGGATAATGTACCTCTTCTAAATCCCACAGAACTGTCAAGCCTGCGTACTGCCTCCTCAGTCTTCTAATACACTGCTAAGCTGCAAGATCAAAGACTTATTCTGCTCTTTTAAGGACAAGTGTACCCAAGAAGACACTCAGGAATTAATTACCTAGCCAAACCTCCATCAACCAGCTTAAAAATTTTACCTTGCATATTCTACAGTTATGAAGGTATATGGTTACCAAAAGACAGAACATCGGATTTGCAAAAATTCTACTTACGTTATGAAGCATTTTCTGTAACTACAGCTAAATAACAACATTAAATATGTTTCAAGCCTAAGAGTAAAAAAAGTAGTATTTTCCTTTAAAATACTTCAACTGCAACAGCTGACACTGAATTATAAACAATGCTGCTGATAAATATTCATGATAAATATAAACCCCCTCAATTTAAAGTTCTGCCTATTCAAACAAATATAGGTCAAATTTGAAAATGCATTTGCTCAATCCTGTTATAATTTCCTGCTACAATTGTGCTATGTTTTTTTAATAGTTTCTAGCCAGGATTAATTAATATGTATTGAGGCAGACCCACCTCGTAACATTGTATTTGATTACATCTGAACATGACTGCCTTTACAGCATTTCAGAGGTGCTGACATCTCCAACAAGTTACCAAAGAAGAACTACTTCCAAAATATTCTGTAGCAAACAAAACAAAGCAAGCACGACTTAAAACACAGATTTAAATTGTGTCTCCATGCAGACCCTCTACCACCAGATTTTAAAAAAAAAGGTTTTAAAGTATCATGCTAGAAAGAACAAGACTAGTACTTCTAACTTCTTTCCCTTGCAGTAATGCTAGAAAATAGGAAACACTTGAGTCCATGGCTCACAGCTCCTCTAGGATAATGGGCTCCCAAGCAGCTCTATGTTTTAGTATCTGTAATGGTCCTGGGCAATATCTCCTATAAGGCTTGCTAATGTTGATATACGTACTCCAAACAAAGCCCAGCTCAAAGAACAAACGAAAATCTTTGTCTGAAAGGCCTTGAGAAAGGCACCTATTTTAATTATGTCAGAGACCCCTTCTGTGACACCAGACACTTGCAAGTTGCACTTCTCTCCAGAACAAGCCTCAGTGAAAGAAAACTTAACACAGAACTCAGAATGCACAGACTACAGCACAGAAGTGTGTATGTATATATATTTAAGACTACACAGAAGTATTTCTCAATCCAGTCTTTAGATACCAAAGCAACATCCTCTCATCTTGCATTCTGAGCCAAGACATACACATTAACTTAGTGAAAGAAGGTATGAAAGTCAGGGAAGTAAAGAAAATAACAACATGAAAGAGCCAAGTTTTTACCATTAATGAAGAATAAGATGTTATTATAGCTCAAGGTCACATGTGACAAAGCAATCTTCACTTAATGCCACATCTGTTACATACTGAGAGAAACAAAATTAAAACATAATAATTGTTTTGGTTTGTTTTCTTTAAAACCATCTGTAGAATTGCAATTTGCCACATGCTGAAAGACTGTGTTAGACACAGGCCCAGCAGGGTCTGGACTCAGACCCCAGGGGACACTGGGGTCAAATGAACTCCTAATATCAGTTGACAAAATAGGATTTTGTAGAATCTGCAATATCTCTTAGTTTTAGTTTATTAAAAAAAGAATCCCTTAAATAACAGCTCAGGAAGTCTGACAAAGTAACTAGAATAAACACAGTGTTCTCACATACTCAGTTCAAGTCTAACCAGCAGAGTTTCTGTTTGTAGAATGAATACTATATTAAGAATATAACATATCACAACAGAACAGCAATAAAATGGCAGTATAAAATAAGATACACTTCAAGTGGAAGTGGAGGGTGGAATAAGAACCACAATCTGTGCAGGGAGGAAGTGTTACAGAAGGAAATACAAAAAGTTAACCTCTATCAAGCAACATCTATCTGTTTAGAACAGCATTCTTTCACAAAACTTGACAAAGTTAGTGTGCCAACTAAAAAGCAAGCAGCTATTCTAAGTTCAACAAACCAGTATAGAGCCATTATTTAATTACCTCTTCAATATGTGATAACAGTACATGTACAATACCATATCTGTGCATTTTACAGTATTATCTTCCTATGAAAAGAGCTGGTATAATGCACTATGCAATTATCACACTGTAAGTAATTAGTATAATAAGATCAAAGTTAAAACAAATGCAGAAAAAAAGCTATTTTCATAGTCAAAATAAGTAAGAAAGCAATTTAAAAATTACACAAATTGTCTCAAAGGTAAGAACACTCTCAATGAAAGTCTTGAAAACTTTCTTGAAAGTCAAGCCAATTTTGAAATCCTACATACACACAAAAAATAAAAGTACTATTAAATCTGTGTGAGGACCTGAAAATTTGCTCTGTTTATGTGTTTTCTCCATTTTAGATGCAGCACCAAGAATCAAAAAAGGAGACAGTTAAACAATAATTATAATCATGTGCACAAAAATGAACTAAAGGAAACAAAGCATTTGTACTGTCAAGTTAAAACAAACATGCAAACAAACAAAATAAAACAACAGCAACAACAAAAATCTCCACAACTTGACCTTGTTCAAAACCAATACTAGGCTACAAAACATACCTGAAAAAGCTAAACACAGAAATTGTAGAACAAGGAGATATCTAATTCAGGTCTCCAGACAGACAAACTCTCACTAACATGCCCAGTAAAGTATTTCAAACTATTTCTTCCCCACCTTTTAGTAGAATGTAAACCCATCCCTATAGAAAAGCTGGCAGCTCCACTTCATAGGTCTGCACCACCATCTAAATCAACACTCATTCCCAGCTGGAGGGAAGACACAAACCTTATTAGGAGCCACTGACACACACTGCCTTTCACTGGTGCTGTCATGGAGTCACGTAGGGAAGAGACTGGAAGGTGAATGGTGAGGTTTGTAAAGTCCTAACTATTGCCTCTCCATAGCTCCGAGTTCATTCTCCATTCACAAGAGCATCACGTCTGATCCCATCCCACATCAATTATAACTGGTGTGTAAAATAAGAACCTAATTCTGCTGCCTCTCCTCAGGCTGAGCAGAAGCCTAGGTAGTTAGGCAAATTTCAAAGGGATTATATTCAAGTCTGGAAGTGCTGGTGTCAAAGATTCAGAAAGCTAAATTTATTTTTAATTATTTACCTACAAGCAAAGATAATCTTTCTTCAGCTCTGCTTTTTTTGCCTGTTAGCTTTAGTCAGTGCTTTGTTCCTTCCCAGGCTGAAAGAAAAATTTTGACAGAGTCACCTCAGATATAAAAAACAGAAGCAGAAATAAAATGAGAGCTCTGTCTAGAACTGTGAAGGCATGTAAGGAAGTACTGACAATTTAACTGATCTTAGAAATACATCAGAAACATGATATATACAGGAACATGTCCCTAATGCACTATCATTCACTATCAGAGCTCTGAGGACATAAAACCAATAGTGACACAAGAAAAAAGATCAAAAATGTCAAGGATCATGCAAAAGTAAGTATCTTAAACGCTACCATTACTGCAATTCCTAATATAGGTTACATATTGTTTTCCTCATTTCAGTTAAAGCATTGCTCCATGGCATTCTTGCAAGAGAAACAATTTGCTTCAGCTTCCTATTCAAACTGTTGATTCCTTTTCCTGGGTCAAAAGTCCAAGCTAGAACAAAAAGTCATACATTGTTGTAGCACCCCTCTTGTCAGAAGGTAGAAATGAGCCTAGACACAGAATTCTTGTTTATTACAGCATGAAAAGGGTTCTGAATTATTCCTCTTTACAGCTCAGCCATCCTGACTCCAGCTATTTACTGGCTCTGCCTGCAGTAAGCTCCTACTGTAGGTTTCCCTTACAGCCTCTGACTGCTGGTTGTTTCCTGCTAAACTGTAACTGGAGGTATTAGTTTACAGACTTCGAATGCAGGCTTTTACCCAGCTAGACTGTGACTGCAGGTTCCAACAACAGGCTCTACTTGCAGACCCAGACTGACCTCACAGCAGTGATTCTCTCTCCCCAGGATCCTTCTTCATGGCTTCCCCTCACCAGCTAATCCACTCCCTTTTATCGCATTTATCCTTATTGGCTACAGCTGTAACTCATCCCAGGTGAAGCTGTATTGGGTAATTAACACAGCTGTTACTTATCAGGCCCAAGGTCACCTATACTCCCTTCTCCTACAATACATGGATGCACAGCACCATATAAAATGACAATGCATTACAAGTGGAAAATCCTATTCCCCCCTCCCCTCATTCCACAGTCAGAAAACTAAACAGATAGCCTACCTACAATCCACTCTGTCCTTGATGATCTATCCATCCACTGTAAATTACAATTTTGCTTAACTTTTCTTTCACTAAAAAAAGTTTTAAATATTAGTTCCTTCCACATGGCCCATTATCAGAGGTCACACCTTTCCAACACATTGTAGAAGACCTTTCAGCTTTTACTTTACTTTGGATAACATGTTTTCTTACATCAGATCCACACTACCTTATAGCAACATGACACTTCCACACCTACTGATACTGTGATCTAGGAATTGTTTCCAACAAATAACCACACAAGAAGGTTTTATAAGAAAATGGCTACTTGAAGTGAATTTTTAGGGAAGGACTTAAGCAGTAGACCCTGAATGGAGCTAGCCCCTAGCATCATCTGACAAGAAAGGCAATGCCCACAATCCAGGGAGCAGAAGAACTGGGATGCATGCAAACAGCAGGATGTCTTTGATTTCATATACTTGAGACATGGGACTGGGTAAGCAGAAAAAATCCCCACAGCACTATGTAAACTGTGCACCAATGCCCAAGGCTTAAACATGGAGAATCTGAGAGGAAGGGCAAGACCTTTACCACCACAGCATGACCATGTGCATGCCTGAATACATATTTACACGTTTTTCTGCACACCCATATACATATTTATATACCACAAAAAATAAACTCAAGAGAAGAAAGAACTTTGCTCCAACAAAACATCTCAGGTGCAATCACGATCTTTAACTCAAAAGATTGGCAGTAACGTTTGCAACCAACCTCCCAAACTGGAAATCACAAGTCAGCAAAAAATATACAGGGCTGGTTACAAAGAGAATCTCTCAGTTGCTCTTAAACAAAGTATCAGTCCTTGTTTTACAGCTAAATTTGCTTCTTAAGCTAAAATGTTCAATATCCTCTGAAAGAGAGCAGGAAAAAAAATCTCAATAACTACATTATTTAGCCTGTCTGGCTGACAGCTACTGAGAAATTCAATGATAGTGTAAATCACAGAAGAAGGAGAGGGATTACACAGCGTGATTCTAAAGGGGCATAAATAAAAAAATGGGATGAACTCAGGGAAGAGGGTGGCATAAGAAAACATTTCTTAACAGCAATACAATATAAAATAGAATGTATTTTCCCACAGAAAGGGAAGTTATTTGAGGCTAAATATAATAAAACACTGGAAAGCACAGCAAAGAAAGTATTTTGGAATTAATGAGGTCATGGATGAGAACACTTCATAATCCTGTCTTTTATGCTTCTTATGATTAGATTTCTGAGCAAGATTTCATTATAACAAAAAAGCACACAGCAAAAATGTGTTAATTTTTTGTTGGGTTCTTGTCTTCATCAACATTAAGAAGTGTTTAGAAGTGTCATTTGTTTTTGATGCAATATTACATGCTGAACTATTTAAGCATTGCTGGTAATTTTAATCCCCTATAAGTTATTCTTGTGTCGATAACACAAAGTTATCCTTTTAATTCTGGACTTTTATAGTATCTTTGTTTCAAGCATTTCAAAGGACTTTACCAACATATGTCCACTAAGAACACCTTTCAAAATCAACAAGGTGTACAACACTGCTTTTCCAGAAGTTATCCTGTGACTGCTGAACAGTCCAGCTCCTTAATTGTCAGGTAACACAATGCCCATGAAGTCCTCTGGAGGACTTAAGCCACAGGAAATTGGAAAGTTAAAACTGTTGCCAAGAAGGAAAACAAAATTCAGTGTTTCTTTTAGTCTGATGATGGCAGCACAAGAGATCATGAACCAGAAAAGGTTTAGGAACAGTGGTAAAACAGGTGTTCCTTTAAAAGACAAAGCATTACAACAGGAAATGCACTACTAGGTATATTTTGGTTTTCCTACTATTACTGTTCTTACAATCTCACTTTAAAAAATATACAACATTCTGCAATTCAGTTTGGAAAGAGATGGGGTAACTCAGAAAAAGCTGACCAAGAGAAGAGTTTTATCACCATTTTTTTCTTCCCTCCTAACCTCCAGGTAGATTTTTTTTTTCAGGAGTATAGCTGAATTTGAAATACGGAAGTTCCCCCTCCTAAATAAAAATTTTCTTTTCTACAGGGCAACCAATAAATATAATTTTTTAAATACAAGTGTCAGTCAAGGCCTCCTGTTGACACTGTGGCAATCTTAATTTCACCATACAGAATAGTTAAATTATAGATTGTTACATTTGTCACTGAAATCCCAAAATTCTTGTGATTTATAATCCTTCTTTTAAAGGTCCTACCCTACACTGTGTAGGATCTCACTGTCCACAACCCTATCAACCAAGAACTAAGACAAGGAAAGAAAATAGATATCACACCACAGTAGCACGGAAAATTTTTCACAAACTAAAAAACAATTATTAAAAGAGATTATAATATCACAAAAATCAATTATCATTCTGACTCCCAAAGAAAAATAATGAAAACCAACAGCAGCATACCAGGAAAGCACACGCTCTCTGAAAGTGTTCAGTGCTGTGTCATAAAGGTGAAATAGTGCACCACAAGGAACAATTTAGCAACAGACAACAAGACATCAAATATACCCCAGAGAATAGAAATGCTGGTTCTTTCCACTCCAGCCCACAGCCCCTGCAAGTACTTCACCCAAATTCCTTCCCCTCTCTCCCCTCTTTTAGCAACTACACACTTAAATATTCCAGGTACTGATACTATTATACCCTCTCAAATTGCTTATTTATGCTGAGAGATGCAGAAAGGCAAGGCACATGCCACCTCCCTTCCCAGACCAAAGGCTGAAAGCAAAGACTTCTGTATAAACGAACACCCACCAACCCTAAATTCAGGTGTAAACTCAGGAATGAGAAGGCACTTAATGGAGTGGTTATTGCAGCTTCCCCATAGCCAGGCTCTGGTCTCACAGTGGTCATTTGGGCTGTGTCTGTCCTTTGAATTCCCTGCAGGCTTGCAGTGGGGCACATAAACAAAGGCCAGCAGCAGCCCGTGTATCTCAGCCACAGCAATGTCCACTTCCTGCAGAATGACACAACTTCTGGGACCATAACCCATCACTTCCAAGAAAACAAAATAACAAATGCACAAGAAAATAATTAATTTTTCCAGTTAACAGTGTCAACCCAACTGCACAAAGGTGAGTAGTTTCTGCCAAAAATTGACCTTCCCTCCTTGAGTGTATTAAAGGTGAAGCTAGAAAAGGGAAAGAAGAAAGACTTTTCTCCTTTGATAGATTTACTTTGCATTTGTATATGCATTGTATGTGCTTACTGCTTATTCTAAACATAGGAGGTTTCTAGGCTTTTTCAGGCAAAAGCATGGTTACCTTAAAAAAAATTTAAAAAATAGAAATCACAAAAACTGTCAGGGTTTCAGGAACAGGATTAGCATCTGGGGCCATCTAAAAATAATTTATAATTACTTTTCAAATATTAAATTAATACTAATCTTGTAAACAAAATTTGCTAAATGCTTTCATCCCAATTACTCCCTCATCTTTTAGAGCTGAGGATGGTACCATGAAAACTTTATTTCCAGCAATACTTGAGGGCTGTTGTAAAATTAGATGAAACAACTGCCAGACATCCACAGAATGATAAAACATAACTTTGCTAAATTTTCAAACCTAAGTTTGGCTCTGCACGTGACAGAACCATATCTTTTTAAGCTGTCTGAAGCCCACCCTCATAACAAAGGGCAGGGTGGCTACTGCTGCTTTCAGAGGAGATAAGTCTGTAAACACACAGCCAGAGTTCTGCTATAATGTGTATTAACCAGCCCAGCCACCAACAGCTGCAAAGATGGGGAGCACCAGCACCCCAGATGGGCTCTGCTCCTGGCATGGCAATCTGCATCAACAACATGGCTTGGGCTACAAGGAGAATTTGGTTGGTCCCACTGGCAAATGAAGATCATGCTTGCTTTGTATTT
Source organism: Brachypodius melanocephalos (assembly GCA_013398615.1). Taxonomy (NCBI): domain Eukaryota; kingdom Metazoa; phylum Chordata; class Aves; order Passeriformes; family Pycnonotidae; genus Brachypodius; species Brachypodius melanocephalos. The sequence continues at coordinate 2,188,820 of VZSR01003809.1, read as the reverse complement.
CTCCATGTGGGGGTCCTGAACGCCAAGACCTAACCCAAAACACACTGCTTTGTAACTTACAAGGGAAGGCCTCAGAAGCATGATGCTTATCCCAGTACTGCAGCTGTGTACGTTTTTCTACACTTCCTGTAACATTTCTAGCTTGGGCTTTGATAAAAAGGATATCCAAGAAATTTTCTACATTCAGAAAATCCCCATTTCCAGAAGCCTAAACAGGCTGCTAAAACACAGCATACATGTAAAGGTAAATTTGAAATAAATGTATGTGTCTAAACTAATTACATCCAAAAGCACAGAACTATTTTGGTTCTTTGCAACAAACTGTAAATTCCATCAGATGTACAATTGATGATAACATTCAAATGCATATGCAATAAAACATGAGTTAAACTAGAAGCAGCAGCTGAAGCACTTTTGCCAGTGCTTCAGATCAACCATATCTACACAGTAGTTGTTTTAAACATCTACTATGTAAATATTATTTACTATGTAAATAACAAACTGTAAAGGAAGTAGGAACCCTGTCATGATACCTGAAAGGAGGTTCTAGTAAAGTGGGGACTGATTTCTTCTGCCATGCCTGCAGTGAGAGGACCAGAGGAAATGGCCTTAAACTGAGACAGGGGAGATGCAGATTAGATATTAGGGGGAAAAATACATTGTTAGGGTGGTCAAGCATTGGAACAGGTTACCCAGGAAGATGGTGCAGTTACCATCCCTGGAGATGTGCAAGACACTCCTGGATATGCCACTGGGTGAGGTGGTTTAGAGGTTACAGCAGCAGTGCTGGGTGGAGAGTTGGACTGGACACTCCAAGGTCTCTTCCAACCTTGATTATTCTATGACTCTAAACAAATTGTATTGCTAATAAAATTCAAAAACCAGTATTAAGTACAGCTACAGCACAATACCTGTTACAAAGTTTATTCTGCAGTGGCAAAACTTTCAGAAAAGGAGGATGTTTGACGTGTGGTTTAAATAACAGAATTCATTTTAAAAACAGATACTGAGAGAGGAACAACTCAAACATCACAATAACAATGGGCCCTGGTACACTAGCACAGATGTACAATGACTGCAATTGTCTATAGTGATTTCAGAGAATCACAGAATGTTGGTGTTGGAAGGGACCTCTGAAGATCATCTAATGCAGCCCTCCTGACAAGGCAGGGTCACCTTGAGCAGGTGACACAGGAATGCATCCAGATAGGTTTTCAATGTCTCCAGAGAGGGAGACTCCACAAGCTCCCTGCACAGCATGTTCCACTCTTCTACTATGCTTAATGTAAAGTTGTTTCTCACACTGAGGTGAAACTTTTGGGTTCCAGTTTATGGCCACTGCTCCTCATCCTTTTGCTGGGCATCACTGAAGAACTCAGCATCACCCTCTTGTAATCCACCTTTGATATACTTATACACATTAATGAGAACTCCACTCTCCAGACCAAACAGGCCCAGAACCCGCCGTCTCTCCTCATGAAGACAGATGCTCCAGACTCCAAATTATCCTCGTGGCATCCGCTGGATCTCCAGTACATGAACTCTAACTGCAAATGTATACAGCGATTCCGAGGCAACCCCCTGCACACGTCACTTGTTGCTCCTTTCCAGCCCCGATATCCATGTCCCCCCGCCAGCATCCACCTCCCCGTGGCACACCAAGTACGGGGCGCGCACACCGCGCTGCTGCCCTCGCCCAGCAGAGCAGCTGAGCACTGCTTTCGCTTTCGCTGTCGCTCGGGCCTTCCCTCCCCGCCCTCGGGCCCTTCACAGCCGCATGGCCGAGCCCGACAGGCACGCCGTGGAGTCCCCACCGGAGCTGCCGGGCAGGCCCGACCCGGCGGGACCCGGGAACCGGCCGCGAGTCCCTCGAGCCCCCCGCTCCCGGAGCTGCCCCGGCCGGGGACCCGCTTTTCCCCGCCCCGCCCGCGCCTTGCGCTGGGCCCGGGCCGAGCCGCGGCCGCGGCCGCTCCGCGCCGCCACTCACCGCCGGCCCTGCGGCTCCGCTCCGCCGCGGCTGCGCCCGGCGCGGGCGGCGGGAGGGCGGGGAAAGGGGCCTCGCCGCGGGAGGAGCCGCTCGATGTCGGCAACATGGCAGCGTCCAGCCGTGCCCAGGTGCTGCGGTTGTACCGCGCCCTGCTGCGGGAGAGCCAGCGCTTCAGCAGCTACAACTACAGGTGCGGGCAGGGGCTCTGGGGGGCGGCGGACTCGGGGCTCCCGCCCAGGCGTGGGATCCCGGCGCGGTTTGGGGCAGGGGCACGGGCGAGCTGCGGCCTCGGGAAGACCGAGCCGTGCCCTGGAGCGACAGCGGGACCGGCACCGGGCCTGGGCCTGGCTTGGAGCGTAGGGAATGGGCAGCCCCCGGACCCTCTGCCAGACCCTGAGCTGCCGCAAAAGCACCAGGATATGGGCTGTTAGGAAAAAGGGACAGGGCAGAGATTATCCCAACCTGAAGCCTGAAGTACTTGTGCTGAGTCTGGGTTCCTCAGTAGTTGGACAAGAAGGACAAGGGGCTGCTGGAGAGGGTACAGTGGAGTGCCACAACGATGAGGAAGGCTCTGGAGCATCTCTCTTCTGAGAAGAGACTGCGGGAGCTGGGCCTGTTTAGTCTGGAGAAGGGAAGACTGAGGGGGGAGCTCATTAATGCACATAAGCATCTCAGGGGTGAGTGCCCGACTCTTTTCAGTGGTGCCTGGCAAAAGGATGAGGAGCAAAGGCCATAAGCTAAAACATAAGCAGTTTCACTTCAACATGACGAAGAACTTCTTCACAATGAGCATGGCAGAGCACTGGAACGTGCTGCCCATGTAGGTCGTGGAGTCTCCTTCTCTGGAGACATAGAAAACCCACGTGGATGTGTTCCTGTGTCACCTGCTCTAGGTCACCCTGCCTTGACAGGGGGTTGGAGTAGAAGATCTCCAGAGATCATTCCAACACTTGTGATTTTGTGAACCTGATATAGATCATGTCTGGTCTGTGTGCTGCCCATTTCGTGACAGAGGAGAGCTGGGCTCAGTCTGCAGCCAAAGCCTGGCACCATGTGCTTGTGTCCACACTGGGGGCAATGAGGGATCAGGGTTCACTCTTCCTGCCACACAGGATAGCAGGCTGTCTCCCTGCCTGCTCTGGCTGTCAGTGAAAGGCACACACTGGCTTTTTGGCAAAAATTAGGTGTAGGCCTGGTCTCTGCTATGTTCACAGCAGGTGCTGCTCACCCACACTGGCAAAATTGCGTTGCCAAGTGGTAGTTCATTTACCACTAAGTTGGACCACGGGAAGAGACATGTGAGCTACCTGTGCTGTGAATCATCTCTGAGGCAAACACTGGGAACAGAAGCCTTTAAATTTGCTTAATTGTGGTGAGCTCTGTGTTCTGCAAGGCACAAGTATTCCACAAACCTCAGGTGCGAGGGAGTACTCTGAGAAGAAGGACTGTGGGGCTGAAATTGAGCTGGCGCTAATAAACCTTCATTGCTGACTCCACGCAGCAGTCTGTGTTTGCATCACATTCTGTTGCTATCAAGGCTTTCTCCTGCTCTTTGCTGCCCTGAGTGTCCCTGGTTACTCTTGTTCTGGCTAACAAAGACAGGATTATGTGTAATGGAGATGGCTTGAGATGCACAGTTGGTGAACAGCTGAATGAAGCTCGTGTCTGGGCCACGGCATGTTTTCAGCAGTGGGTTTGTACTTTGGAGTGAGCAGTGAGGAAGTGAAGTCCACAGCAAATTTTAAAGGATAGAAATTGTATGGTATGTTTACCATGCAGATCTGCTTTTTTGACACCATGTCACAGTGCAAGTCGCGCCTTTCCTTAAAGGAAAGATCTCCGGTTTTGATGGGCCTGTCCTTAGATACTAAAAATCAGAAACCCTCTAAAACCTTGTGGTGTATACACATTTGTGAGCACGAAAAGCTGGAGCCGTTTCCAGCAAGAAATGATCAGCAGCTGTTGCGTTTAGAGGTCTGCTGTGACCAAAACAACAGTTCTGCCTCGATGTTTACACCGCGCCCATAGGTAAAAGGGACACCCCATTGGCTTCTTGCGTGCCAAGATAAGCAGCCCTGCCGTGTCCTCAGGGCTGCTGTAATGTGATACGGCAGTGCATGGGTGTTAACCCAAGGACTTTGTGTAAAGAACCAACTTGCAGCAAAGTAGAAGGTGTTACGGATTGGTATTATTGATTCATGACTTCAGCTAGAGAGTGTCGGAATACTTTATTGCTACCAATTGCATATTTGTAAGACTGTTTCTGCAGTATGATCAGCTGTTTATTGTCTCTTTATATGCTTACTGTGCTTTCTCCTGATTTGGTTACTTTGGTTTAATTTAGCTGGCAGCTAAATACCACACAAGTGCTTGCTTGCTTCCCCCTCCCCAATGGGAAGGGGGAGAGAATTGGGGGAAAAAAAGGGTAAAATCTGTGGGTCGAGATGAAGACCTTTTTAATAGGACAGAAAAGGAATGGATAATAATAATAGTTAGAATGTACAAAACAAGCGATGCACAGTACAGTTGCTGTCAACCAATGCCCAGCCAGTCCCCAGCAGACTTTCTCCCTGGTGTATATACTGAGTGTGACACCACATGGTGTGGAATATCCTTTTGGCCGTCCAAAGGGATGGATCATCCTGACTGTACTGCCTGTCAGCTTCCTGTGCCCCCCACTCTACTTGCAGGTGGGTTGGTGTGAGAAGCTGAAAACTTCTTGACTTAGTGTAATCCCTGCTTGCCAAGCGCTAAGAGATCAGCATGTTACCAACATCACTCATCCTAAATCCAAAACACAGCACTGTACCAGCTACTAGGAAGAAAATTAACTTTTTGACTTTCCAGCCAAAACCAGGACACATGTACATATAGATTTTGATGGAAAATTTAACTTTTTTTTTTTAATATCTCTCTGAGTAAATGTATTCTGTATGTCATTTCATAACCCCAGATTTTCTTCTGCCATCCAATAGAAGTTGTGTGGTAACTGTGAAGAATATCACTCATGTCTTAAGGTAACTGAGGTCACCACTGGCAGCCTTCAGAATAGCACAGGAGCATCTCCAGTGTCCTGATGTAAATGTCACAGAGTGTTTGGACACCCAGAAGTGTAGGCCAGGTTTTAACAGCAGGGAGAGGGAATTTAGTAGACTGTAAGTAATTTTGTGTCTGCTCTTCTGCCCTATTACCCAAGCAGACAGTCTGAGCATGGGAAAATGGTTTGTACTGCAGGAAAATCAATATACAGAGAGGCAGGATGTTAGGTTTTGAGTCAAAAAGGTGGTTTTTGACAAGTGTACTATTTTCTTCTGCTTGGTTGACAAAAGGTAGAACCTCAGATGGTTTATAATATGTTGGATTATATTCTCAACTAAATGGATTTAAGGGATACTTCTAAATATCATTCGTGATTTAAATAATGGCATGTTGTGAGTGGTTTGAGTACAGAAAACAAGTGAATTAATAAACTTGTGAAAGCCATTAAAATACATCTGGTTGCAAATGAAGATAATCAAAACTTTAAAATTTTTTGTTTGTTTAATGTGACTGAAGCTCAGTGGTTTAAACACATGGAATTCTAGTGGAAGGGAGTTCTCTCCAGGGCAGTTCAGGATAATAGCAGGTCTTCCCTGAGAGTTTGTCATCTCCATTTTTGAAGGTTTTCATAGTAGGTTTAGCCAAAGAGCACCATGGCTGACCTCACCTTGTTGCATGCAGGCCTGTTTCAAGTGTGACATTGACCTGGAAGAGCTCCAGAGAGTCTAGCTAACCAACTAGCTATGATTTTCTGATCCCTAGCCTTCCTGGCCCTGTAAAGATACTAACAATGGGTAGTAAGTTCTGGGTAACGTCATATGACATGCTTCCAGCTCATCTGCTTTCTATTTCTTTAATTTCTTTTAGTTATGAGCAATGTCAGAAGCTTTGAGCCTTTCTGGTGGGTTTTTTCTGCAAATAATTTTTAAATTTTTTTAAGTTCTTTCTTGATTTATTGCAAATTTATTTCAGTTATCCATTATGTTCTCCTTTGACTCGTGGAAGTTGTATTTTTATTTATAGATACATTTTTTCTTGTCTCTCTAAATTGCATTTTAATGGAATTTAATTTTTCTTTCAGAATGTGCAATATTATTTGACAAATAAAGCTACCCAGAATATAGAAGAATCAGGGAAGAAAATTTGTCAAAACAGGTTTTGCATTGGAAACAAGTTAATTGAATGTGTGCAATTTCATCTGAGACATCCTTCAAGATTTTAAAATTAGAAAATCTGATTTTTGCAAATTTTCTGCTAACCTAGGAATAAAACTGAGCAAAATAATTTGCACTGGTTTTTTTCAGTGCCAGTTGCTTTTCCTGCTTTGACTGACACAGTTGTTGATTTTAGGAAGTCATGGAACACAGAATCATAGAACAGTCTCAAGATTGCTGCCCCTTTTTCTTGTGGGAACTTCAATTTACCAGATGTCTGCTGGGAATACAACACCATAGAGAGGAAAGAGTCTAGGAGGTTCCTGGAGTGTGTGGAAGATAAATTCCAAATGTAGCTGGTGAGGGAACCAAATATTTGGGCACCCCGCTGGTCCTGTGGTTTGCCAAGAGAAAGGGGCTGTTGTGTAATGAAAGATTGGAGGACACCTTGGGCAGAGTGATCCTGAAATGACAGAGTTATCAGTTCTTACATGAGTAAGGAGGGGGATCAGCAGAACTTGGACTTCCAGGGGGCAAATTCGGGCCTGTTTAGGAGACCTGTTGAGAGAGTTGCTTGGGAGACAATCCTGGAGGACAGTGGTGTCTAGAAAGGCTGGACATTCTTCAAGACAGAAATCTTCAAGGCGTAGGAGCAGGCTGTCCCCATGTGCTGGAAGATGAGGCAGCAGGAAGGAAAATCAGCCTGACTGAAGAGAGAGCTTTGGAGGGAAGTCAGGAGAAAAAAAGGCAGAGTTTACAGAATTTTTGACCTGTTGAGGAAAGGGCAGACTATGCCAGAGAAGTCCATGGATGTCATGAGGTTATGCAGAGAGAAAATTAGAAGAGCCAAACCCCAGCGGGAATTTTATCTGGCTACTGCCATAAAGAAAATAAAAAAGGTTTCTGTAGATACATCAGCAACAAAAGAAGGGCTAGGGAGAATCCCCATCTTTGTTGTTTGCAGAAGTACACGTAGTGACAAAGGATGAGGGAAGGCCAAGATACTTTCTGCCCCCTTTGCCTCAGTCTTAATAGTGAAACTTCTCTGGATATCCAGTTCCAGAGTAGAAAGTTCTCTGTACCCAGTTCCTTTCATGAGAGCCCCTGGATTTTTGCACAAGTATAGGTTAAGTTGACCCGTGCTTGCATGATGGCCTATTCTTCAAAGGAACTGAGGACTTCAAATAAAGCTGTTAAGATTCTGCTAACAACTCTTTCAAGAGCATAACTCACACCAAGTAACATTTTTTAAAAACCACTCTTATAGAAATGAGTTTCTTTCTCTTAATTCCAGCAGGCCTTATTTGGTCACTTCAATGGAAAAATCTCACTTTGCTTTTAGTCCCTGGTCTGTAGAATCCTGTCAGTGTTTCTTTTTGCACTTTCATCACTTAAGTATTCTAACACTTGTGTTAAAATTTTACATGCGACAGTTATCCAAGCTGAATAAGCCTTCTTCTCACTGGATATCCTAATAAAGTTTGTGATTGACAAGGTCTGCCAGCAGATTGTTTATGTTTCTGTGGCAGGGAGGAAAAAAGTCTAAATCGTGATTAAACAAAAAAAAGTTCAAGACAATAATGAGAAAAGATAGGCATAGGTTTCTGACCAAAAAGGTAGTTCATAGCTGAAGTAAGAAATGCAGGAAAAAAAATATTATCATTTCTGTCCAGAAGAGCTGTCTTGCTTCTTTGTAGGTGTACAGTGACAGGATTGCAGTTTACAGTGTCTGATTTTCTCAGCTGTGCAAAGAAGGCAGATAACTTACTTTTTCTTCTCAGTATGTAATTGCTGACTGTATTCTAAGTGATAATAAACTTTAGGATTTCTTGAGTTAATTTCACATTTGCTGCGTGTTCTCTGTCATCTACTTGAAAAGTATAAAAAAGTCAGGGCTGCAAGCAGCTGTGATATTCCAGAGTCCAGGGTGGTTTTGGTCTGGAGCTGCATGATCTGGAATCACAAGCAAACAGGCACTGCACCTTTTCAGATCATTTTGTGGAGCAGTCACACAGAGTTGTGGTTGGCCTTACTAATATTTCTTTATGGGGGGAGTTAAATGTTGACTATTATTTCAGTGACCACATACATTATATTGTTTTGCTGTTGTATTGTTTCAAGCTCTTTTATACATATTGCCTGATTCTGTCAGAATCATGGATGCTTGAATAGAGATGTCGCTATTTTAAGAGCATTTTAAGAGTATAATAGTGTTTTAACGGAAATATTATGCAGGTTTTGGGAAAATCTAGAGGTACAAGAGCATGGTTTTAGATTGGGATCTGACATATGGAAGGATTTCCATTTGACTTCAGTATTGTACATGTATAAAATATTTTGGAAAGATGACCAAAGCACTTTATGTCAAAAAAGTCAAAACATAGCCATTAGTTACCCTCAGAACATATTTCTCTGAAATTTTAAAATTAATGGAAACAATTTTATTAAATACTTTGACTTCTTAATAGTAACATTACCCAACTGAAAATCATTGCATCAAAATTCTGTTCATCTTGTTCATTAAGACTTGTTATTTTTGGTTTAAAGGTTCTACGGTAATTGTCATTTTCCAAATACATTCACTTTACCCATGTAGAGTTACACTCTTCCTAAACAATTAATGATATCTCTGCATCAGGTCTGATGTAATTTTCTTGGTTTCTTTTTTTTCCCTTTTTTATGAGAGGAGAATTTTGAGTAGTAGTAACTTGGAAGAAGAATTTGGAGCACATACAGAGTTCTGGAAAAATGGAAATTTAATATTTGGAAGACAAATGGATTGGGCTTCCTCAAAAAACTTACCTAGTGTTTTAGTTATTTCATTTTAGTAAAGAAACCCAAAATGAGTAAATCTGCTGTGGCTCTTTGTTATTCTTTGTATAGCACAGAAGAACAGGGACATATGTCTTTTTACAAAAGATTTAATTACCAGTAGTGTTTGTTTGAGAACTACTGAGAGTAATAGAAAAAATACTGCCTCTGGCAGTGGCTCATACCCGTACACATATGCTTATGATTTCTGGTAAATGAAAAGCACTTTGTAATGTGGCTGTTGTATTAAAATGGATTAAAATGCTGTCCCAACTAACCTCCTCTTTTCCTTACTCTTGGATTGGCTTTAACACTTAGTTCCTCTGTCTTCATCTCCATGCTGCCCATGATGAAAAGATGCTGACCTCCTAACATGCAGATGATTCAAGATACAGTAGGCACAGGCTATTGTAGTTTCAGATGTACTTTAGAACATCAGCATTCTGGATTAAAAAAAGATGAAAATAATTTTCAAAAGAAAAAAGGAAACTGCAGTCAACAAGGCAATGTTTAGAATCACTTGCTGCAGTAGTGGTGAGTATGCTCTCTGAATCCAATAAAGCTCTTCCCATGTGTTTCTGGGTTCGCTGACCAACAAAGTACAGCCTTAGATTATACCTAGTTCTCTGCTTTTCAAAAAAAAAGTGGGGATCAAAGGAGACTTTATTGGTTGGTTTCTTGCATTTGTGAATACTTGAGCCAGCTGTTCCAAGACTGTTTTGCACAGAACTCAGTACAAGAGTGTCCTTAGCGGGAAATATTCTTGGGGATTCTTCTTGATACAGTTTTTTCCTCAAGAATGAAGATGCCACAAATGATCCAGACAGTATTTTGGCTAGGGTGGCATCATGGGCTATGGCCTTTTTCCCTTACATTTTTTTCTACATTCTAGTCTAGTCTAGTCTAGTCTAGTCTAGTCTATTCCTTTTTCTTGCTCTCCATATAAAATTCTAATATTCTTCTCAGGATACAATGCAACTGAACATTTAATATGATAAAAGAATTCAGTTGAGTTCAGACACTTTCTTCCTGAACAGAATGTGTTTGAAATAAAGTCCTGAAAATTTGAAGGTCCAGTGCTGGGAATGGTATTCAGAGACTCAGGACTACACTTTCTTCAGCATCATGTTTGTTACAAAGTCTTGGGAAAGCTGTTGCTTAGATACATATTCTTTTTTTTAGCTTTTTAAATAAGTAGCAATTGGTTAAATCTCATTATAGTTTCTAAAGAAGCCTATGTACAAAGTAAATATTACATGTGTGTATGCATGTATGAATGTATTGGTATCAAGAAGTCTAGAATTCACTTCTGCTCAATCCTAGTAACCCTTTTGGAAAATCCCTGTTTAAAGCAAGCTGTGAATCCACTGTGGAGACTAGAGAGTGTATGATAGGTGTGTTAATCTTACTAGAAAATAATGTCCATCAACAGTTCTTGACAGTCCTTCTCAGTCTGCTTGTCTGGAACCATTAGAGACCTGTTTCTAAATCATTAGCTTGTTTAAAAGTAATAGTGCCTTACATTTAGTGCCAGAGAAAATGTGTGTCTGAAAAAAAAAGTTAAAATATTTCCCTGAGATTATAATTCGTAATCACTAATCCTTTATGGTATTGAAGCGTTTATAATTAACCTTCTGTGACTCTAGGTGCCTATGAAAATAATTCATTGTATCCTGAGAGTTCAGGCTTAACAGAGTTGTCTCCATCTCTGTCTTGCACAGGGTGTGATTTCTGCTAACTAGGATTTGCTTGCAGGATACACATGGTATTGTTGCTTGGTTAGTGTTTATTTACAGGCATTATATGTTTCCCCAACAAACATACAGATTATCACAATACTCAGTTGCAGTTGCACACAGATGTAACTATAAACATCTCTTTATTGTTTGCCTAAGCAGGAGGGAGAAATGTGTGTGCAGATTTCCACAGAGCTTTGGTGTTGGAGAAAATTGGTTTATCTTGTGAGAGTTACACATTGTGTGAATGTTAAATTTCTGCAGACTATGTTAGAATAGCAATGAAAGAGCCAAATCTGGCTGGAGTGGATGGTTGGGGTGTGGTTCAGAGCCATCATTTATTTGCATTGTTAGTCACAGTTTAAAAAAGGGGAACTAAAAGTATAAGGAGCCAGGTACAAACCATCACATTTCATAAAGTTTTGGATTGAATCACTAGTAGAATTCTTTGTGAAACAATAATTCATTCATCCATCCATAAAATATATTCAGTGTTTTTATTTATTTAAATAACATCAGACTGCCTCCTTCTCAGGAAAATGTTTTAAAGTCAATACAGTTCAAATGAAATGCATAAGACAGTCCTTGAAGCTTATAGCTTGAATTATACTGACAATGTCAAATTGAACTGTATTGTGTTGCCATGAAACTAATCTGTTGCTAAGTTTCCTAAAACATCTTTGACTCATCTAAAATATCACAGCATTTTCCTAGTAAAGTAAGTTAGCAAATAGGTTTTCAAATTAATGTTGGTCTTCGGATGTAAACTATTTTTGAAGGGAGGAACATTGATTGATTGATCTAAGTAGTTTTATCCCTGGCCAAAATAAATTAGATGTCTCACTCATAATGTTTTTTCCCTGATCTGACTAATTTACAGTATGAAAATAAATGTTCAAGTGTTTTGTTTACACAACAATAATAAGCAATGCATGTCATGTAGAACGCTAAATAGGTTTCTTGATTTCCAGAGCTATTGAGAGCATTTTTTACTAAATTTAATTTATTATTTTCAGTTCATAATTTACACCCAAAATTGCTGCCCATTATTTGCAGATTTTGCATGGAAATATGAATATTTATCAAACTGCTAGTGGCACTCTCACAGTCACTTTCAAAAGCAAAGACAACATATGATGAATATAGTCCTATAGGATGAATATAGTCCTATAAGTTACAGTAATGCAGGGTTGGACAAAAAATATACTGTACTATATCTGTACAAAATTCCTTGTTCTATGAACTAGTGGCAATGCTTTCTAACCTGCATGGACTTTGAGGCTTGGTTCTGGGCTTTTTTTTCTCAACAATTTGTTGAAACCCTTAAAGGAGAAATTCTCTCTCAGTTCAAGTTGTTGCTGCCATTAGCTGGGGACCTCGTGCTTCTGCAACTTGTGTTGGTTATTTGTTCCTAGATTGTAAATTTTTTATGCTGCTCCAGGGAGTGGAAGGTCACATCTCATGTGAAAGGGAAGGTAGTCTGCCCTGGTCATAAAATGTTATGGTGAAAACCAAAAAAACAATCAAAATAAGTTGATGGCTCCTAATAGTTCTTTCCCTCTCCTAATATCTCCTGCAGTACCTCTTAGCCGGTACTTGTCTGAGTTACTGAGTTTTAAGCCAGATGTTAATTCCACATTTAGAGTAGATGTTAGCTGAGAAGGAATTCTTGCAGCCAGCAGCCATGTGCTTATGGGAGGAAGAGGAGCTGCTGTTTACTGTATGTTTTCTATTTCCTTGCTTGCAGACAGGACGGAAAGTGCTACCATCACTCATGTGAGTGACTATTTTTTCTGTAACTTTTAGTTAGCTATTAAGGATTATCTGGGGGGTTTTGTAGCCCATTTTTGGCTTAAAATGCACAATCATTTTTGATATATGCATGTACCAATCTGAACCTAGTCTTATTAAATGGAATGTATAGAAATATGAAAATATAATTTGGTAATCTTTTTTCATTCATAACCATTTTCATAGTGTAAGACTCTTGGAGAGTGTTAAGAGGTGGGCTGGAAGACTTTAAAAATTACTGACCTTAGCATAGCTTCGCCTCTAAATTTTAATGTCTGTATTTAATGTACTTGGGCTTGCCTAGATTAAAAGGTGTTTGTCAACGCTTCTCTTCTTTAAAAAGGAAAATTGACTGCTCTCTTTGTCTTCCTGAATACATCTGATCTCCTTTTCTGTTACAGTAGTTAAACTGTTTAAGTGCACAGAAGATCTGTCAGCAGGTTTATTGAATGATTTCTGTTCCCTGGACTAGAATAACTTGAGTTTTAAATTTAATCTCATTTTTCTGTCTGATATTAAAGTATATCTTGTCAGATCAAAGCATTGCATTGTATGCTGGGATCTACAGTTTGGAGAGCAGGAGTGTATGCACCACAGTTTTAGAGGTGGAGCTCACACATAGTCTAAAAGAAACGTTTTGGCTAGTAGCTGCTCTTTGCTTCATGTTTGGCAGATAGATAATCTATTCTATATTTTTTTAGAGTAATTGTAGGAAAAATAGTAGGAAAAAGCGTGTAACCCTTTTTTTTTTTTTTTCTTTAATGCGAAGTACCTTTGAAGAATGTTGTATTACTTCACTTAGGTTTTAATATTGCTTTGAGTTCTGTTTTACTTCTGGACTTCAGAGAAATACATAGGATCTATAGGTCCTGAGAAGCTGAATTTACTTTACTGGAGCTAGCAGAGGCTTGGGTATGTCTTAGCTGGTCACCATCATGCCCCAAAGATAAAGAGCTGTGGACGTATTGTTCCATAACTTGCCTGCAAAGGGTCTGCCTTTTTTGAGTGCTTGCTTGTGCTGGTGGCACCTGAGAGGTGAGAGCTGTGGAGTGTGGACAGTCGGGGTGGGCAGTTCTGGCACGTTATGCCTGGTGCACGGGGGTGCTGCATTATTTGTGGGGATGAAGATCGGCTGTGCCTACCTGAAAAATCTGCCTCACTGCATGGTGCATCAGTCATTCAGCTTTACCAAGCACAATATTCTTTTTCCTTCAATTCTTGCCTCTGTTCACCATGGGTTTTCCTGCTCTTTCTTCATGTGAGAAGCTGCATCTGAATTCCTGTGGAGGAGAAAATGACAGCCAGAGTTTGTATTCTTTGCATTTCTGGGTTACTGTTCAACTCAGGATGGGAATTTTAGCCTCTTTTTCTTTAGTCCTGGTGTAATAATTTCTAAAGTCTGTGAAGACTTCCATATCCTGTAACTAATTAAATAGAAAGAATAAAGAAGAAAATATCAAGTTCACTTGACTTTCTCTGCCTCAAGTAGTGTTCATAGTATACAAAATAACCCCCATTTCTTTTTTTCTGATCCTTTGGTAATAATTAGAGTAGTCTGGGTCTGAGATTCCTGAAACGTTACGTGCATTGTCCAAAGGCATATATTTACAATTCCAAATGTCTGAAAATAATATTCAGCACTCTATTGTATGCACAAAGTAGGATGCTGATTTTATTACAAATTCCAAATTGATTTTTTAGGTTCTTAGATTTGACTAATAGGCTTTGCATATATTAGAATTTTCTGTGCTGCTAAGTAATTTCAAATATCCATCATTGTTGTCAAAATTGATGTTGTAAATTTACTAAACTAAACATGCAGTGCTTTGCTATAAATTAGGGAAGGTCATTGAGCCAAATGGTGGTAGGAAGTCCAGTAAGGGATGTTTGTCATTATTGCCTGAGTTATTAGGAACAAAAATTTTTGGATAAGCTATAAAGCTGATAGAAATGGATGAGAGAACAAATTTTGAATAGTAACTTCAGTATTTTAAATCCTGTAAATCCTCTAGTATGTTGTACATAAACAGAGCAGGTGGTATGTTACTTCATGTGGATTGTTTAATAAATTGTATTTGTGGTTTATTGTTGCCTTTGCTGTGAGATAACTGGACCCTATCTAATTTCAATGCAATTTCTTCTATTTGGAGCTATGATGTTTACATCTTTCTGTCTCAGAAATCTCAGGTTTACTTGAGCAAAAATCAAGGGTTGAATAAACTGTGTTTATTGCTAGAATCCAAGGATCACTTTTGCAAGTAAAGCTTTGTTAGGAGTCTGTTCGGTATTCTCAAAATTACTGATCTGTCAAAATGGGAAACAAAGCTTCACTTCAGATGACCTTCAGAGAACCCTTTCTCTAAGTCTTTTGTAAGTCTAAATATCTCATTTATTTTAAAACTGTATACTGTTAACGTATTTATGATACTTGATCCCTTTTCTCTTCTAAGGAACTGGCATAATTTCCATATGAAAATAATAATATGTGTCCTGTAACTAGATATTTACTATATCTTTACTTTCAGAAGTAATGTTGTGCTTCAGAAATGTCCTATTGAAATCTTATCGTCATCCAGACCAACCATACTGCAGTCTAAGAAGTTAGAATATCCCAAGACTTTATGTCCTGCTGCATAATTAAAGTGACTGTAGCTAAAATACCTATTGCTTCATCAAAGGCAATCATTTTCCACTGTCGAGTGTGAAATATTTGCATCCAGAAAGGCTGATTAGCACCCGGTGCGTCCCTAAATGAAACCGCCAAGAGGCGCAATATGTTTAGCCCTCTTCAGGGTACCCAAGTTACAGAATCACAGGATCTGTAGAGTTGGTATGGACCCACAAGGATCACCGAGTCCATCTCCTGGCCCTGCACAGGACTATCCCCAGGACTCACACCATGTGCCAAAGAGCATTGTCCAAACACTTCTTGAACTCTGTAAGGCTTGGTGCCATGACCACTTCCCTGGGCAGCCTGTTCCAGTGCCAACCACCCTCCAGGGGAAAAACGTTTTTCTAATCTGACCAAATCTCCTCTGGCAACTCCTGATTCCTTCAGGTCCTGTCACTGGTCACCACAGGGGAAAGATCGGTGTCTGCCCCTCCTCTTCCCCTCACAAAGAAGTTGTAACTACAATGAGGTCTCCCCTCAGTCTCCTCCAAGAGAGACCAAGTGACCTCAGGTGCTCCTCATACAGCTTCACCTCAAGGCCCTTCACCATCTTTGTTGGCCTCCTTTGGATGCTCTCTAATAGCTTAATATCTGTCTTATCTTGTGGTGACTAAAACTGCACACAATATTCAAGGTGAGGCCATACCAGTCCAGGGAGAACCTCTAGCCGTGCTGAAAAGAGAAATGTTGGCCACAGCACTGAACTAAAACTAATCTTTCCAGAAGAATATTGTAGTGACTATACACAGCAGGCCAGGCCTTTTTAATGAACTGTTCAGAAACAGCAGCACGGCAAATGCAGTGGTATATATCTGTCTCAAAAGGAAGAAGATAGAAATCAGCCTTGTCAGGTTTTGAAATTGTCATTTCAAGGCATTCCCTGCCTGGTAATTGGACTGCTGAGCTACCCCGGTGTCCTGGTTGTAGAGCAGTTGGCAGGGGCTTGGCAGTGAAAGCTCAGCAGAGAGCTATTACGCATTTCAGGCCATCAGGACACTTTTCATCTATAGCAAATTCAGGTTTATAGTTCCTGCAGCACATCCTTGCCTGGTGCCTCGTTAACTGAGCAACTTGTGCAGTTGGGTCATTCGCTGATAACCCTCTTTTTTAGCCTCTTCTGTGATATGACGTTGAAATTGCAACTCCAATTAAGATTTAAAAAATTCTTTCATTTGGACATCTTTACTTTTTTCTCTTAACCTTGACCTCCTGAAAAGCACTCCTTTCTGCAGAGATTACTTAGAATTAAGCCAATAACTTTTATTTTAGTTATTAAACTAATTAATAGCTAATAGTTAATAGCTATTAACTATTAAGCCAATAGTTTTTATTTTAGAAATAGAGCACCAAAGATGTATGTTTCAAGGAATTGCAAAAATAATCATCGTTAACTATGAATAGCACCGATAGTATTCTATCAGAAGAAGAAAGTCTTTGGGAATAGAGCTGTGTGCCCTGGCAGCAAGGAAGGCCAAGAGCATCCTGAGATGTATCAAGAGTTTCTCAGCCAGCAGATTGATGGGAGAGAGATCACTGCTCGAGTTCTGCAGCCAGTCTTGCTCTCCTCAGTTCCTCATCAGGAAAGGCACAGACAACCTGTAGGCAGCTCAGCAGAAGCTACCAAGGAAGCTGAAGCACTTGTCCTGTGAGCAAAGGCTGAGGGAGTTGGTCCGGCTCAGCCTGGAGAAGAAACAACTTTGAAAGAACCTGAAAGCAGCCAGTACCTCAAAGTATCCAGAGGGGCCTGATAGGAGGAAAAATGCCAGCAGATGTAAAGTGCAGGAAGAGAGGCTTTTCAGCCTGGCTTTAAGGAAAAGCTTTTTACCCACAAGGGCAGCCAAGCAATTGAGCTTGTTTTCTGAGCAAGGTGGTCTGGTCAATGTCCTGTTTTTCAAGACTTGACTGGACAAAGCTGTGAATAATGTGATCTGATGCCATCACTGACCCTCCTTTCAACAGGAGGTGGGACTAGAGACCTCCTAGACATATTTCCAATGTGAATGATTCTGTGATCCTGTTGATCACAGGTGGTCATCCATGCTCTCTGCTTTGACATAAACTGATGAAAAGATATAGTCAGAAAAGTTCTCCTTTTCTAAAAACATCCACAAGTCTTTCTATCTAAAAATCTAGGGAGGCTTTTTGGGGTTTAAATTGAAAAAAGAAGCTTTTATTAGACATTTTGACATCTGGGATGCAAAATGGCAATATTTGCTTTAGAAATAAGCTACAAATCCTTGAATCTGATCATACAGCCTGTATTATGTGCACTGGGTTAGTCACCCTCTCTCAAATGTATTTTCTAATGTTCATCAGTCTTTATTCCTATTCTCTGTTCTTTTGGGTTAATCCTCTCTCATAAATTATCTCTAGTGCTGTTCTATTCCAGACATATTTCTTAGCAATTGCATTGGAATTCATGTTTTGTATGTTAGTGGAGAAACCAAGTAGTGGCTGGTAGGTTTCTTTCTGTAGGCTTTTTGTGAAGACTGTCTAGTGACTGTGCTTTGTTAGAAAATTCAAGGAAATAATACTGAGTTAACAAGCAGTCTAATCTTTCTTATATTTTTTCTTCTTTCCTCCTTTCCCAGCATCCAGCCACCACCCTGACTCCCCCAAAGAAATCCTGGTTGCAAGAATAGGCATTGCTGTGGTTTTTAGAAAACAGGCAGATGTAGTTGTTGTTGTGCTGTAACTTGAGGTGGCAGTGCTACAATTGTGTCTAGTGATGGAGTTTGAGGAACAACTTGTTGATAAAATGATGTGTCCACACCCCTCTGTTGATCTTGGGTTTAATTAGTCCAGTCACAACTACTTCCCCATGAGGTACTTACCTCTCAGTCTCAAATACACATCAGTTGTCAAGTGTTTCTTTTTTTAGTATTAGATGGTAATTACATGCAGCTTTTGCTTCAGCTTAATTGGTGTTTTCTAGTGAGGACTTTATAAAGGAAAAAATATTGTAAATACATACATACACAAATATATGGAAATATACATTCATACACATATATACATCTAAATAAGCGTTCCCTCAGAAGTAGTTCTGTACATGAAGACATCTTCACTAATGCTAATAAAACTTTACCATGAGCTAAAATTATTTTTCTGCAGATTTTTTTGTTATAAGAACTTTTCCTTTTTAAATGATACGTAATTCTGAAAATTTAGCTGGACAAATCTCACCTAGTGCACATTTTGCTAGTAATGGGAAATTCTGAAAATTTATCTTGTTGCTACCATAAGTTAATAGATGTTAGTTAGAAGGCAGCAGTGGTAAGAAAATATAGTTTAGTAAAGGCAAACTGACCTTTTATTAAAAGGGTCCCTCACTTGATGTAATGCTGCTCTATTGTAAATGAGTATCTCACTTTTACACGTGGTGTCTTTAAATAAAAGCATCATATACTTCATTCCACAGCTGTCAACCCCGGTGGGCTTCCTGGAGCTTGGCTACTGCTCACCTTAATTTATTGAATACAAGTCAAGGAAAAAGGCATTTTACTCTAGACCTTTCCCAGAAGTCTTGAATATGAATATTCTAACCTGGTGGCCCCTTCCCTTGTGATCTGTTTTGCTTGCACAGATTGTGTGCCACAGCTGCCCTATTCCATCTTCATGTGTGTACTCAATGGCCAACAACTTGTAATAGCCATTGTGTTCTGCAGTGTGGTGCCTGTGACTACGATATGACCTGTTAATATGTTGCATTTGTTGACAGGCACAAAGCCAAGATGTCAACATGTTTGTAAAGATGTCTTGGAAAGACAACTTAAACCTTTAGCGTGTTGTGATACTGGGGAATGCAAAGTGGTGCTGAGAAAAATATTGCTTGACCAGGTTTATTTTGAAAGCTTGGAATTCTGTACTTAAGCAAGTATGTTTTTGTGATGTTGTTTCAGCTTCTTTTCATTTAGCAGAGCACAAAGTTTTTGGGTTTGGTTTTTTTTTTTTTTTTTTTGGTCAGGCATGACAGAAGTAAACATTTTGAAATAAAATATATCAGTCCCCAAGCAGTTATTATTTTCTGAAGTACCTGGATTGTGATTTCATTTTTCATTAATAGTTGTTGTTTCAGACTTTGCTTCTTGTAGACTTCATTTTTATGAGGACACGTTAGGCTTTTGATTGTGCTTCAGGGAAGAAAAGAGAGGAACTCTTTGAAGGTAGAGTATTGGGCCGAAGACTGCTTTCTCTTTAGTTTTTACTATTATTTGGCAGCACTGTAGTCTCATAACATTAGCAGGCAGTGCCTGTTGCCTGAGAATCTGTGATAATGTTTTGGCCCTGGCCTTGTTCCCGTGTTGACCCCCAACCACTCCTGCTTTCTGCTGATGTGCATCTGTTGCCTTGTGTAGCCATCCTCTTGCGGTGGCTTTGGTCTGAAGCCATTGCACCGAGTCCACTGCCCATCGAGGGCATTCTTTTGGTTTAATTGGGAATTAATTGTGTGACAGATGCACGTAAGGAGGGATCACAAGAGGTCTTTGGAGTGTGCATATGTATGAGAGTGCTGACTGAATATGTTCAACTGTACACTCTTGCTTGGGTCCTTCTGTCACTAGGTCACTGGAGAAGTCTGCAGAAGATAAAATCAAAGCTGTCCTCTATTCAAATTTCAGTGCATTTGGATGATAAAAGCAGAATACCTTATTATGTCTTTCAGCCATTTTTCAATGTCTGTTTTCAAAGAATAGGTGGGAAAATAGTGAATTGTGAAATGTAGAAATGTGGTTTAAGACTTAATTTAAATGATGTTTCCTAATGAATACTACTGCATTAGGAACTGGGCTTTTCCCACAGGCCTGTAGGAGCTCTTTGAGTGTACTGTATCCAAAACTGCTTTCCTATTCTGTTTCTCTGGAGGGTTAGCTTAGTACCTTCTCACTGGAAGGTCCCCTTTGTTTGTGTGACTTGCTTGGCCTTTCTAATGAGATCAATTGCAAACTCTGTCCATCAAAATCAGTACTGCTGTATTCCTTCCTCCTCAGTGATGTTGTTCATCCGGTTCCATGGAGAGCTGGTGAAGCTCACTAATCTGCAAAATAAGCCCAAAACAACAAAAATGAAGTTAACTCTTGTAATGGGTTGGCTTTCTGTCAATTTCCCAAGTTGGACTGGCTCAGCTGGGGCCAAATATCAGACTGACTGTGCTAGTCTAAAGGGGACACAGGGAGGGTTTGTGCCTGCCAGGGTGCCAAAATTGCAATAGCTCTTCTTCACATTGGCTTAAATTTGTCGCAGTCCTTTGTGCCCCTTTGGGTAAATAATCATCCATGAGTTACAGCCATCACTTCACTTGCCAGTCTTCTTTTCAGCTCTCACACTGCCTGCAGATAGCTTCTTTTAGGATAATGTAAAGTTTTATGAAGACAACCGTGTATTCACTGGTATTTCTAGGTGTGCCTTATTTCTAGGTGTGCCTTATTTCTAGGTGTGCCTTCAAATGTCACAGGTTTGGATTTGATGTGTTATGCTCATTGAACTGAAAATACACTCCATTAGAGCAGCTGATTAGCAGACCAGTTTGTTCATCAGCCAGGAGATCTCTGGAGCAGTGCTCTGGAGAAAAAAAAAAAAAAAAAAAAAAAAAAAAAAAAAAAAAAAAAAAAAAAAAACCCACCAAAAAGCCCCCCAACAGATACAAGTCTGAATGAACAGGTTATTCTCATACATGTGTCTTTACTATGTGTTGCTTACACACACTACTGTACTTTCAGAAGGGCTTAGTTTTTCATAGACTTGAAGCAATATTGCATTTCTTATGGTAGTTCTAGCTTTTAATGCATTCTCAGTTCAGAAACTGTTGAAATATAGAGTGTCAAGATGCTGAATTGACACTGCTCACAACTGTTGATGCATATAAAAAGCTGTTGTTTAAAAGAAAAAAACGCATGAACATACAAAAAAAATACTTCCAGTTTCTTTATGTCTTGACTTAACACATTCTACATAATTTTAGAGAATTTGAGTGTTGGTAAAATATTTCCCTGGCAGCTCTCAACGGGGAAGAAAGGATATTCTACAGTCTTTATAGTATTGGGTCTGAGCTTTGAATTGAGCTCATCCTTATTTTAAGTGATACATTAAATCTCAGTGTAACTTTGGTAAAGAGTAGTGCCAGGC
Source organism: Brachypodius melanocephalos (assembly GCA_013398615.1). NCBI lineage: Eukaryota > Metazoa > Chordata > Aves > Passeriformes > Pycnonotidae > Brachypodius > Brachypodius melanocephalos. The sequence continues at coordinate 2,167,505 of VZSR01003809.1, read as the reverse complement.
TATAGAGCTAGTCTTTGAAGTGTATTTAGAGTTATATGGATATAGTTGTAGAATTAAATTGTGTTAAAGTCTATATAAAATAACTTCCTTTGGGTGTTAAAACTCATAAAGGTTTAAAAAATCAGAAGGTAAAAAAATAAAAGGTAAAAACAGTGCAACTTTGTGATTATTGGTAAGAATTGGTCTGTTTTCTATGAACGCATAATTTCTTTCTCAACAATTATTGGGTGTAATTAGAGAAAGAGAGAGAAAATGGAACAAGAAACACACCATATGTACAAAACAAAACAAAAAAACACCTCCAGTCTGTAGGCGTTATACTGAACAAGAACTTGGTTTTGACCCATCTTTCTTTTTTATGTAGATAGCATTTACTCATTTGTATTCCATTTTGAAGGACTTGCACCCACTAATAGATACTTGCTGTTGTTGTTGTTTTTCCTTTTAAGCTAAAGATATATAAATATATGTTTGTTGTTGTATCTCTTGGAAACCTGTCCTTTCAGAAAATACATGTTTTGCACAGTTTAACCCTACATATGTATATGGGGTGATTTGAAACCTCTCCATTATCAAGCAACAGAATTACACTATATATTAATGGTTGGGGGTTGTTTCTTTTCTAGAAGAAATAATCAGCTTCCCCTTCATGTCTTGCTAGGACAACAGCTGCAGATGAGATTGAGCTTCCATATTTAATACATTCTATTAACTTCACACATCCAGACACAGGCTGGCTCCCTCCCTCCCGCACCCCGGTGTCACATTATAGGTGAACAGGCCCTAATTAAAAGCACACACCATCTGCCGGAGCGCGGCGGCAGAGTGGCACTCCACAACCATCCTGATTCCTGTGATTGAGATGTATTATTTATGAGCTCAAAGACAAAGTACACTACTTGGCTGGTGAAAGCTGCATTAGGAGCTGGATAGCACCATCTAATGGAATGGAGTGCCACTGGCTATTCATCTTTCCTCTTCTTCCTCTCTCCTCAGTCTCCTCCCCCAGTAATTTTATTTTTCAGTCTTGTTCTTGGATTTTCAGTGACAGTGTTTCAGATAGTTATGTCTCTCATGTTCCACTTTTATACAAGATGGGAAAGGGTTGTTGAAACATAGACTAATTGTTGAAACATAGACTTTTTGCAGCCTTTTGTTTCCTTCCAGTGCCACACATGGGGTTTTACTTTCTGTAGCAATAGTGATACTGATGTGATGTGGTGCTACAGAACTGGAACATGAGGAAGATAGATGAGCAAGATCAGGGCATTTCTCCAGCCCCTCCTAAGGACCCATGCAATGGAAGTATACACTGCTCCATCTAAAAATTTTATTTTCATATGAAAATTGGCCCTATTTGGCAGGGAGGGAAGGGAGGTTGACAGTACACAAGACTATGTGAAAGTTCTTTACTGTGTTGGAAAGAAAGGGCAGGATTTGGGGAAAGCTGCAGCTTTGGACCTTCCTCTCTGGAAGCAGAGATTCTTTCAGCTCGCAGAAATTGTGTCCTGTTTCTTAGTGGGGAAATGGATGAGGAGGTGTTGTACTAAGGGGTGAAATACACCTTGTCAGGAGAGGAAAAGGGTGACATGGAAGGAGCCCTTTTTGTGTTAACTGATCCATCAATCTACCTTTGTTGACTGCTAGATTACAACATTGCATCTAGTAGAAATGTGTATTGTATTTAGCGTCTAGCTCAATGACCTTTAGAATATGCAGGTTAAGACTAGTCACACTGATTCAAAATAATCTGGGGAATGATCTTCTGGTCCTTAGACTTTTTGTTATGTTCTTGAGTTTTGCAGTATTCCATGCTTCAGCACAAACAGGAAGTTAGGACTGGACTGATACTTGAAATAGGACATTTTTCTACAGTAACTTCCAATAGAGCCACTTTTTTTAAAATTACAGGATCTGGTCACTACTTCAACTTGGGCAACACAAAACCCTGAATAAAAAGATACATGTATAAAGCTGAGCTACATATACATATATATCTATATCTATATCTATATCTATATATATGGGAAGTGTACATTTTGTTTTTATATCAACATGTTTTAAGGAATGCTGGAATGACATAAATCATGGCATATCTATGAACACGTGTCCTCTTGTTGTTTGTGTTTAGAACATACGCCATCAGAAGGATAAGAGATGCCTTTAGAGAAAACAAGAACATAGCAGATTCTCAAAAAATAGAAGAACTACTGAGTAAAGCCAAAGCAAACCTAGAGGTTATTCAACGGCAGGTATGTTTATTTCTCTCATTTTTTATAGGAGTTGTCCACTACTCATTTAACTGTCTTATGACACTAGAGATGGAAAACAGTAGATCCTTGCTCAAAACATCTCTAGATGAACATCAGTTTTTGTCTGAATTTGTTCTTCCTTCCATCATTGGTTCAGAAGGGTGACTGACACTCACTCCAAATAATCTCACTTTCTTCTGTGTTCATTTTTTCCCATCTCCAGATACAGTGTTAGAATAGTAACAGAACAAGAAAATCCTGAAGTGAATTATGTGAATTATTAGTGTAAATGCTGGCTAAATGTGTCCAAACAGGGTGATACATTTTTCTTTGGAAAATTTGAGTCACTGGCAATATTTTTCTTTAGCCTTGTCTGAGTGGCATTTATAGCATCTCTGTTCCTTCCACTAGGTACTATGCTACTAAGAAATTAAGTAGACTTGGTTGAACTTCAGATACTTTTTAACTTCTCATTCATATCCACTATCTATCTAAAGTGACCACTAAAAGTGGGAAAAAAGCAAGTTTCTATGCCTGAACTCTCCATGGGCACTTGCAGTGCTTAAGATGCTCCTCCTTGCAAAATCTGCATTTGCTGACACCAGTCAGCTCAGTAGTACTTTTATTAAACACTGAATGAATATGTGCACCTGCTCCTCCATGGTTTGTTTTAGTATGGCTCTTTAAACAACCAGCAGGTCAGTTAGATGGATTCTTATTTTAGGAGGGAGCTGAGGCCTTTGATTTGACAATTAGGTATGGATACTTAGGTGCGAGTTATTTTTTTTTTATTTTCTTCTCCCAGGAACAGGTATTGTTTTGTGCTACCATAGTTTTGCTATCTTTTTTTAACCCAAACACTGCTATTTTTTATGTAAGTGTTTCTCAAAGAAGCAATTTGGATTGGATTGTTCCAATGCAATTACATTTGAATGTTGGGGTGTTTTTTCTCAGATCTGTAGGTGATAATTGGCATTTTCAGCTCTTCTAATTCTTGCTTAAGATAAAGTCTTGCTAAATAAAAACTTATCAACTTTTTTTTCTCGGTAAAACATGATTCTACTGATCTGCATCCTAATAGATCTGGGACAGATTTTAAAATAAAATTCCTCTTTCCTCTCTAAGTCCTGTGTAAGCCCAGATTACCTTGTTTCTGTAGACCCTAAAAAAAAGATATTATTTCTCTAAAACAGACTCTTGACAGGCTGGACTCTTGGCTAGGGTGGAGGTCTTGCCTTGCACCTTTTTTTAAGTTTTCTTTTTAGCTTAAAGATTGTCCCTCAGCATCAGTCAGCATCTTTCTGTTATGCATTTGTTGCTGTGTCACTGGGACACACCAGAATAATTCAGAATGGCCTCAGTTATTGCTAAGTCTGCAGGGTTTTGCATTTTTGTTTCAAGTATCAGCTATTTAAGAGGCTTTTCCAACATGAAAAACCAAATTGCTCAAGTTGGTTTTAAATTGGATCCTATCATTTCATGTAACAATTTCAGGGAAAACATACTTGAAAAGCAGGGAATATTAAAGACACTGACACAACTTCCCAATTTTAAAACTGCTAAGACAGTCAAACTTATGTTGAAATATCTTTTTAATGTTGTACTTCTAGACATTTTCCAGACAAAGTACAATCACACTGCATTCACTTTTGGAAGGGTTTATCTTACATGTTTTCGAGAGTAATGGATAATAAATGTTGTTATACAGTAACATAATAGGCAGTGGAACTTTTAAATTTTCTTCTGATTATTTTTTGTTATTTTATCAAGATAATTTTTTGACATGCATCCCTGCAAGATTTGATTGTTGGGGTAATAAAACCTTTTTTTTCCTAAAAAAATTGCAAGCTGTTGTGCTTTGCAGAACTTCTGTTATGTTTCGGTGTCATCTCACTCCCATCTGTAAAGCAAGAGATAAATGTTGTAAAAATAGCAACACTGTCTTAAAAGCTTTTCTTCCAGACTATTAAAAACCTGAGCATCTAAGTTCATATTAATATTTACTTGCTGTCAAATTTCATCATGCTCTGTAGAAAAAGTCCATTTTTTTGTCTGTTTAATTGAAGATCTAAGTAATTAAGTAATCTGACATTATTAAGACCTTATATTTAAAACTAACTAAGCATAATATAAAGTGCTTTTATTTTTAAATGCAGAAGTACTGAAGCAAACATGAGATCTAGCATACAATTTTTTGCTAAGTTTGGGATTTATTATTTATTATGTGGTTCATCTTGGTACTGCTGACTTTTTTCTTGTATGTCAGTAGAAATTAAATAATATCCCTCTTTGCTGACAATTTGTTGTTCCTCTAAAATCAAATTTATATTCATTTTACATTCTAATTTATGGTTTAGTCATCAAAGTGACCATTGAAGTGTAAGGTTCATAAATAACTATTTGAATCAGCCTAGTGGGAAATGTGAAGTAGTGACAGATTACTGTCATTTTGTTCATGTCAGTCACTGTACAATTTGCTTGAGTTTTATAAAAGTAGCTTTATAATGCTGAAAAGCATGGAAGAACATGCTCCAGCTCAGTTCTCCTCTGCTTATTATTGGTTTCGATTTTATAATAGCTTGGCTAAAGGAAGGAACAATTCATTCTCAACACCGTTGGCAAAGATTTTTGTGCGTGTGTGTTTACAGTGTAAACAACAAAATTTTATGATGTCTTTCCTGTAGAGAAGGGTGTTGTGAGAAATGCATTGTCACAAGTAAGTGTGAAATAGAAAGTTTTAAAAAGTTTTGAGGTGAAGTCTTGAAGTTGTTTGAGGATTGTCATAATAGCCATTCCCCAGCTATGCTAATATGATTTCATTTGTAAATTTCTATTACTATTAGTAATGTTAGTATGTTAGTGGTAGGAGCATTTCCACTGAAATGTACTGCTGCTGCTGCAATTTAAGAATTATAAAAGCCACTTTGAAGATTGGCTAATGTTGAGTGTTTTGAAGTTTTCTGTATGCCATTCTGTCTCTCAGGTTTTGAACTGAAAACATAACAGTGAAGTTCAAAAGCTGTAGTAGACCTGTGTGCTCTGATTAAAGCCCTGTTTTCATTTATAGGATGTCTCATTCTTCCATATTCATCTGTAGTGCTTTCTCCTCACTTTTATGTTATAGCTAGAAACTGCCAGTCATCTTGTTGTCCAGCTAAGAAGGATTATTTTGTTTTTCTTGGCAGCTCTGAGCCTTTATTATCAATTTTACTGGTTTTAATGTCACACAACTGCAGTACTCTTCAATAAAAGGATTTTAATATTTCACAGCTTTTGTTTGTCTCTTTAAACAACCCAAACTGATGAGAATCGTGGTTTGCATAAACCTTGGTCAGGGAGACAGGAGATGCACCATGAGTGCTCAGACAGTCGGGACTTGTGGATCTGCCTCCTTTACAGCCAGCTGATCATCTGTGTGTTTTAAGGGAACAGATAAAGTTTTCTTTTGAGTTTGAGTTGTTTTTCTCAGGCTCGACCCCTCTTACTGTTCCCTCCAGATGTGTAGAATGAAGGAATGTGGTGTTGAAGCATGAAACCTCGGTTAGAAAGGTTCCACTGATAATGATAAATGCTGAGTACTTGCAGTATTTTTTATGTTTGCAGCGTGTTGTAAAGACATTCTAATCCTTGAAATATCCATTGCTTGTGGTAACTTTAACTCTATTTCTCTTAATGAAATGCTTCATGACTACACCTTGATAAAAGCCCATGTCATACTTAGTGTGAGATTTTGGTCTCATGTTTCGCCATAGTCAAAATTATTAGTAAGGTCTTGTGCTGAAACATGTGCAAAACAAGAACAATTCTGGATATTTTATTTTTCAGCAAGCCAAGTTGCCAGTGCAGCTGTGTGTAGCCAAGCACTGTGCCTTCTTGAGGTGTTCATTAACAGTATCATATCTTGGCAATATTGTGACTTTTGAGTAACACATGAATGGAAGTGGAAATTAAACTGAATCAATTATGAACTGATGACTGTATAGCCATAAAGAAACTTTCTGTTAATCAAAATAACATAAATATTAAAGCATGTTTAATAAATATTAGCAAGACAAGCAAGTTCAATTATAGTTGATATAAAAAAAACAAAGGTAGAAATACTACCCCAGTTTACAGCACCTGGTTTGAATTGACTGCTCATCCTTAGCAAATATTCCTGTATTAATAATCATCAAGGTGTATGTACCTGTGGACTGAAAGCATTTTGCTGAGTATTTGGAGGACTGGTACCAATTTACACATTTGTGAGTTTGTGACATTGGAATTGACTGTCAGAAGGAACTTATCAAATTTTAAGAAATGTTCTGGGTATCTGAACAAGTTGTGTTTATACTGCAGAGCACTGTAGGCTGGATAACCTTTGCAGGAGAAGATTCCTTTTGAAAACTGTTGTTAGTATTAGTTTCAGATCATTAGTTACAGATTAGTTACAGATCATATTTATGTCTGATTTTTATGCATATGTGAGAAAGTTGCAAAATACTGTGTAATGTATTGCATTATGTTGGCAGCAGTTCTGAGGCCAAGAGGAAGGAATAGCTGGAAAAGCTCTTTGAGCACAAGGGGCAGCACCATGCTACTGTTCAGGAATGTGTATGGTATTGGCAAGTCATGTCTTCCTGCTGGCAGACAGTTCCGTTGGAGTTCTAATATGATTTATTCTTATCAAGCTTGTCACTGCAAGGAAGTTTTAAAATCACAGATTATTTTACTACTTTTCTTGAGAAGCTCTTTGAATTTTATCGGGTTTTCTTCCAGCTTCACAATGGCAAATACCCATTTCTCTACAAAAGTGTGTATTTTTCTACCACAAAATTGTAGCCTTACAGTTCTTAGACAAGAAGATTGCCCTTGGAAGTTTGCTGGGGCTTTTGCTTGTGCCATGTTTTTTTATTTATTACGGTTGGACATCATTTTCCAGCCAGGAAGAGCTGACATTACACCCAGAGAATTTTTCTTACCTCTCCAGCCATTTAGCTATACTTAAAGCAAGTGTAGACACAGTAAAGTTTTCAAATGTTTCATTCGCTGTAGAAGAACAGGAGTGAGTGACATAATCAAACAGTGGATAAATATCCTGGTAAAACAGTTTTATCAAGTCACTGCACGGTATCCATGAACTACCTATACACTTCTAAATCCTTGGATTGGCAGCTAGAATGTAGAACATGTTTGGCATGAGCCTCTTGCATTTCTCTTGCTCCTAGCCTGTTGCAGTACTGGTAATCACTTTTTAATTGCTTTACCACATCATGAGTTCTCACTTGTTTGGTTCCTTACCTGCAATTGCCAAAATTATGCTGGAAGCTTGTGGCAAAGCCACAAACTGAATTCAAATCAGCTGACTTAGGGTTTAAAAGCCACTGGGGACATTTTCCTGTGTTTGTTGGTGGTCTTAATTTTTTTTTTTTTTTTTTAATTTCAAAGCTCTTCAGGGTGATATTTTTAGGTATTTTCTTTTCCTTGAGAGAGTTTAAATCCTTTTCTTATGTTCATGTTGCATTTACTTTACAGGAGGTTTGAAAACTTCAAATACTTAATAACAGTAACCTACTAGGAAGAACATGATTAAGAAAGCAATGGAAATCATTAACATATATTAAAAATCAGAGATCTCTAAGATCTCTAAAAATCAGAGATCTTCTAAGTCAATCTCTTCACTTAGAAAGAGACACAGATACAGGTGGAGGAATGTAAAACATAGAGTGGATACCACCTCTCTTTCAGTAAACAAGAAAGCTTCAAATTGAAATTTGGAAACAGTAAATTCAAAGCTATACTGGTTTTGTATTTCAGTAGGACAGTGAATATATTTCATGTACAGTAAAAATCCATAAGGTTTTAGGGGTTGAAAACAAGGAGGAACAAAGAAAAAGGTGTCATATGAGTGACTTTGAAAAAGGTTTGGTAAATTTAAACAGAAACTCAGCTGAAGCAGAACTTGTCCTTTCACAGGACTTGTTAGCAGTGAGGTCTGCTTTGGCCAGCTTTTCCAAATACCTTTTTAATCTTGGCATGTAGGCTAGCTTTGGAGATGTGCAGCATTGGAACAGATGCCAAAAGCCCAGAGCTGTCATATCAGCTTAATTTCTGGCATCTGAGGGTGCAGGAAGTGTAATAGACATTGCACTGGTCTTCAGGTGGCATGGTTCTCCAGGTTACACCTGTGTGAGTCACCAGAGCAGTGTTACTCTTTAGGCTTTCATTTAACTCTCCTGATGGAGAACAAGACTGTGTTTTCACAAGTGATTTGCTGCTGTTCATTCTGCTGACTAAACTACAAGTGGCAGGTTCTGTCCGCAGTATTAAATTCCAAAGTAGACTGCATTGAAAATAACCTTTAGGTTGCCAGCAGAGGCAATTCAGAGGTGGAATGATGCTTTGTCTTTCTGATGTAAGAGCTTAGAGTAAAACACACCGTTTGATGTATGCAATAACCTTTCCTAAAAGTTAAAACTGCTGAGTGTTGGCCAATGCATAAAAAATACTGTAATTATCTGTCGTAAAGAACTGTCATTATTTTTGTTGCATGTATTTAATGGCTAATCCAGTGAGGTTGGGGCCTTATCATAAATAGTAACAGTAGTTATATAATACATCCAGAGCTTTGAGCACCTGATGTTCTGCACAGATGAGGGCTGTCTGAAGGACAGGAGAAGGACTTATTTTCTAGTGAGCAACTCGGTGTGGCAGTATGTCACATCCAATAAAGGAAATGCTGGGTGTAAACTTCCACATGGAAAAAAGTTTTATCAGCCTGGCTAGCAGCTCCTTGAAATGGTTAGGAGCATTAACCATTCTGTGCTGAAGAAAGCTCCAGAAGCAAGAAAAGATCACATTTTCAGGCGGGTGTGTCCCTCTGCCATTTGCCCCTTTGTGCTTTCTGCTTTGCTTTGGTTGGTATCCCAAGGGTTTCAGCCCAGGGTGTAAATGAATATGGCTCTTAGGGGTGGCTGTTGCAACAAAACTTCAAGGAGGCTTTTCCAAATGAGGTAACAGCGAGTGTGTGTGTGTCTTAGTACAAATAAAAAATACTGTCCCTGTCAAGAGAGGGGAAGTAGAAATAAGTGCTGTAGTTTTGATCACAGAGCAAATGACTTCTGCTGTGTTTCTAATCAGACTGTGTGATCTTGCTTTGATGCCTGTCAGTCTGGTTTGCAGTGGTGCTCATTGAGAGAGGGTTTGAAGATTGAGTTTCTTGCATTAAAGTGTATTAACCTTTGAGCAACTTCTTGTCTTTCTTGCTGTGTGATGTCTGCTGCAGAGCAGAACATCTGTGGAGGTTCTCTTTTTTACTGAAAAGAAGTATGGCAATCTTGAGTGTTATTTATGAAATGTATAACCTTGTAAAAGCCTTGTGTATCCACTGTGACTTACATTCACATCAGAATATCGATCTCTCATGAGAGTCCCTTCTCAGGGGTAAACCAGTTCTAAGGACAGCTAGACTGAGGAAATTAGAAGGATTGCTGTTTTGAGGACTTCTAAAAAAGGCAGAGAGACAAAAGTGCTGTTATTGAAACAGTGATCTCTTGATCTCTGATTGTTTGTTGGTTGCTTTTTAATCTGTTGTAGTTTTATTTCTTTTTGCCTTGGTGTGAAAACTTTCCATCCGGATTTTGTACTGCTCATTGGAAGGAGACACTGTCAGATTCATTGGCACTGCAACTGAGCAGGCGCACTTTCCTCCAGGAGGAGCTTTGGCACATTTGTCTGGTGCCTCTGATCCCCAGGACAGTTCTTCTGCCCTTGAACTGCAGTCTGTAATTCAGGATGACAGTGTTGGTGTTGGCACCCTCGCTATATGACAAGTCACCTGGTCCTGTAGCTGTGGTAAAATGGGGATTTTAATGACATTTCCCACCCAACCCCATGCTCAATCATCAGTCTCTCAGCATATTGCAATTTCAGTTTTTCCATTTACAGCTAACAGAGGGAGGAGGAAGCATTTTAGCTCCTCCTGAAGCTACTTGCATTCTTTTCTGGTCTTTCAGATGAACATTGCTTCTCCCCACAGCACACTGAAAATATGTTTTAAAATTTTCCTCTGCCACTCTAAATCAGATGCATTTTTTCTGTTTCTTCCACAGATGATTTTTCAAGTCTAAAGAATTTACTCTTTTGTTCATTCTCAAGATAAGGGCAGTCTGCAAAGATCTCCATTTGCCTTATTTGCTCCGAGAATCTGGCTTCATGACTGCTTCATATTTGCCCATCTTATTATCTTTGTGCTTCTGTTGGTTGTCACTAAAACTTTTCCATTTTTTCCAGTTTCAAAGGTGACAATTGCTTTCTTATTTTAAAACTGTGTGTCAAGATGAAAGCTGTTTATGCAGTCCACCAACATTAATTGTCATTTTACAAAACTCTGAAAAAAACCCAGTTACTTAAAAAAGAAACAATCCTCTTCATGTTCCTTTGTGTCTGGTATGTCTGCATATATTGTAATCTTGTGGGCATCCACCGAATACCCTTGTGGGTTATCATAGCACCAAAGCACAATCTCTGTCACCAATAGCGTTTGACTGAATTTGCAACCAGGTAAATTCACAGCGATCTACTTTTATTTTGACAATAAACATGTATGTGGCTTTCACGTAAAAGCTCTCTCAAGCAAAGAAGCTTTATCATTGATGTGCTATTTTACAATTTTATCTTTTTTGCAGTAATTCAGATTCTGTCTAGTGTCTCTGTAGTAAGCTGCCTGTATATGAGGGAAATCTGTTTGATACAGGAAATTGTGATGAAGGCCAAGCTTAGGGAAGAAAGTTGCTAGACTCTAAGAGCAGCATGTCTGATCAGGCCCTTGGAAGTTTAGGCAGGGAAAGCTGTTTTCCAGACAAGAGTGTAGAGTGAAGTTTAATTAGTGTTTACGCAGTCTCCTTGGTACTTGGTGCATTGCTGCTGTCTTTAGCTTTGTGCTTTTTGAGGTGAGCCTGGGGTTTTTTTGGCCATTAAGAGCTACAGCTGCAGTGCCCTTCATCTTCATGACAGGCATTATGCCAGTGCATTAATTCTGGAAGCAAGTAAAAAGAAGAAGAAGGAAGGAGCCCAAACTCTTCCAGTCACGTTTAAATCACAATTTGACTGATTCCTGTTGTTATGCTTTCCTTTCTGGGGTATGTCAGATACATGTTTCCCCTCTGAGGTATGTGCTGCCTGAATGTCCTTACTTGGCTGTTTACTTGGCAGGAAGTGAAGCATTACGAAGCAGAGTTTTGAACTCACCTTTATAATTTTGTCACCAGTAGAAAATGCATAAATGCATAGTTTAAAATAAAGGTCTGCTGTTGATGCTGTAAAAATAAGGTCCTGTCCCTCATCAAGGCAGTTATAAATATTGCAGTGTAGTGGCTAAATAATACATTCATAATTTTTCTTCTGTAAGCATAATTGACTTCCTGAGCAGTTGCTTTGTTAAGAATTATATATTTTCGCCCAAGTGTGGGGTTAATGAGAGCATTATGTGACCTAATCACTTAGCCTTTCACATTAATACAGGTCTTGTTTATAATTCTTTTGATTTTGTTGTTGACCCAGTACTTTGGTTCTGTGTTAAAATTATCCTAATTTTAAATGAAAATATTTCTTGTCTCACAGAGCTCTAATTTCTATGCACATTTGTCAGTAGTGAATACTTAGTGGGAGTGATTACTCTCTAACTGCTCGTGCCAGTATACCTCTGGGAGGTTAATCAATCTTGTGCTTTTTAATTGACATCAATAATGTGTTTACATTTATCAATATTTCTTAATTGTCAAGTTATAACTGTGGAACTTCAATAATAAATCATGCCAATGGTTAACTTCATACATTAGATTTTTAAGAGTCTCCTTAAGCACTTTGACATGTTGTGAATTGCTTTTAAAATGATGTATGTATACTCATGGGGTAAGAGGAGAAAAAAATTGATATGCAAAGTCATGCTGTCAAATAATACTGCAGAACTGGCCCATTGACAGTAACATACCTTTACCACATGTAGGGTATGCTTTATGGGCAAAAAAGGGGAGTAAGTCTTTTCAAACTGCTTGTTTTATTACTAATAATTTTGTGACTGTGACAGTGCTCATACATTTGTTGTGTCATCCCCAGGGAATTGTCAGGGCTGGGACTTCTTCCATTCTCTCAGCTGTAGAGGCAAGACAGAGAGCAGAGAGAATTATCATTTTTACTGCTTCTCTGCAGAAGTAGCAGTGAGCTGTGGGAGATCAAGGCATCCTGGTTTTGATGGTGCATTCCAGCAATGTCCTTAAGATATTGAGGTGGAAATGAAGGAGGCCAGCTTTGTTTAAATATAAGCTTAGATTTAAAGACTTGGGTGCACAGGGAAACAAATTATTTGCCCCAGTTCACAAAATATGCTTACAGCAGGAATTAAGGCATGATAGTCCAAGTCTTACAATAGTTTATTTCAGAAGGTATACCTTCATCATCTGCCTCGCTCTTCTCCATCTCCTTTAAACCCAAGGATCAGTATTCTGAAGGAGGAAATCTGCACAGACAGAAAGCTGGCAGGATGCTGACCACATTGTGTCAGTGTTACCATGTTTTATGGGCTGCATCAAAGACAGTATAAGAACGAAAAACCATGCCTAATGAGCAGTGAGGAAAGACTTAGAAGATGATGCTGTTTCCTAGGTAAGTGAAAACCAGTGTGAACATCAGGAACATCAAGGCTGGTTTTTATTTGAAAAGACTATGTATTATTAAATATTCCAGTTTAATCTAGCAGCCATTTTGTTGACTTCTTGGAAATGTCATAAGTCATAAATTAAACCTCTCCCTCCTTTTTTGAATGAGACAAGACTGATAAGAAAGAGCTATTAAACAAAATTACAGTAGTTACCAAATCCAATTGCATTTAAAGCAAGTGTGTGTAATCAATCTCTTTTGAAGGGTAAAGCAATTCACGAGACATCCATTGGCATTTTCTTTAGCGTGGCAGATCAAGTACCTTCACGTTGTATGTAGAGGGCTTTGCAGTAGGTTGCTTGTGTGAATAAGTGATATTTAGGTTCAAAAGCAGACGTCCTGGAGTGCAGCTGGTCTGCCACGTCAGCCCAGACACTGCTGCACAGGTTCTGACCTTGAGGTCATTTGCATCCATGCCTAGAAAGGTAAACTTGGGTCAGTGTATGAATGTGTGAACGAACGTAATTCTTTAAGAAATGGTGACCTTTCAGCAGTGTTCAAAATTTTTTTGTGCTTTTGGTTTCAAACCTACTAAGGTACTTGAGATTGTATGCAACTAAATTTAGTGTGGTTGGATGACTGGGCACCAAGTGTCCACCAAAGCTGCTCTATCTCCTCAGCTGGACAGGGGAGAGAAAATACAATGAAAAGCTGATGGATTAAGATAAGTCAGGGAGGGATCACCCACCAATTACCCTCATGGGTAAACCAGACTCATATTGGAGAAATTAGTATAATTTATTACCAATCAAATCAGAGAAGGGTAATAAAAAATAGAAGTAAATCTTAAAAACAGCTTCCTTCCACGCCTGCCTTCTTCCCAGGCTTAAAATTACTCCCGGTTTTCTCTACCTCCTCTGTGCAGAGGCTGGGAAATGCAGGCTATGGTCAGTTCATCATACATAGTCTCTGCTGCTCCTAAAAGGGGACTCCTCACACTCTTCCCCTGCTTTACCATGAGGTCCTTCCTGCAGGAGAGACAGTCTTTTATGAGCTTCTCCAGTGTAAGTCATTCCCATGGGGTGCAGTCCATCAGGAACAGGCTGCTCCAGCTTGTGTTCCTCACAAGGTCACAAATCCTGCCAGCAAACCTGCTCCTCTCCACCAGTCCAGAGGTCCTGACAGGAGCCTGCTTCCCATGGGATCCCAGCCTCCTTCAGGCATCCACCTGCTCCAGTGTGGGGTCCTACACAGGCTGCTCCACCATGGACCTCCCTGGGTTTCACAGGCACAGCTGCACCACCATGGTCAGCACCCCAGGCTGCAAGGGAGTCTCTGCTTCTGTGCTTGTAGCACCTCCTGTCCCTCCTTCTTCTCTGAGCTGGGTGTCTGCAAAGCTATTCATCTCACATGCTCTCATTCCTCTCTCCTGGATGCAATTGTGAAGGTTTCTTTTTTTTCTCCTCCTGCTTAAATATCCCAGAGGCACTTCCACTGCTGCTGACCTTGACCAGTGACAGGTCTCTCTTGGAGCCAGCTGGCATTGGCTCACTCAGACGCTGCAGGAAGCTTCTGGCACCTTCTTAAAGAAGCTACTCCTGTAGTCTCTCCTCTACCAAAACCTTGCCACAGGCTGTTAGCATGAAGAACATAAAATCTTGCATGAATTGAGTTCAGAAAAAAATATTTTTATTCATTGTCCTCCACAAATATATTTAGTGCCATCATAGCCTGAAGTGTAAGTAAAACTAGTTCAGTTCTCAGGTTTTCCGGTACTTTGGAGGAAGACTGAAATAGCTGCTACCAGGTCATCAGGTGGGATGTGTTTTCAAATATAAGTGGGCCTGGTACAGGAAACTTGTGTTTCAACCATCTTCTATTTCTCAGACATCCTACATTGAGTGCATACTGGGGCTACTGAGAAAGTAAGAATATATGTGTATTCTCATAGGCTGAAGAGAGAGGATGACTCTTCTGTTCAGAGGGTAGCTGAGCAGATTGAAAGCAAGTATCTGGACTTGTGTTAACGCATTTATGCCGACTAATATGGGTGCTTGAGAGCTCAAGGTACTCCGGAAGTCACAAGAATGTAAGCTACAAAATTATTTAAGGATTCAAGAACATGAACTTTTTCCCTTTGTTACAGTTTCATATTTGAATAAGATCAATACAGTGTAAAAGTAGGACTTGTGGTCTCTTTAATCTTTTGGTAAGGTACAGGCCATCTGCGATTCTATTCTTTCCTATATCTTCAGCTAAAAGGAGAGTAGCTTTATGCTGCAAATCTGTAGAGAATCCTTCCTTCTGGGAAGTTGAAGAGCGCTGTGTAGCTTCTCAGTGCACTTTATATTTTTCACAGGTGCTTAGCATATGCATCCCCTGTTGTAAAGCTGAAAGGTTTGGGTAGAGCAATGGTAGGGTTTAAGAAGTACCCATAACCATCACCACAAACAAGGTTCCTTTCATAGAATAACAGAATGGTTTGGGTTTGAAGGGAACCGAAAGACCACCTAGCTCCAATCCAAGCCCCCTGCCATGGAAAGGGACACATTCCACTAGAGCAGTGAAGCTCAGCTGATCAGAATTCAGTGATGGTACTTCTAATTTCAAATGTTTGTCGCAGTCTACAGTTAAGAATTTATTTTTAAAAAACACTACACAACTTACGCTATCATGTGCAAGTCAGCAGTCAGTTCATACCTGGCCCCCTTGCAGGAGGGCAGTTGATCTGGACGTAGTGACAGATAATTCAATCTAGATCAGGTCACATATTTTTTATATCCGTGTTAGGTAGCTAAATCCAGCTGCATAGCGCAGTAGTTTCATCAGTGCTGCTTGGTTTTGTTGGTTTTTTTTTTTTTTAACCTTTTTTTTAAAAAAAAATTCTTTATTTGACTTGCTGGCTAAGGCTTTTTAAAATGTAAATAGCAGTCTTGTGCCTCTAATACAGAGTGCTCTGAAGCTGAGAGGAGAGCCTGACCTACTCTTCAGAAAGAAAACAAAATTGAGAAAGGGTGGAACATAGGAACAGAGAGATCCAAGGTTTCCCACAGTACAGTAATGGATATGACCTTTAATATTGAGGCCTTTGGATCAAATTTAAGTTGGCATTAAAATTTTCTAATAAATTCCCTGCTGAATCTCAGAGTTTTTTTCCTCAGATTTAATTCAGTAAGGTCACAATAAAGCAAGAGCTGTCTGTGCTATTGTAATTGCTCTCAGCAGGCTGATAATGTTATAGCAGAGAAGTACCAGCCACTGTGCTTTTATTCTTTTCTTCAAGCACTCACCTTCCTCCGTGCTTGCTCCTCGGGCTCTCAGGTCTGCCCTAAGTAGGAAGTGAAACTATTTTAAATGCCATTTCCTTCTCATTTTAACACATTTTTATAGTGATGCTTTCCTGAGTCTCTTCAACAAAGGGAATAAAATTACAGTTTGTCTTATTGCAGAATAATTGGAGGCATGTATTTCCTTTCTGTAATTTTCATCCAAGCATACTTTAAATTCGGCCTCTTCAGTTCTTAAAAACTGGTACTTCTAAACATGCAATGCTTAGTTCATTTTAGCATAGTGGTTTTAGGTTTGTGGAATAGACATACAGCTAAACGAGTTTTTCTTAGACAAATAGGGAGAAACACTGAATACCCACAGTACTGTGTTTTGTTTTTGAAAAATGACAAATCACAGCTCAGTGCAGTGAGGGAGTTGTAGTTTAGTTCCTACACCACATCTTTTGCAGCTTTCAGAAGAGTATTGTTTATGTTTCTCGTATGAGTGCAAATTTATGCTTAGCATGCTACTGGTGGATCTGTTGCTGCTGTATTGGAGGTAAATAATGCCCAGCAGAGTGCTGTGATCATGGTTCTCCCTGAAATGTGACTGTGAGAAACTCAGGGCAATTCTGCATGAGTTTCCAGATACAACACCCTTCTTTTCAAAATTGGACAGTCTGTCTAAAATGTCAGCTTTCTGTCTGTAGTGGTGCAGCTGGGTGTATCATAGCTACTCCTTTTGTCACAAATGAAGAGATATCTTAAAAACTCTGTAACTGGATCATATGATGGGGCCATGATGGGCCAGTCTTTTTGGTGTGGGGTTAGATAGGCTTTTCTTGACAGTGGTAATAGTTATGACAAAGTAATAGTTAATGTTCCTCAGCATAACTGGTAGCTCAGGCCTTTGCTGTTTCACAGGCCCAGCCTGGACTAACCATTCTTACTTAGTTTCCAACACCTTAACTGGCTTCAGACTTCCCCATCTCCACCCTCCTGGTCCACTGTCTTCTTGCACTGTCTTTCCCTGAGGCCCAGAATTTCTTACCTAGAGTGTCGTGCACAGACACGTGTGCGTCTCCAGCTACGTGCAGGCATTTACTGTTCAGTGCCTGTGGCATTCATTGCTGCTAAAGAAACCAGTCTCGGCAGAGAAGAAAATTACTGGTGTGAATATTCCACTGCTTATAAGCATAGTCAGTTAACATATGTGCAGTGGGATATGTCCTCTTGCCCACATGCAACTGATTAGAAATTAGGAGCAACAAAAGATGTTTTACAAAGGTAATTCCAGTTCTGAAATGCATGTAGCTGTATTCTGCCAGCCTTCAAACTCCATGGCAAGCAGAATTGATCAGGACATGTGGACAGTTTTGATATTACATAATGCTGCAAAGCTGTGCTAGGTCTGCTTCAGTAATTAAGAACAACAGATGATGATCTTCAGCCATAACATTTCACCTACTTGGTTATTGCTCATCGTTTCTTCTTTTTTTTAACTCTCTTGATGTCTCCTCTCAGCCATGGATCATATGGTGCTGGTAGGATGTATACCACAATGCCAGCATGTTTGATGAACTTAAATGAGAAAAGCCATCACTTCTGCACTGTGTGGAGTTTCTCCCAGCCACCATGCAGGCATGTGACAGGAGATCATTCCTGATCAATAACTGTCCATTGCTTTTTACTTAAGACATACACATTTTAATTTATATATCCTGCTGCTGCCAGAGGAAACTAATTTCCAGCACCAGAGATGCAACACAGCTACTTTAAAGCAGAATGGTCCTGAGGTGGAATGGTGTTACTGACCTGAAACACTTCAAAATGCTTGATTCTGAAGCCTGCTGTGGTTTGAGCTTGCAGTTTCTGAGCTAGGTTAACACTGCTGTGAATCACTGTGAGACATGATCAGGCTGTTGCTTTGTAAATTAAATAATGAAGCGTTTATGTGTGAGAGTTTCTACTGTAATTGGTAGTTAGACAGTGCTTTGAAAAGATCAGAGTCTACATCACATGATGGTAGGATCTGGAATTTGTTTTGCAAACTTGGCTTTTAGTCATAAAGACATGAAGTCTTCCAAAGTCCAGGTATGATTTATAGTACTTCATGTATTAACTGTAGCAACAGGAGTGAATAATCAAATAGCTCTTTGGGTAGCATGATTTTTTTCAACTAAATTAATAATTGGGCTTGAGTTATTTAGATAAAAGCTCCTGTGGTTGAGAGAGACTTTCCCTTCGTTTTCCCAAATTGTGAAGAAGTGGTAAGTTTCTTTGAAGGCTTTTGATAGAGCAGCAAGAGTAAAACCTATTATCCTTGCCAATTCTTGGCAATTTACATGTGTGAGTTGCCATTGCTCCAGGACTTCTGAAGTGCTGTACAAATTGTAATAGCATTTGTGAATCAGTCTTCTTTCAGATCTCAAATGGCATGCATTTAACACTTATTAGCCTAGATATAACATTTTAAAATCCTACCACTCTTGCAAAAAATTTCAATTCCATCTACCAATTTTACCCTGACTATTACAATCATACCTCAAACTGCACAATGTGGGATATGGGGTATCCCAGCATGGGATATGAATTCAGTGGTAAAGAAAACTGACTGCAGCTAACATCTGGGATTTTTTTAGATCTTTTTGTTTTTGCTTCTAGGCAGAATGTCTCTTATTGTGGTAAATAATAGAAAGTTTCATCTCCCTTGCACAGAAAGTAAGACTTGAGTAGATTTGACTGTGATGTTTTGTCCTGAATTTTAACCTGTGATATTATTACATTATTTATGGATGTTCTTCTCTTTAGTACTCTCAGTCTCTAAAGAGTGGTGTTCACAGCTTATTACTGTGAACCCATGAGGTCAGAACACTTTTGTAGTAAAAACCATTCAATATTTCCCCGTCCCATCTAAAAATTTTCAGAGAACTGACAACTTCATATCGTGATTCAACACAATGAATCTTTCGGTGCCATTTGATTGGAGTGAGAATAGGGACATTCTGGATTTCTATTTGTTTTCTTTCTTTATAGTGTTGGATAAGCAGAGCAGTTGGTAGAAATCACATTGAGGGGGGAAATGGAAATTCTGTGTTACTGAGGTCCATTTAAGCAGTATCTGTTCTGGAAATATTTCTATATTAAAAGAATCTATTGCATTGTGCTCCTAATTTGGAGATGCTAGGGGTTTGAACAGATAAGGCAAGCTATCAAGTCCTGCATCATATGGCCCATTGGACTTTTAAGTTTGGTTTCATGGCATGACAGTTATTCCTGGGATCAATGGAAGGTGAAAAGCAAATAAAGCTGTAAACATTCACATATTTTTTTGTCTGCTCAATCCTCATAATGAAGAAGACTGCATACAGAGATTTTATCTCCACTGGAGTTGCTCTTGGAACTCTTCTCATATCTTTAATGCCTGTGAGTAGTCTGTCCCTATTTTGGTACTGTGCTCTCTTTTAGGTGCTCTATGTCTGTGCTCATCTGCCTCCATATGATTTTAAACCTTAGTCTTGAATGTTATTTTTCTTCAATCAATGTTTTAAAAGAAGAAGTATTAAAAACAAAACAAAAAAAAAAAGAAAAAAGAGCAACTTGAGGTCAAAAGATTTCTGTTAGAGGCAGGACTGTAAGTCCTGAAGTGGGAAACCATGTTTGCTCTGATCCAGGTGGCTGTTCAGCCAGTCTGTGTCTCTGGGTCACATTTGTATTGGTTTTGGATCGAGTAACATAACAAATGCCAAAACAGCCAAGAAGAGGAGAAGGAGTTGGTGACATTTCTTGCATTAGTTTTCCTGCTCTCTATTATCATATTCAAGAGACTGTGACTCAAATGATGCTGCAATGCTGCTTCCAATTTCCCATTGAGATAAAAATCACACCCTTAATAAGAATCTATGCTGTACTGTGTTGATATACTAGGCCACTTTTAGAAACATGGGTTTTATTCATGTTTAGATGAATTTTGGATGTGATTCAGTCTTTGGACGTATTAGCCTGTTTTAAAAGTTATTAATGTTGTTAATTAATTAATTATTAATTAATTATTAACAATTATTAATTGTTAATTAATTAATTAACATTAATTAATTATTAATGTTTCATCTGATCGTGAAAGCAATGGGAAATTTTGGGAGGCAGGAATGGAAATACCACTTTTCAAAGATTTGTTTGGATTGTGATACTATATATTTAGAATTAAGCATTTCCTTGCTATTGTAGTAAGTACAAAAATGCACTAAACTTGTGGTTTCTAGGAATATTTAATCTGCTCTTGTTAGCAGACTGTCCTCTTGTGCTGTAGATATTAACACATGTATTTTGGCTTGTTTCTACTGTGTGTTACTAACTGAAATAAAAAGCTAGAATCTTTCAGTTATGTATCAGAAGGTACAAGAGAGGCAGCAAAGCAATTCCAACTGCACCTGATAGTGAATGAAACCAAAAGTACAAAGCAGTGATGCTTCGGGGGGCTGCTCCCCCCACCTTGACAGTTTTCCTGCTTCCCTGCCCTGCAGAAGGCTGCACTCCTCATATGGTTCCACACCTGTTCTCTCCAGCAGTTCTCCAGAGGGAATTGGGAGCAAGTTGTTACTCCACAGTTAGAGCCAGTGGGTGTCTCTGTATCCCAAGGCTCAGGCATGGGATTCTCAGAGCCTGTACCGTGCACAGGTGGGAAGGATGAAGAGGATGTCACTACCACATTGTATTTTGCACATGGAGTATTTTGCCCTTTCTTGACTCCCTGTGTGATGAATTTCTTGTTCCCACAGGGACTACACCAGAGAAATGCAGGAAATTCCCCCTCATGACAGTTCTACCTTGCAGTCTCCTTAAGACTTAGAACCATAAGTCCAAACTATGTAATAGTCATACTGTGTTTAGTGATTTCATGATTTTTTTTTTTTTTGGTAGAGATATTGTGGAAGATTCAGATGTTTTTTTCTATCTAAAACATGTGTTAGGGGGTTTTGATTGTTTTCAGTATTTTGTGGGGTTTGGTACCTTTCCAAATTATTAGTGCTAGTATTCAATTGCATTAACCATCAGCTAAACTCAGACTTTTGATCATAAGTCTTTTAGAAAACAATGGCTAAGGCATGTCATACATTCTTCTCCCCAGAATTTTCAAAAGCATTGTAAAAGGGAGTTATGTGTTTGCTGCATAGCCCTTTCTCGTGTGAACACGTTTCTTTCAAAGCTGTTTTTGAGCACTCAACTAGAAGGCACAAAGAGGTGGTGTTGTAACATTCTTCTTAATTAACAACTTGAGGGGTTTTTTTACTCATGGTACAAATACTTGTTGACATTGTCTTTTCATTTGAAAGATTAAAACCCACGTGTAAGGACAGTGCTTCTGTGACACAACTTCAGATCAACCACAGATATTTTTGCAGTACCTTATACTAAATGGTAGTCATCATTTATTGAAAAAAGAAGATGCACGGAGAGCAACGTCATGGCTACAAGAACATGACACCGGAAAAAAAGATCTGTCCTGGGATTAAAGAAAATATTTGAATAATATTAATGAAATTTAGCAAGGGTAAAATCGTGTAGTCCCTTTGCCCTGTAACTGAGTGAGAAAGCAGTGTATATTTATGCTTATTCTTTTTCAGATATCCAAGAAACTTGCAAAGGTTGTGAGATAGTCAAGGCAAGAATTTTTGAAAAATGACCTCTTAATTCTGGTTTTGCCACATACTTCACTTACCTAGAACAACATTTTTGCTTTTTATCTTAACCTGTTGTCTTGGACTCTCCCTTTTTTAAAACAGATAGTTGTTCAGTTGTACGTATAACAAAGTTGGTTTACAGCTCATTTAATATGAAAATGCTTTTTGGTGTGGGGTGCCATGAAGATATTTTTCAGTTAGGAAATGCAATTTAGATTTTCAGCTTTGCTTTAGAGAGTTTGCAGTCATTTGGGCTCAAAGTTCATTTGAGATATTGTGACTAAGGAAATTAAAGCACTGTAAACCACACCGTTAAAAGAATGGATAATATCTTACAGATAGTGTCAGGCTGGAAATATTATTCATTCTCCAATTGATCTCACATGTAAAGATGGTTTTCGGTTGACCTCATTCAGAAGGGGCCTGAATTTTGCCTCCAAACAGTGTTCTGTCCCTGAGGTTTCTGTAGTCCTTATCAAAGGATGTACAATTGGGCATTAGGTATCTGTCTAGCCTGATTATTGAGTATGAGTAAAGTATATTATGCCTCTGCAGAAAATTGAACCTACCTTTTTTCTGCACCAACTTAGCCTTCATTGCACTGAGAGGATCTTTAGGTGTTTGCTGTTATTTTATATATCAGTTTGTTAGTACATCTCTTTGTGCTGTGTGTATGTAAGGGGCAAGTGATATTTTTTGAACAAAATTTGATGTTTAAATGTTATTGATGGCACATTGCAATTAATTCTGCTGTAATTTGATAGAGTTTTTCTGGATTTTCTGTTTTTGCTAGAGTTGGGTTATTTGTGGGCTTTGTTGTAGTTTTGGTTTGGGGAGGTTTCTTTCTGTGCTGCCCTTTATAAGTCATGCTCTCATTAATTTTACTTATCATGCTGTGACAAGACACCTGAAGGACTGGAGCATTCTTTAAATCCAGGGGATTTTTATTCTTACTATTTGAGCTTCATTGAACACTTAAACAGTGTTTTAAAGCTGCAGCAAATTTTCTGTAGTTTTAGAAAAAATTCTTCTAGTTGTTGACAGTAATTTTCTGTGTCTGGCTATGGAATTCTCCCAGTTTCTGCCCCTAACATGGTTTAAATAGATTTAGGAAGTGATGTATGTATTGGAGGTATCTTTATTGATCAGCTGATAACAGTTTTGAAAAAACATTTAGGAAAATTAGTGGATCTTTTTTGAAGGAATATAGAAGTGCTATGCAGAGTGACAGAAAGTGGCAGAAACACTTTCTGTTTCATTGGAATACGAGCCTGAATGATTGACTTAACAGAAAAATTAATATAGTCTGGTTTTTCCTTTAGAGAAGCAAAAATCCTCAGTAGTCTTTTTTAGGCTACGTGATATTCTTCATTCTCAAAAGACTGACTCTTTGCTGTCCTATGACATCCTGATATTTAGCATACTAGTGAGACTCTGAATTCTTGTGGACCCAGTTATGGAAAGTCGGGTAAGTGGCATTTTCTTTATTATATTGCACAGCTTTTAAGTTATACACTGTTGCTCTACATATAAACTATAAAACTGACGTAGGAGAAAAGCACAATATAATAATATTAAAAAGCCACTTACCCACCTTCCTGTTTGTGCCTGGCACATTCCATGCATGGTGTGGTGGGCATGAACCCGTGTACAGTGGGACTCAGCTGGCTGAAAGCTGGGTCAGTATTTCCTGTGTGTATCTGAGGCACAAAAGGACAAACACAAGGGCAGCTCTTACTCAGCTTCTGAGCACTGAAAGCACTGGTTGTTCACTTTGGTGCTGTTTGACCACTGATGTTCAAACTCAAGTTTTCTGAAGGCTGAAGGCCAGGAAGGTCCAGGTGACATAGACTGGAAATCACTGCAAGGCTATCCTGGTTTGCTAGTGCCAATACCCTTTTCCACTACCGTATGAACAAGCATCATCAGTGACTCACTTTGCTTAGAGAACTAAAAGCTGCTCTTAACAGTAGTATCTTGAGGCCTTTGTTTTTGGTTTTGTTCTATACGTGTGCTCCGCTAACAAAGAAATTTTACAGCAAGGGCTGCAATAAACAGAGGATAACATTATTGTATAGCTACACAGAGAGCTACAGAGCTGGAACAGAAATAATGTTACATAGTTTTATTGTTCTATAAATTATTTCCAAATACCAATATTGTTTAAAAAGCAAATTCTGTGTCTGTAAATGATGCAGAGCAGAAAAGCAGTGTTTAATTTGATCATGCTATGTCAAACCTGTAATTCAATTTGTTCTCTCTTTAAAAGCATCATGTGACTGCTCTGTGGTATATGTGCTACAGATTGTCTTTCATGCAGAAAGTGACATATAAGTAGTACTTAGGATAGATTTCTATCCATAGTGGCTTTTGGATTTTAGGCATATTTGCTCCAGCATTAGTTTTTAAGACCAATGTATTTTAAATCTTTTTTAAAACAAAAGGTATTTTAATTTATGGGTGTCCACTGTATGCTGTACTGGATCTAGGAAGAATCTTGCTCATACTTCATGGGAGAAAATACAGCTTTGGGCATAGATAAACACTGGAATTTCAATCAACATCCCGACATCATGTTTTTTTCTGAAAACTTTTGCAGGATAATAACAGAAATTTGACTAAAACGAGTCCTTGGTCTTAGATGTTGTAGCATCATCACTTGCTGTAGGAAATGAAAAATAAAGTTGTGGGCATAAAACAGCAATGTATCTATAAGGTTGCACCAGAGGCAGAAGTTGTAATTCCTAAGTTGTTTCTACAAAATTCTGCCTTTTTTTTTCCCTTTTTTTTCCCAATGGAAGTAGAAGTTAAGGTGTGCTCTTGAACTTCACTTTGTGGAAAGCTGTTCATGTTTCATCCCAGTTGCACAGAAGCTTTGACAAGGCAAGAAAAGTGTTTTAATATCACCTTCAATGCCACCCCTGCCTGTCATAATGAGAAAGATGCCTGTTTGGTGACTGCTTTTTCCCAGCTTAAGCCAGCTGCCTCCAGCTAGACCTTTCTTTGGGAAGATCAATCACCAAATTGCATATATATCTCTTGGGAAATTCAGTGTGTGTGAGCAGTAAGCGCAAACATCAGTGAAAATACCCTATTTCAAATTTTTCACTGACTTTGAAAGATTTGCTAGTCTTCCTGATAATATTTAACAGCCATAAATAAAGACCACTCTTTATGACTTAAGTAAACAGTAAAGCGTTTTTATTAATTATTAGGCTTGAAAACAAATCTTTTTTTCTCATATCTAGGATTGGTCCTCCAGATAAGGTTATAAGTGCACTGTCCTGACAATGTAGGTAATTGATGATACAGCCAGAGGTGTAATTGTTCCGTGAATGAAGAGAAGCTTTTAGCTTCCAGGGGTTCAAAGTGTTTTTCTTGAATATTAAGTAAACTTTAATGATTGAAGAAAAGAGCAAACTGGAGGACAGTCATTTATACCCTGTCTAAACTGGCCTACAGCCACATTAATGTTTATAACAGATTTAAAGCCTAGCTAAAATAACAGTAAGGGTTTCCTCCTTTTTTCCATACCTTTTTCACCACAATTTAAACACACATGTAACTAAAAAGGTGAAGGCTATCTGCTTATTTACTGTAATTTACAGGACTCATTAAAGAAAACTGGAAAGTAACTGTAATCATTGCTGTTTGAGAAGTAGTGAGAGATGGCAATTGAATGGTTTGAGGCTGTTAGATGCAATGAGATTGTACTAGTTGAGATACCTCTGATGTCAGGTGCTTGAAATATTAGTTATTTCAAAGACAAATTGGATTATAAATTATTAGTAAATTCGTACTGAGGTGATTAAACCCACTTATAAACTGTCAAACGTGGGTACTATTTCAAGTTGTAACTCTCTCGTTTGTGTCCTGGAAAGGGAGTTAAGAGGTAAATTTAGGGGCTATATGGGAATAATTGGAATAACTGGTTACTTTTGAGACTGAGCATTTCCTGTGCTTTCTACTCCCATAATGGATTTTTGTTCAGCCTTCAAGTTTTCATAGACCACCCCTGGCCTTTTCAGCTGACTGGAAGATGTTCTGGAGAGGAGGGAAGCTGCCTGTCTAAGGCAGACTTACTAACTTGCTTAACCACATGGGGGAGATAAAAAACAGCAGATCCGAGCAGCCTTCACGCAGGTCACAAATACAGTTATGGCATCCTCGAGTTTCCACTGCAGGCTCTGCCACTGCCAGACAGTCCTGCTCTCAGGAAAGCAATATTTTTTTCCAGTACAATGAAGAAAATGTATTGCACTGCATGGGTCTTGGTAATACCACCCATGTCATTCTTCTTATCATTAATCAAATGTTGCTTATTCAAGCAGATGCAGGATTGCTTAATGGTTTGGTCTTGGATTTATTGAACTTTAAGGAATGACAGATGGAAACAGTAGAAGCTGAGGAATAGTTCAGTAATTTAAAAAAACTCCTGTCAACTTGTTTGTGTAGCTACTAAATTTTGCCCTGTGTTTACACTCTCAGATGCACATACAGACACTGGAAGGATTCCAATCCCCTGCACAATATAATAAAATGAAGCTGAAAGGCTGAAGTATGTACATTCAAAGTGGTGAAGGAAAAAAAGCAAGAGGACATCTTTTTCCATTTGTCTTCTCCCATCAATGCTGTTTCATTCCAAGCTTGAGGCATTCTAATCGATACGTTGTGTGTGGCATGTGGATATTTGTAGGAGGATGGTAGCAGAGCAACAGGCATTTTGGGTGACTATTTTTTACTCTTCATTTTTTTACATAAAAGGTTTGGTTTGGTCATTGTAAAACTTGGCATTCTAGATAGTCTTTTATATGTGCTATTAAAAGTGCAATCAACCATGGGAAATATTTCCCAAAAATGTTCTGTTGGTAACTAGAATAATAAATAGCTGTAGTTTATACAAAACAAGACCTGTGTGATGGGCATCACAGTTCCCCTTATATGCCCTGAGCTGGAGCTAGGATTCTGGGACAAGAGGGCTCCTGTTTTCGTTCTGCTTTCATTTTTGTCCTGTGATATTTCCATTTTTATTTGGCTTTAGCCATTTCTTGTAGTTGAGGAACAATTCTCTCCTCCTCACTCCTGCTGAGTATCTGACGTTTGGACTCTACTCAATTGCTGAAGCAGTTTGCTTTTTGTTGTTTTTTTTTTTTTTTTTTTTTCATTTTGTTTCTCTGTCAATGCTCAGAAAGTGTTCCTCTTTTGGTGTTGTGACTTTGGCCTGCAGTGACTTTGACTTCTTCCCTTCCTCCCTGGGGCCCAGCATGAGTCTTTCCTCTGCTGCTTGTGAAAGGCAAGGTCACCTGGCTGCTGCTGGGAATATCCCAAGCATGCACAGGACCTGTTGGCTCCTTGTCCAGAGATCCCAGGCATCAAAAGCACTTCACAGAGCAGTCTGTGGGTGATGCCACATTTAGCAAACTTCTAGAGATGCTGATTGCCTGGAAGCACCAAGATCCCCCCTCCACATAAGCTCCTTCCTCAGGCTGCCCACTGCAAATGCATATATGGCAACATATTAAAAGAGAAAGATTGTTTATCAGTCTTTGCTGTTCAAAGAGGTGTGATAGTCCTTAAAAAATCTATAGCCCACCATCATTCCTCTATTCACTAGAGAATCTGTAGCATACATTTCAGTCATCCTTAAACAAGATGTCTCTTAAAGGACTGAACTTACCAGTTACTTCAGATAGTTCTCTCCACTAAGAAAATACATCTCTTTCAGTATCACATGTACTCCCATGCCTACTTCCAGAGGGTACATGTGGCTGTTGCCTGTCTTTTCTGCCAGAGGGACCTACAGCATTTGATGTCACTTTTATTTATTCCATCACAGAAACCCCTGATTGCATCCTCCATGCATGTTCCAAAATCTTTTAAGCTGATGAAGAAGCATGAATCATCAATCATTCCTTTGCAATTTAGTGTTGAAATGGAAGTCGATGTCCCTGAATGTTGCAGCATTTTACCAGTGCTCAGCTCAGGAAGTGGTGTCAGAATTTCGTCCCTTCTTTTTTAACATTGTTCACGTTTCCTTAAAGCTGTATAATTGTTAACACTCAGTTATAAAGTGTGTAGTATAAATGACATGTGAGTTAGGGAAGGACATGTTAGAGCATTATGGTTGATTCAGGTGAGTGATAACACTACATACGATTTGAATGTCTTTTCTTGTGGGTGAGGTCAGACCTTTTGGCATTTTAATGTCTTGTCTTTTAAATTAAAGCAAAAGTTAATTGCCAAGGCCATAACAAACATTGTAGCAGGGGTTTGCTGGTACCCTGCTCTATCTCACATGGCCACCTCCCCCTGTTTAACGTGGGTGTAGCAGGCTGTCTCACTGCAGGTAAGGAGCTCTGAATCAGCACTTTGTGCTTGCTAAAGGCCCAGTAATGTGAGGTGTGGCTGTAAATACAGCCCAGAAGGGAAGGGCAAAGCTGGCTGAGAATTTTGGTCTTAACATAAAGCTCCTCTCCCTGTAGCACATCATTTGGCACTTAGGAAGCAGTTGTAGGCTAAACTGAGAATGAAAAGTCATCTTCCAAAATAAATACATAGAGGGCAAAATGAAGAAAAGTGTATGTCATTCTTACCATGACAGGAAAGTAATCACAGCAATGCTTTTGTTTTCTAAAAATGGGTTTGAAGGGTGCCTCCTCCACATTAGGCACTTCTCTGAATGGTCATTTTTAGTCTATTTTTGCATGTCTGGGATTAAGAAAAATATTGTTCCTCATATATAACTTTTTATTCCAGTACACAAGGTTAGCTACCTCTTCAGAAAGATTTGATATAGAATAAGATGGCACATGTTATATATAGTTCTTTATGTGAATACTGACAAATGATTACTGACTTTGTGATAATACATGTAAAAGAGAAAACTTTTTTTATTTATTGTCTCCTGTGCTCTCACACACAGGTAACATCCACATAGGCAGATATTCCTATGGATGCCCAGGCTGTTGCATCACTTTTTGGGTGGCAAATGCTTTGAAGAATGGGGAGGGCTGTGTGCTCCTTCACTAGCCTCTTGTTCCTTGCTATTATCTGGCATCCATTGAAACCATTGCCAACATTGAGCTATAGCTGGTGAAGTTTTTAATATATGTGCAAACCACCTACAGTTATTACACCACGGGTATTGATGTTAGATTACCTGCTGCTACCACCTCGTATATGCCCAGTGACCCTTATAGAAGTAGGGTCAGTTTCTCCACTAAAATACTTTCATCTTTTGCAGTTGGTTATTGTTTGTGTGTGCATTAGGTTTGGGGGTACTGCAAGAAATTTTGTGTTCCACTTCACACATTGTTAGGTCTACATGTGCTGTATTTGGATCTCAATTTTCCCCTACAGGTAGTAACAGTGGTGTTCTGCTATGTAGACTAGGCCTAGAAATAAACAGGAGTTTTCAGTGAAACCTTCTGGTTTACTCCATTCTTTCTATTATTATGAATAAAATTAGAATGCATCATAGCCAAATTAATACATACATGCTGTTTTAAGTCAGCTTTACTTTCAGCAACAGAGTTGTAGTAACCCTTGATGTCTGAGAAAACACCTGGTAATGGAGCTATAACGTGGAGCAAAATATGCTTCATATTTGACTGGGAACAAGTTCAGAGATCTGGTGTGGCATTTTAAGTTGCCTACAGTAAAACCTGTGATCATTTCATATTGTAAATTGATGGAGAATTCTTCGTAGTAATCATCATTGTGTTGGCATCGCAGAACTGCTGTGGCAGTGAATTGTGATTTTTTAAGAACCACGTTGTTATATCAAGGGGATCATTACAGCTGAGCAATCCAACCAAAACACCCTGAGCAAATGAAACCGCTTGTTTAACAGCACGCTGCCAATCAGTGCTGTATAACTACTTCATGTTTCAGTCTGCAAAGGCGTCTCTGAGGACTGAGGTATTAGGCAGAGAAGTAGCATGAGAGAAAGACTCAACCTAATGGTTACTGGACAATGTGGGTAAGGTAAACTCAATTTGATACAGTTGTTCTGTTTTCTGCATGCCAACAATTTAATTGGACATGTCTAGGTAAAGTGAGAAACCAGTAAAGTTTCATTTAATGGGATTGTACCTGTACTAACTGGGACAGTATTCAGAAATTATTTGTACTTTTAAAAAAATTCTCAAGCGCAGCAATTTCTTTTCTTAAAAAGACACACCAATGTATGAAAACAGTTTTCTTCTTTCTTTGATAGTGTATGTTTGCTGCTGAAGAAAAGTTCACTCAAAGAACAATTGATTTATAAGAACTTGACTTACTCTTCTTTATCTTTGGTATGAGATTTTTTATATTAGCTGATGTTACATTGATGCTAGCAAAAATAATAGATTGAAAAAGAGAATTAAAAGAAGAGAGGTACCAGCTGTAAGTTTGGTGCTACACATTACTCATAATAGTAAAGACATTCAGTTACTACAAAATTATTTAATAAAGTTTATAACTGCCCTAATTAATATTCACTTTCTATATTTTTTAGCTAACTTCTGTCTTTCTTTTTAATTAAGGAATAAAAAAAGGCTGAGCAGGGTATTTTCCAAATGCATAGGTGAACAACAGAAATAACTAATATACCTGTTGCAGTGGATTATTTTCGTTTATTCCACTAAAAGTATATTCATGATGCTTGCCCTTTGTGCCTAGTTCTCCCTTGCTCCATTGTTGTTTAAACTTTTCATCATTGCCCACAGGTCTGGGATCACTCACTGATTGAACTTCTTGGGGAAACTATGATGTGTTCAAGCTTTGGTCATAGCTGAGGGTAGCCCAGTCACCATTTTCATGCTAGGTTGTAAAATAATGAATTGAATGTACAGAAGAAGGAAAATGGAGAAAATCTTAAAATTCTTTTTTATGCAAATATTTGAACATTATGGCATTTCTGTCATTTTCTCCTGCAAACCCTTTTGATGGAGTTGAGGATGGAACGTAGCCAGTCTACGAATAGGGATAGCAGAAATCTCTGTTTGTATCTTGTTTTGCAGGCAGAGCTTCCCTGAGTGGAACAAGGGGTCTCATACAAAGACACTACATGGCAGAAAATCCTGCATGGAATGCAGTAAAATTTTGAGGAAACAGTTTGGTATATGTAATTCTTGCTGTAATTAAAGGGTCTTTCAGAGCAATGATTAATGTGGAATCCAGAGGTTCACTGTGGGAACTGTTTCTTTCACATTTCTACAGACAAGATTGATTGGAACTAAACTGTATTTATATGACAGAAGGTCTAAAAATACAAAATGTCCTGTAAACCCCCTGTGTAATTCAGCATATCAATGTCAACTCATCTTTTGTGGCTTTGGTTTTGCATTTTTAACATTGCATTAACATGTTAGCAATTCTGTATTTTATTCTATAAGGGCAAAAAAAGGAACAAGGCAGTTTCTGGTCTTGTGAATTATATACTGCTAGAAGCAGAAATCTTTCCTGAATCTGACTTCCAGAACAGATTAGAATAGCGGTCTCTCTGATCTCTTGGGGCTTCCAATTATGATTTTTTTAAAGTTTACTGAGCTAGTATTTGAGGTAATACAGAATTCAGAAATGCAGCCCATCAGCAGTTTGCTGAATTTGGGTTTCTGCCTGCAGAATATTAAGTATGAATGAAGTTTTGTGAAATACATTGAGGCATTCTGCAGCTGTAATATTGCTGCTGCAAAAAATTTTCAAGTATTTTGTAGAAAATAAAAGGATATCATCCTATTAACAGGAAACAAAATCTGTCCTAAAATTCATAAACAAAACCTAATTATGAATGCCAATATGTGAAATTAAGGGAAGGGAGTAGTAGGATTCCATTTTGCAGTGCATCCTTTTTAGTGATTTTGCCATACAGAAAGTACAAAGGGAGAGGCAGCATTAGAAGATGCAAGGCAGAGTCTCCCCGGCTCTCCTTTGTTCTCCAGCAGCTCTCCAAGGCTCTTAGATATTCTGCTGAGACAGACTGGTATGTGCCTGCTTCATGGAAGAAGTTCATTCTGGAAATGAGATATTAAAAGGAAGTAGTTCACAGCAGCTGCTTTTGGAGAGGAGGAAGCCCTGTTAATAGGAGAAATGATGAGAGGAAGGGAAGACTTAAGGGCACAAGGGTAAAGGATGAGTTAATGGATAGCATGAAGCAGGGTGGGAAAGGAAAAATAGTTGCTGCTGCATCCTCTCAATTTTTCAAGATTTTCAGCTCCCTGGTATTATTTATGTGGGTTTGACCAATATTATGTAGAAAGAAAAAACAGAGAGATTCAAGTCTTTGCCAATTAATGTCTGCCTAAGAAATAACCTACTTTTTAATTATGTTTCTATTTCTTCTAGGCTGTTGTCCTGAATATGTCAGCTTTTACCACTTCCTTTGTAAATTATATGCCCAGATGTCAGGCAAAAAAACGTACCCTGTTTTATATTTGATGATTTGACATAGATACAAAATCACGTCAGTGTTACAGAGAAAGTTTTCAACCTGTGGTAGTTGCACATATTCTGCCCATCCTACCATTGTACAAGACATGTTAAATCAGAGCAGCCTCTTTAGAATCAGTTTTGTGTCTCTGCTTGAAAGATTTGCTATGTAAATGAAACAAAAAAGAAAGTCTCCACTAGGGTTTTTGTGTGCTTTTCCTCCTGTGTAATTAAGGTCTTGTGTTGGTTTCACAGTTCTGCATATTGGTTGGGCAGTGGCAGTAGCTCTCTCAGAAACCAAGGGAAATTGAAATTACTTTTTTTTAAATAAATTAAATTGTTTGGCTAAAGTTTTCAATTAGCACCAGTCCAATTACAAGATACCCTGGTGCAGGAAAGCAGGAAGCAATATATCTTGCTTCCTAAGAAGAAATTTCATTTTATTTTTAATCAGTGCTATTAAGGAAGATTTCCTTGGGAGCAGGCTTCACTGAGGGTTTGTTCATTATCAGCTCAAGGTGAAGCCAAGGGGAACCTTTCTTATTTCATACCAGAATTGATTTTTAAAAGAGCATAAATAACAAGTGCAAGCACAAGGGGATTGGTGCATGTATTAAAAAGTGGAGTTGCCACTGGTAACACAGCTGATTTCCTTTGTTGGAAAAGTCGTTGTTCATTACTTACCTGAAGTGAAAGGTTAATGGCCTGTAGCAATCTGAAGAAACCCCTACAAAAATGCACGGCAAGGATCTGATATTGTTGTACAGTAGTGCTTTCCATGTACTTTTCCTTGGGTAAAACAGACACAAAAGATAGCGCTTGTTGTTCTAATAAATCTACTTCATACTTCATCTGCTCAGTAAACTGGAAAATAAAAAGGTCCCTGCCACTGTCAAACAGACAGCTGTCACCATGGACACAAATTTTGATTTCCTTACTGAGTTTTGCAAAAGGTGCTGGTTATGCTTTGTATGGAACTGCTGAACTTTTCCTTAAGAAGCATTTTTGGTGTAGTAGAACTCACTTATTTTTTAGTATGCCTGTTGCTTTAATTGCTATCTCAATAGCTTAAAACTGTTACTTTGGCACATTTCTTTTTTTCTTGCAGTTTGAACACAATTAAAATTGAGATCTTGTTTAGTGTGTTTGATACTGGGGTATTACAAAGAGTTTTGTTGGCTCTTGAGCACAAACCCAAGCACTTCAGGGACATCAATTAGGTGCCTCCCTGAGACGCGCCTGTGATGTTGGATTAAGCCAAGTCACTCAACGGCTCGGGGAGAAAATGCAGCGTATGTGTTTCAAACCAAAGAAGAATTTAATGGGTGAAGACTGCAACCATTGGTCTGTCATTGAAGAAAAACTTTAAGTTGGCACTCCCTCTGGAAATGACAGTGCTGCCTGGTCCCTTATGTATGTGTAAGTAGTTGGTGTGGTACTTGGGAATCAGGCTGACTAGGAAGCAGTTTTTTCCAGGCAGGTACCAGAGTGATGGCAGGTAGCTTGGCCACTATCCAAATCACTTCACCAAAAATCTGTACAAATTTTGATGTCAGCAGGAGTAGAGAGGGGAAGAGAAAATGCAGAAGAGGCATGACTGCTTTTTTTGAGTGACAAGCACAGCCAGTAACAGGATAAAATGTGCATCATATGAAAGCAGCTGATTTTTAAAGCTGTGAAGTATCATCCCTCATCTTCTAAAAGATGCAGCTGAAGCTATCAAAGTTATCCAAAGAGCAGTAGTGCTGGTAGGAGCAGTTCCAACATGGGGTTGGTTTCCCAAAGAAGGCATCTAGACAGCCCCCAGATGGAGGAACAGTCCCTTACAAGGGGCTCATGGCAGAGCTACAGAGAGAAACCTCAACCAAACCATGTGGTTGGGGACAACCTCAGGGCCATGACTTCTCAGGATATAAAGATAACAACAGGGAAGTGATCCATGGTGCTTCTGAGTAAGAATTCTGCCAAGGCTAACTTGAAGTATAAGTGAAGCCACATATTAAATCATTGGAACTTCTTTGCAGCACTCAGATTTTCCTCCCATGCTGACCAGTCTCAGCTGGACCATAGCTTGAGGGGAGTTGATGTTGGATATTAAATATGTATCAGCACTTTCAATTTATTTAGTGCCAGGTGCTGCCAAAACCTTTTTTTATCAATGATATTAGCATAGGTATTGGAATACTGTGTGAAATTACTTTTTAATCTGCGCCTACGAGCCGATGGCTGAGTGTTAGATAGATCACAGTCTGTTTGAACCTAAAAGTATTGCTTCAGTCTGACTTTTCCATATTGACTAAAAATTTTTACAAGGCATGGATCTTTATCTTGATTTCCTGGAGTAATATTTGATGAACCTACAAATTTTGACTATGTCACTTAATAGATATAAATGTTTTCCTGACGTAATGGAAGAATTTTGAACCCAGTTGTCTGCCTCTTTTTTGGCACATACCTTCCTTCCCAGTCTTCTTCCTTCTCCAGTGTCATCACTTCACTTACTATAAATTGTTCCTTACTTCCTGTTTGGTGGTTTTTGCTTAATTGGTTACAGAACTCACTCTATAGATGTTTAAACTTCATTGCTGTACAGAGAGATGGGGCTGGAAAAAGCTTTGGGAGCGTAGGCCAAGGAGAGCAGCTGAGCCAAGTCTGATAAAACAGAACCTTCTGGTGAAAGTTGCTGCTACCTTGGCTGAGGTGCATCAACCAGCTGCAGGGACATCCCCATCCTGCTGCAGTGCAAATAAACTGCTGGCACTTAAGTAAGCTAACTTTGTTTTGCATCATGCTAGACTGGGAGCGCAGCTGCACGTCGGTTGAAAGGTTGGAATTTCTACGCCACTTTGACGTGTGCTCACAGTTGTTACGCCATGTGTCATGCTGGAAATGCTTCTTGGAATTGGCTGTGTGAAAAAGCAGCTTGTAAATTAGCTTTGGGAAAAGCCCTCAGTGATAAAGGTTATGTGGTGAAAGTGATTGTTGTGAGGCAGGAAAAAAAAAATACACTTCGTATGCGTAGTGAGGGAATAGTGAGGAAAACTGCAGGCTTGCTCAGCACCACTGCAGCTCACAAATGCATACCTACCAAAGCAATTAAGTAAACCATTTCTGTGTGATGGTTGCATTGTACAGAATTGCCCTTCAGCTGTGTGTAATGTATGTATTAATTTTGGTTTTAGCTGCCGTTCTTAAAAGGAACAGCATAAAAGGGAAGAAAAAATCACTTTATTTTCCATATGTGAGTCTTTTCCTTCTGCATAATCCTTCTCTACTTCAGTGGATGATTTGTCAATCCCATTGCTCATACCTGGGAGTTAGCCTTCTTTTGACTTGTCAGTTTGCAGCAGCCTTTCTCTAATGATGTATGCAAATAAATCTGGGTGCACTGCTTGAGATAATCCTCCCTATCTGCATAAAGATGTGTGCTTTCTAGATTTTCCCTTATTTACTTTATGTGCTATTCATTTTGCTCAACTGAGGAGAAATGCAGGGAAGGGAGGGAAAAGAGTAGCATATCACTTAAATTAAACAGGAGGTTACATATTAGTAGAGAATAATAAATTTCAACCACAATATTCCAAAGAGAAACCTCTACAAGTTTTCCAAATCTTTTTGAAATCACTGCTGGTGGAACTTTGGCTTTTCATTCTGAACTTGCAGGTTGCATATTGTGCCCTTGCTTTTTATCCTAGAAATTAAAGTAGTCTCTACTGTGAATGGATTAAATATAGTAAATATTATAAATGTAAATTTCCTATTTTTTTTCTGAAGGGTTTTGTGGCACTTTTATGTGTATGCTTCAGGTTGTTGTTTGGTTAAGATGTTTTCAGTGTCAAAATAAACAGCTCGTCCCTTTTTTTTGTGATACTGTCTCAATTTGTAAAGCCAAAACAGTGATCTAGATCAACAAAGCTGATCCAGCTGAAAAATACCATGTTTTACCCTTGTGGAAGATAAGAGGTGTCTTGCACCTTCTCGCCTCATGGCAATGCAAGTATCCACTGTAATAATCAAGGAATAAGGGTGGTTAGAGAAAGAACTGCTGGAGCTGGTACAAGCATTACCACCCATAGGTGTGGGCTCAAACATCACCACCCCCAAAAGATACAATCCTTCTCAGGAGCTGAAAAAGTTGAAGTAATATCCGCATCAATCATTGAGCCGGCCTCTACAAACATCAGGAAAGCAAAATACTTTGTGTCAAGAACACGATGTCTGCATTGTTTGTGCTTTATGTTTTGCTTAGTTACTGTGGACTACCTCTTGTCTAGTCTTCATGGCTTAATGCTCAGTTACTGCTGGAGCACAGTCAGCATGGTTCTGGAGGTCTCCCAGGCAGCTTAGAGCAGAATCAAGCCCACGTGCCCTTCCACAATGTGAAACTAAGTATGGGGAGTGAAGAAATTCACTTGGCAGTGCATTCCATGTACAAAGTAAAACCTCAGTGTAGGTGCTTGTCTTGTCCATAGTGACAAGAGTGAGAGGTCAAACTAAGACTTTCCAGTCCTATCAGCATGTTACAACTTCCAGGAAAGCTTCTTTCTTGATTCACTCTATTAAGGTTAAGAGAAACCTTAAATTAGAGTAGGAGGATGGCTTAATAATTAGCAGGCTCTAGCTGTATACAGAACTGAGCTGTGCTTCTGCCAGTGAGAGTTCAGCAGTTTCTACCTGTGACACCAGTGATATTGATACCAAGAAGTATCTGGTGGTGTGAAGGATAGGGACTTGCATTACAGTTTTGGCAAACCTGAGGTGAAAAGAAAAAGCAGCACAGATGGCTGAAAATAGTAATAAAATATTCTATTTCATGTCTGCAGAAGTCATTAGACAGTGGTTAAAGGGTTGTTATTACTGCATCAGATTCACTTGGGGAGTTACATTTCTGTAATGTCCACTAAAACTATGATTCTTCTGTTTTTAAGTGGGGCCCGTGCCAAGTGCAGATGTGTTTTTGTGCAGCTATGGAATGGATTTGTCAACAGTAAAGATGTGGATTCTCTCACTGGCTTCTGTTTCCCTTCTGCCAGCTCAGCACAGTAAGCAAACAGCAGCATGGCTGTTGTTTGCTGTCCATCATTGCCAAAATTCAGCCTTATCAGTTTTAGGGAGTTATCACAAATGTAGAATGTTGATTTCGTGCTGATAGTAAACAAACATGATAATTTTTTATATGGTAAATCAGAACAAAATATGACCTATGACACATTGCAACACACAAGCAGCTTAATTGCAGCACTTTGTAATAAGTGAACCTTTGAAACTTTTTGCAGAGCTTAGGAGGGCACTGGGCTGTACAACTCTTTGATAAAGACTGGGTTTAGAGCACAGTACATGTGATTAGCCAGCATTTCATCATGAGTATGGAACACTTCTTAAATTATTGCAAGAAATGAGGCAGAAGTCTCTCAACTTTTTTCTGGCTGCAGAGTTAAAAAGCACGGCTTTATCATGGTGTGTGACGAAGTTCCACAGCACCAATCAGCCCTGTAATCACATTTGCTCTGGAATGCTAGCAGAATCCTTTACAGGCATCACTGAACTATTACAGAGTCATTTATTGATCTTTATTCTCCACGAAGAACCACAGTTTTATTGATTCATCTACCATTTACAAGTCTCTATCTTGGTCTTAAAGCCTTTCTTTATTGGTACAATTTGGTTTTTTCTGTTTGGTTTATAGGTGTATTTTCTCATTCTTCAGTGGCAGAGAGGTAAACAGATGTGACTAGGAAATCTTATAAATCTGAATCTTTCCAAGAGAATTCAGTCTCTCCAAGCAAATTTGTTTTTTCTGTACATGGATATTTTTGAGCTTACTGAGGCAGCCCATTTGTCTTGAGCCTAAAGCAGCCTCTGTGTTTTAAGAAAATCTAAGATAGAACAGCTTTAAAATTCTTCAATGTCTCAAATTTAATTAAAAAATCATAAAAACAAATCAAAAATATTATCTCCTAAACAACACTTTATCCCACCTAAAGCAAATGGATTCAGCAAGAACAACATCCAGCTTCCACCATTTCCTCCACTAAGTCTGTAGAACAAGGCTCTTTCTGAAATATACATCCTTTATAATAACAAATATACTGATCCATTAATTCAGAGTTTAGTAGGGCTGAACCATCACCATTAACTTCTTATTTGCCCTATAAAATGTTGGTCTATGTTCCCCATGTGCTTTTCCTGCTGAGCTGCACTGCTGTTATTTTTGCTCATGATGAGCATGGTGGAAGTTTGGCCATGCAGCTGCAGCTCCATTTATATATTATATCTGGCAGGTTTGACTGCCAAAGGCTGTGATGAGGCCTTGGTAACTAGAAATAGACTGAGCTAATGCTGTGCCTTGTACCTCCCAGGACAGAAATGCCATGGTTTGCCCAGTTTGAATGAATGCATTGTGTGTTTCTTGGTTTATGAAGAGTGCGCTGAGAAAAACAGGAGCTCCTGGAAATATTTTATGTTAGTGCCTCTGTATAGACGTGCTGAGTTTCAGTCAGTGGCTTAGTTGGATTGGGTATGAATTTTCAGTCTGTTTCTAATGGATGCAGATGTGAGTAGGTGATTTTCTGGAGCAGTCTCAGGAGTGTCAGAGTGGTGTTTACAGTTTTAAATGCAGACTGCACCTGAAATTAATTTTTTTTTAATTTTTGCATTGATCCAGGATGCTTGCATGTTCAGTCTTAGGAATTCTAAAAAAGCAATGTACTGATAGAAGAGCATCTGAATTTCAAAATGATTGTGCCTTGAAACTATGTAATCTCTTTCACTTACTGTCATCCATCTCAGCAGGTGGCAAACTTAACAACATTTTTAGATGTTTTGAAAAGTATTGTCACTGGCTTGCCCTGGAGGACTTACACACACACACTTTGGAAGGCATCAGTATCACTGCTGAGAAGTGCACTTTCTTAAAACAAGATGGGTTTACATTTTCTCGTTCTTCAGAAATGTCTGTGTTAATACTCTGGGATGAAGTAATTTTCTACTAGTGAGGTTGCCCTTGATAAAAATATATATAAATCATCCTTGGGGTTTAGATTTCTCTTTGCTAATGAGTACAAACTTCGAACAAGATTTAACTTTCTTCCCCACAGTTAAAACAACTATTCTGCTTTTGCAAATCAGTGGCTTTAAATCTTTTTGAAGAGCAGATCCATGAGAGATCCTTCAATGTTTTGTTGAAGTTACTGCCTTTTGTGAAATATTGAAGCCAATGCTTTACAGGTATGCACTGGCAATCTGTATCTGCGATGCTGCTGTTCTGGGAATGTCAAATTCTAGCACAATTCTGTGCATTATTGTCCAGCACCTCTTTTTTACTTAAATTTATTGTGGATAAGAGATTTATATCGTAAGTAAAGAGCTTAAAATGGTACTTGTACTTTTTGTATTGATTCAGTTGTCGATTTGCCAAGTATCTTCCTCTCCACTACCTCCTCCTCAGTATTTGCTTTTCAGTGTTCTCAAGTGAAAGCTTTAGATATGGGTCCACTTGTAAATCAATAGTTTATAATTTCATTTCAGTAGTAATGTCTACATTTTATGGTTACTCAAAGTGAGAAAAACAGATAATTGTACACCAATTCCCACTGTAGACTGAGCTGTGGGGGAGCAGATGTGGAGAACCCATCTTTTTGAACTCCATAGCACTTGGAAGCAGTTCAGGCATGAACCTCATCTCATATACCTAGCAGCACATCTTGTCAAAACTAGGGGTGCTAGGCGGGTCAGTAAATTCCCAGGACTTGTGAAGCTCTTCAGGGATACAGTTGAATTCCCAGCTCTGTCTCTCTCGTTCTCTGTTCAACACAGTATGCCGTGCGTGCATCTACCAGCTCTTTAGCTGCAGTTTTATAGGACTGAGCACACTGCTTACCATGCCGGTAGCAATTACCTAGCTTTCTGAAGCTGCTTGGATTCTAGAAAACTCAGTGTCTTCATCACAGCTGGAGAGAATGTGTAAACAAGAACATAAGCAATGATAGCTGATAACATCCTGCTTTTAGGTAATCTGTGATTCTCTGTACCACTTTCAGTAATGTGTTTTTCAGTTTTTCTATGCATATGCTTCTAATTTTTCACAGTTCACAAGTGGATACTTACATAATTGAGGGAAATTTCCAGTAGATATTTGCAAAATATTTCAAGTGACATAGAAATGGTGGGGGAAAAAAAACTCAACCAACTTATTTCTTTCCCCATTTACCCCAGAAAATTACTTCTTAAAGACGAAGTAGTCAGTATCATCAGATGGACTTGATACAATATCACACTTCCCAGTATTTCCTTCTGGTTATGGTAAAGATATTGTATCAGTATATTTTTCTACTCCCATTGTTCTAGTTTCGTCTTTCTAAATATCTTCTGCTAGCTTACAGCTGCGAATACAGTCTAATATGAAGGTCTGTTCTGCATATTCTACATCTGATTCAGCCTGTGTCACTCAGTCCTCATTTTCCAAAGCTCACCTGATCAGTTCCCAGCTATTACTCAGTTTCTAATTTCTGCTGTGAAACACAAAAATGGACAAGCTATTTCTGTGCTTTACGTACAGATGTGTACAGAAATTGGCTGGTGGGAAAGTACAGTTGTGAATTCCCTTCTCCTCCAGGACAGTTTCAGTCCAAAGGGCAGTAAAATCACTATGAAAAGCATTTACAGGATTTATGAACTGATAGTTGGATCCTGTCATAAAAGAAGGTGAAAAACAAAGCAGAGAATGGGCATCTGTAGGGATCAGTTGCTTGGTTAGTGGTTTTAGAGGTTTAGGGAAAAGCTTGTCAAACAATAAGGTGACCACAGACTCCACTGGATCATTTTTAAAAGGTGAAGTACTTGATCTTTCTTACTTCAACATTTCTTCTGTTGAAGTTTTAAGATACTATGTATACTTCTTGGTCAGAGGTGTCAGTGTTCAGAGGCTGGTCTATCGGTGTACTTCTTGTGTGATTCTTCCAGGGACAAGAGTGAAATTTACAGCAATTTTGCTGAGATGGGTTTCCACTGAGAATGGACAGTAAATAACAATCCACATAAACAAGCTTCCTGTGTTTGTAAGAACCAGGCTTTAAACGTGAAGACAGTCATAGCCATTTTGCTATTAATGTTGTGTATGATTCAGTCATTTAACAAGTTCCCAGTTCCTTTTACTTAACAGAACAGGGTCAGCCAGAGAGTCAGAGAATGTGATCTTCATGGATCTGAAAGAATCATAGCTTGTGCAAGGACACTTTTGTTGTTGTTGTAGGTATTCCAAAGTAGTGAGACCTGGGAATATAATGGTATTATTATATAAGCTGTCCTCCATGAGACCACTACAACAAATCCTCTTCCACTAGCACACTAACATTTCCATTATTTAGAGGCTACAGTAGTAGGTACACATATATCCT
This sequence comes from Brachypodius melanocephalos, assembly GCA_013398615.1. Classification (NCBI taxonomy): domain Eukaryota; kingdom Metazoa; phylum Chordata; class Aves; order Passeriformes; family Pycnonotidae; genus Brachypodius; species Brachypodius melanocephalos. The sequence continues at coordinate 2,125,860 of VZSR01003809.1, read as the reverse complement.
GATTTTTGGTGGTGCATGTGGAAAGATGTGGCTATTTAGGCCTGCACAATGTTAGGTATATCAGAGAGAAAAATACAGACAAAATTACAGCTTATGTCCTAATATGCCCTTTTCCTCATAAGAAAATACTTCATAATGCTTGTAAATCCTGTTGCTAATTCTACTGTAGAGCACTGGAACATAGTACAGTGTGCATCCAAAAAGTTGGAAATCAAGTGTGCTAAATTTAGTCAGTGATGGCTCAAAGGGTCAAATCTTAGTAATCATGTAGAAAAGTGCACCCACTCACCACCACCTCCTCTTCTCCTACATGAAAACCTGTTTTAGATTAGATTCTGTTTTGCTGTTTAATACACAAAATGGAGTTCAAGCCTGGTTTGAATACGTGTGGAATTAAGAGTTTGTTTTCATGGATTGCAAATATTTTTAATAAATGTTCCACACTTGATGTTACTGTAGAGTTGTTTTACCATACACTTAATGTTGGGGAGTTGCCTAGCAAGGTCAGTGAAATGAAAATATTTGCCCTGGCATGCAAGCAAGTTCTAAAAGAGCTTAGGCAATATTTCTGCTGCAGAAAGTGACAATTTAGAACTGCCCAAGTTCTGCTCTAACTTGTGAATTTTATTTTTCTAAAATAAAACAAAGTTGTTTGGTTGTTCTTGATCTTTTTTCCATATGGAAGTCTTTTATCAGATATGCTGCATGACTCTGTATTATATTACTTTTTTGTGTTGGTGGGATTTTTTATTTATTTCAAGGCCACTTTATGCTGTCTCAGAAAACAGCAGGAAAACAACTTAGGGAATTTGAGCTATGTGTTAAAAGTAATCTATTATATGTAACCTGTTTTAAGTTACTCAGTTAATGAACATATACGAGAAATAGATGGGTGATTCTACTTTGTGTCTGAGTTGATATGGGGAGAAAAGAGCCTGTACAAATATTTGCACTCTCTGCTGCCACAGTCCAGCATTGAAGGTCAGTAAGGTGAGAGGACCTTCTGGAGTCAGGACCCCTGCATTTCTTTTGCGAAGGTAAAATGATGAGTGTATTTATCAGTGTGTCATTATTCTTAATGTATTTGGCATGAGACACTAGTATTCTGCTGGGTGAATTTTGTTTAGTTTTGCATAATAAAATATTCCTAGGTTTCAGGGCACCGACATTTATCATGCATTTGACACACAATGTGGAAGTTACAAGTTAATATATGAAGTTATGCTTTGCTGAAGAGAGAGAGATTGGACACCATTCGTTGCACAGAGGTGGGGTGAGTGGATGTGTTCCCAGTCATGAACCAGCTATGAAAATTGAAGTAGTTTGTCAGGAAGGGAGGGCATAGACAAAGGCTGGAAACCTGCCTTGCAAGGAAAGGAAAAGGTGAGGTATCTTTCATGTCACCTACCTCCATGGAGATATTTGTATACTTGTGGTTTTTTCTTTCATTTCCACACCTTTAATGAATGTTTGAATTTGTCCATTTTGAATTTTGTGAATGAGTAACTTACATCCACTTTAATTAGAATTCATGCTGGATAACAGCAAAGTATAAAGTGAATCTGTAGACCAGGAGCAATAGAACACTTCAGACATCCTTGTCCTCCAGCATATTTTTCATGACACACAAAGAATAACGACAGAGAATCCATTTGAGCTGCTTGAGCCATGCAGTGAATTGGCACTCACTGCAAAAGAACAAGAACTAGCCAAGGCAGCAGTTTCTTCTACCTCCTGTTGGTTACATTCCTGACATGGATCCATGTATCAAAGACTGGGGGAAAAGTAGCACTGTAAAAATGTGTTCACTTTTTTTGTCTCCCATAACCTGAGAAACTGCTGTAAGGTCGTATCCATAGATTATAACTGAGAGAAATTGATTTTTTTTTATAACAAATAATGGCAGTAGTTCCACTTGGTTTGTAGTTGTGGTTTTGAACCATCAGTCTCATGCTTCAGACCTTAAACTTGCAAGAAGATCTAGGCATTAGAAATCACCGTTCACCTGGAATAATATCATATGGAACAATGCCTGCTTGGAGAGGCAATTGATTTATGGGAAAAAATGCAGTCATTTCCATATTTCCTTTCCACAATATATCTTCCTTAAGAGCTTCACTAATTTGGAGAAACTGTTGAAGTGTATAGTTGCCTCATACACTCACAGCCTCTGGCATTATTCATCCACAAACTCATCTTCTACAACTACTGGAAGTTTTCAAAATTTAGGAAGTCTTCAATTGTTCAGTTGTAAATCAATTATCAACCTTGTTCTTTTTGGATCTGGAACTTATGTCAACAGGAAAAAATAAGACAAAAGTTATAATTGATAAGTAGTATTTTAGACAAAACAGGAAAATTTCACCTTCATTTATGCACTGCTTTGGTCCTCCGGTTCACTTTCTAAAATTTTATCAGTTTACTTTGCATATCCTGACTCAGAGACAGCAGCATGGATCTTATTGGCAGGAACTAAAAGTAGCTTGCAAGTGCTGACAACATTCTTCTCAATTCCAAATGGGTCTAATGGCTGAAAAATCATTTTTGTTTACATGCAAATGCACAAATTCTCTACCAGAAATTTTAACCAGATAGGGGTTAACAAAGTTGGTCTCTGGTTGCATTGCATCACAGCAGATTTGTGAAATTAACTGATCCACTGATCCACTATGATGAAATGTGGTGTCGCAGAACTGAATGTATGTTCTCCAAATTAATGATATAAGAAAGAAGTTTGCAATGCTGAAAACACTATGGAATGTTTAGTACAAAACACCAAAAAATCAGAATTGGAAGCTGTAGTAACAGGTATAAATTAGTACCCATTCTATTTCAGTTGTTGCAATTGTGTGGATTATGACCTGAAAACTGCTTTCTGTATAGGAATCTATTTACCTAATTATTTTTAAGTAGATAATATTTTATTTCTGTTTGCATTCTTTGCCTTATTAATTAAGTCCATGCATCTGCCTGTCCTCTGCATTAAATTCTCAGTAAATTCTACTAATTAAGGAACATAAGTCAAGTTTTTTTTTTCTGGTAAAGAGCTAAAGATCGGTACAAACAGCATGCTGCATTTATGAGTTTTATTAGAAGCCTTAAGGACTCATTTCCTGGGTCCTAGATGACCTTTGAAGGTGCCATTTATATACAGAAGCAAGTTCTGATAGATCTGGTTTTCTTCAGTAATCTTCTCAATAAAATCAATGAAAGGAAAACAAAAACACATCTAAAGCTAAAGCAGAAGGAAAACTTCTAAACAGTTGGAAGTTTAGTCAATGGGGGTTACTGTAGTTGTGTACTTGGTCTAGCCTAGAGCCATCACCCAGAAACTCCCAAAACTGGCTGCCCTCTGGCTGCCTTTCTCACAGTTAGTGTGTTGTTGACAACAGGGAGAGGCACCATGTGTCAGCTCATTACTGATGCTGACAGTCCATACATCTCTTCATTAAATGTCTTTTAGGATTGTGCTTACATTGGCAGTGCCCCCAGTTTACCTTTTGCATTGAACTAAGAACAGTTGTTCTGATGTCATGGGACTGAAAGGGAGTGGACAGTCACAGGAAAACTTCCTTTGGCCATCTCTTGCATATACACTAGCATGGGAGGGTTTTAGTACTTTCCATAGCTTGCTCCACTATTTGTTTTTGACTGTGCTTGGGATAATGCATTTTTTCTGGAGAAGGAAAGGAGTCAGGGCCTGGAGTCTTGGTTCCTGCAAGTGGGAAGGAAATGTGTCAGTGTTTGCTCTGCCTGAGGTAGCATTTCAAAGCCCTGGCTGTGTTGCATTGTGTATATGACTCATGGCAAGCCTTATGGACATGTCAGTGCCCCCGCAGCACCATCTGATAGCCCTTATTTGGGGGAGCAGCGGGTGTGGAGCTGCTCTGCAGGGCTCCCTCCCGGCAGGTGCCCAGGCCCCAGGGCTGCTCCTCTCCAGCAGCATGGAGGGGTTGTGCACTGGCAACCCTCAGAACATTCAGAACCAACCACTAACACCAGCAGTTCCAGAAATCTCTCTTAAAAGAAAAGAGGGGGGAAAAGAGGAGTTCCCAAGTTGATGTTTAGACAAGCATTATTTGTCAAGTGGGCTGCATCTCAGTAGGTCTTGCTGCCTTACATATCTTGGGTCGCCTGAGAATTTAAGGTACTGGCTTTGATGCTGAAACAGTAACTGAAGTCTGTTTTACACACGTTTCTGGTAATGCTGATGCCACCACTTGCTGTTGTCCTGTTGATCTGTTTTGTTGTTACTGTTACACAGGCTGTTGGTTTTTAATCTCTTCAACAGCTGACATAGTGGTTTACCATTTAATCATTCTGCCACGGTCCTTGCAGACTTCAGTGTTTCCATAAGGCAGCAACTGTCAAATATTAGCCAGGATTTAGTTATTTGCATTAGTTCTTTACATAAAGAATTACTTACAGCTAAGACATGCTTTTTACCTTTTCCAAAAGATACACTTGCTCTCAAGGAAGAATGTATTAAAATGTGGAGTTTTTACATAAAACTGTTTGCTCCTTCCTTTTCTATGAGTGCTGGCAATGTAGGTTGGTCCTTTATAGAAATGAGGAAAGGGATAGTGTTGAATGTGTGTCCTCTTTACTAGAACATAAGCAGGGAAAAGTGTCTTTCCCTAAGTGATCGTACTGGGCACTTAATGAGAATGCTTAGTCTGTTATTACAGAAGGCAGGCAGCATTTTATTTCAAAAATGCTTGTGCAAATACAGAATTTAAAAGAAGTGAAGTCTCTATAGCTTAAATAGTTACAGCTTGATCTCAGGAGTTACTGGCAATGTTATATCTGCTTTAAAACAGACGGTAACGTTGACATGCTACACTTGTCCCTTCAGACTTAAGAGCTTATCTGTTAATGTTAAACATATGTCCATTGACTGTAGCTGTACTATGGTTTCTAAGACAGAAAAGATGCTCAAGATTTCCTATTCTTTTAATAGCAAAGGAGAATTTTCATTTTTATGAGATGGAAGTCTGGAAACATTTTTTTTGTATGCTGAATAAAAAAGCACTAAGTTTCCACCATTCTTTTTCAAAAAACTGAATTTGGACCATGTTGTTTTTCTCCTTGATAGGAAAAGCTTGTCAGCTAGACCTTTGGCACCATTTGCTTTGTGCTATGAGTCTATTATACTTTGGGGAGAATATTTCGAACCAGACAGTGTTGTGGCAACAGTACAATCACATCCTCTCAAGGAGCTCTTGATGACTTGCTTGGCAAGGCAACATTCCATAAATGATTGCCTCAGCAGGATTCAAACTAAAAATTTAAAATGTTATCTATTGTAACTCAATTTAGATCCAGAAGGGCATTTTTCCTTTGTTACAATTTTATTACTATATCAGTTTAATTTTTTGTTATTCAGGACTAGGTTTATCAGCTCGTATTTCTTAAGCTTGTAGGACTGAACATTGTAAAATCAATATTTTCACTAATTAAAGGTGGGTTTTGGGAGTGGATAATCAAACAGTGTAGTGAATCATTAAAAACTTACATGCTAATATTGACTAGCATTATTGGCAAAAGGAGACCAATTCTCTATGCCAGGCACTTCTTTCTTTCTTACATTTTTAAAGCAGAAGCAAAACACGTTCAGTAAAAATTTGTGTTCTCAGCATTTAATAGTGTAGAGGTGGTCCTTTATGGATATAAAGGCAATGTGTTAAAATTCTGGGCACTCATATGTAGCATTTTCTTTCCCATCGCTTAACTTAGCAGTAGTTAGTAATAAAGGTGTTTGCCTTCAAAGAGTCTTACTGTGTTTGGAAATAGGTGGAAAGCTATGTTCATGCCTCTTATGAACATAATAGACCATTTCTAATTATTGCCAATTTTTGCCAGTACCTTTTTACCCTCCCCGTGATTCTTTTTTCTTGTCTGACGCTGGCTAATGTTGGTTTTGCTTTTGGTTTATTTGTTTACATTAACTGTGGCCTTACTCCTGTTGGCATCTGGTCTTCTCAGAGGGTGTTACTGAACAGACCAGCACGTGATGATTTGCTGCCACATCAGGAAATAGGTTCTCTTCCCCCGGTTCCCTTGCCATGGAGCTACCGTGGCTGCCAGTGGGACACTGGAGGCTGTTGAACACCATCGCTCTATTCAGTGGCATTTGGCTTACTTTCACCTTACAAGCACATTCTCCAAAACCTCAGTCTGCAGTCTGATTCAGTGTGACCTGACTATGCTTCCCTCCTGGATCAGATTCTTACACGAACAAACTCCTCAAGATCCTTTCTTGAGTAAGGGTGAGATTCTTTGGCAGGGCTACTTCATGGCTGTATCATGTGCAGGGGCTGCACCTCTTTTTTAAAGGAAAGTACAGTAAGAAAAAGACTGAAAATACATTCTGAAAATGTATTCATATACTCTTCAGGTATAAAAAACATAAAGTAGAAAACTCAATCTGACATGAGCCAAGACTCACATTGCATCTCCTCAGACTGTTTTTCGCTATGCTTTTTCAACCAGATCACAACTTACATGAAGAACCACAGCTTGGACGAGGCGGACCGGCCCCACAGAGTTACTCTGTGGTTCTTCATAAACTTCCTAATTACAGGAAACTTGAAATCGTTGTGGAATTATGGCACGAGAGTTTAGTTGGCTGGAGGGAAAGGAGGGTCCTAAGCAGAAATTATGTCAAATACCATCTGAGCCACAGAAAATTATAAATGTGTTATCACTGTATTTCCTGAGAAAGTTTCTCCCGAAAATGCTTAATACATTTTTGTTGCCTAATTAGAAGTTCAAAGGAGAAGCCTTTTTTGATGAAAGCACAGTATTTATCATTCTTAATTCTAAGATTAACTTCTTCAGTTTGCATGGGAAACTTTGTAACACTTGCATATTGACTCCAGGAGGCTGTAGTAATTAGGGCAAGTTTTAGTCCATCTGTTACAATATCCTTTAACAATTCAACATTTTTCTCTGAATGAATGAAAGAAATTGAATTTGTGTCCCTTAACATCAACTGGGACAAAGTAACACAGTGAGATACAAGCTCCTGTGGTGGATGCTAGAGGGTTTGTATGTAAACCAGAGAGAGATGGGCAGGTATTTGTAACCCCATGGGACAAGCTGTAGTGTGACTTTGCAGGCAAGAAGTGACCTCAGTTTGCAGCCATCACATTGAGTAACTTTTGCCCTGTGTTCATTTAAAAAGGATTTAAACTGGGACTGGAAGTGAAGGCCGGTAAAGAATGATGGGTGGTGAGGTTTGTAGCCAATGCAAGGGCGAGAAACAACAGTGAGTTGGCAGCAACTCTGAATATCCCTTCCCTTATTTCATGGCAGCTTGCTGGTCTGTCCCGTCTGAACTTTAAAATGATGGCTTGTATATGTGTGAATTTAGGAAATCGCCTTTTCTACATTGCTGGGCCCCATGGCTTGATGATTGTGGTTACCTCATCGCTTAAAAGATCTTGTGTAAGCTTACCCTGTAGTTGAAACATTTTCAACTCTCCTCTCCTGAACTGATCCTCCGGTGAGTAAATGGAAAGACTTGCGCTCAAGCCACAGAGAAGCAATTAATTGGGTGTTCTTTTGTAGGTGGTTGCCAGGTGTCCGTAGGAACTTGTGAGAGCATAATAACTTTATTTTGCTGTAAAAGTGAGGTGGCAGCTTCAGAAGTTACTACCAGCACGAATGCAGACAATATAACAGTAAAATCCAACTAGGTTTAGAAAAATGGTTTAAATGTCGTTTAGAAGAATTTAGAAGAAAGGCAGGAAATAACTAACAGTGCAATTAAAGACTGGGTTTATGGAGGGAAGAATGCTCAAAAATCAAGATTAAATATTTTAATTTATTAGTTCAATTTCATTTGCATGCTTGCAGCTTAAGGAAATTCCTAATTGGCTACCTCTACTTTGTATTTTTTCCTTGCTGGTGTTTTTTAATGTAATTGTTGATTGGATTGTGAGCTTGGAACAAAATGAGGAATACTAGTCTATAAATGCTGATTTGTACAGAAAAACCTAAACACCAGTTAGTAAGATTTTTTTTTTTTAAAGAAACACAATTCTTGCTAAGTTGAGAGCTTTTTCTTTTACTTGTGAGTAGTAGATATTATTGTACCTCAAATAGATTTGCTGTAGGCAGTGTTGGAGTGCCTGGGAAAATCTGTCAAACTGCTTTCAGAAATGGCAAGACGTTGTCAATTAACCCTGCAATTGTACAGCAAATTCGCAAATGTAGTATCTTGAGGATAATACTTTCTCTGTCAGTCTGCTTTTTTTTAGTGAGTGCATAGAGAGCCCCAGTGATTTAGCCCAATATTTAGGACCAAGAAGTACTGTGACATAATTAACTCTTTAATTTACCCAGGGGGTTTAATTAGCCTTATTAATTTTATTTATTATTATTTATCTGCCCAAGTGACTGGTGTAGAGGACATCAGGTCAGGCAGGCAGAAAAGTGTGGAGAAGTTGGCCATCTGTTTCTCCTTCTGGACAGATGTTGTAATTGGGATGCCTCCAGCCTGAGGGAATGGTAAGCCTGAACTCCCTGCCTGATCCAAATGCTCCATGGCTGTATGTTTGTGCATGGTTTAGAAAGTTGCTCTTTCACAAATAGTTACCAGTCCTACGAGCAGTGGAACACTTCAGAGACTACATTAGTGGGGGGTCTAAAAGAGATCTTCCTTAAGCAAGTAAGAGGAGGCTTGGTTGAGTTTTTTTCTGACTGTAATTTTGGTCTGGAAGAGCAATGAAAGCCTGTGACACAGCCACAGTTGTCACCACTTCTTTAGTATCTCAGAAAATTCCCATTGACTCATGCTGTGTGAAACAGTGGCCTCTGCTCTGGTGGATCAGCACCAAGCCCATTTTAAAGTTTCAAAATTTGTCCACTTGTTTATAATGTGGACTTTTGAAACAATAGTCATCTTCAAAAAATCTCTTGTCTTTGGGATTAGCTGTATTTGCCATTCTCTAAAACAAACAGATACAGCATGATTTGTTTAGATGTGGCTGAGCACAGCATTGGGAGCCACTGAATGGGTTGAGAAAATACCACCTGGCATGATGAGAGTATGAATCCTTTTGCATATATGCTCCAGCTCTGATTCTGTTGAAGCACCGGCTGCATGAGAAGAACCAATATTTATGAGTATGTCAAAGGACAAAGAGTTCAAATCCTTGAATGGGTTTGGAAGGAAATCAGATTCTGTGGATTCAGCTACAAGGAAATCTTTCCACAAAACATGTCTGTCCTTGATCAGGCTGATTTCCTCATCAAGGATTCTCATGATAGCAAAGGGTAGCTGATGAGCACAAGAAAATGACCAAATTGTTTTTCTCTCTGACATGTAAGTGATGTCCCCTGCAGTTCAGTGCAGGCAAGAGAGACCTGTAACAATTTTAAGTTGAAGGTAGGTTTCCCAGAAGGCAAAACTGGGATGACCCTGTGTCATTTTCTTGCTGTTTCTGTGTCAGTCCCCACCACCAAGCCTCACAGGATACAAGATCAAACACGCATCATAAATAAGATGGTGGAGGATGCTTTTCTTTGGCTGGGAGCCACTACACTCTGAAGGTCACCACACAAAATCACACTGTATTTACACCTAGGGTCCACTCTAATACAGTGGACTTTGTGACCCAGAATGTGGTCAGTGGACACCGTTGGGCACTCTGAATGACTCTGCTTTAACAATAGTAAGAGCAGTCAGTCAGGTCACCTTTTTCTACTTCTTTTGTCAAATGGATTGCAGGAGGTCATGGTGCGCTTCCAGTCTGTTCAGAAATGGTGTCTGCTATTGTCCTGTTTCATCTGTTCCTGACCACGTGGATGTTAGCTGGTGGAGTACTTTCTCTGGGTTACCCTCCTTCCTGGTACCTGGGTGTGAGGAATACACCACTTGAAAACTCCCACGGAGGAAAAACATTTCTGAGGAAAATAGAAGTAGAGTGACATTTTCTTTACTCGAACATTTTACGAGGTCAAAGCAAAATGATCAACCATGAAGCATAAGAGTTCAAAAGAAGTGCCAAGTACACATTTACGTGGTAGAACTCATTGCCACGTGCCCCAGCATGCTGGGGAGACCAGCAGGTGGATGGGTTCAAATGGGGATTAGACAAATTAATCACATCTGTTAAAATAGTGTTCTGGTTACATGGCCATGAAGTTGCCAAAAAGTTGTTGTCACTGGAAGCAGAGGAGGCACTTCAGCAGAAGGATGTGTGCATATGTGTCACATTTGTGTTCCCTTTCCCTGAAGAACTGCTTGTGGACTATGATGGGCACAAAATGCTGGAAAAGGTGGATCCTTAAATTGATCCAGTTATCAGTGCTTATGTTCCCCTGCCTTCTATTTTCTTAGAAATGCTTTTGGGTTTTTGACACTTGTCATCTACTCTAAGATAGCATCAAGTTGAAAGAAGTGATGATAAGAGGAAGGAACTGCTTTCTCTCTTCCCCTGAGTGCTCCAGCCCAACCTCACCACCTCTATTTCAAAAAGGAGACATCCATTTTTAATACTTAAACATTCACAGTAATGCTTGTAACTTCATAGGGGATGAAAGAAATATTTTTTTGTATCCTTCTGTGTTTTTTTAACCTATCTGTAATTAGAAAAGGGAATTTTCACATATAAACCCCAGCATTGTTCAAGTGAGGATGATGTTTTTGCAGATATTAAATTTGCAAAAATATTTGATCTCTTAATTTGTGGATGAAGTTTTAGTTGCTTCTTTATTTCTTAATCCAAGTATTACACTATCAGGCAGTGGAGACCTGAAGTTGAATTTTTCCATAAGGAAATCTAAACTGCTTTTGTTTACTCTAGAAGTGGCATGGAGAGAAAAGGACTATATACAACTGGATGCTTAGAGTATGCTGTTGAATTTAATTAGGGTCCTTAAGGTAGTCAGATTGGTTTACACCATCCTGAAAGTTTTTCCTTCTGATGTGAGGATTTTCAGAACTTCCTGAGAAAATGAATAACATAGTGAAACTAGACCTTTTCGTAAAGACTAATGTCATGAGGGGCATTGATATATAAGCCTCACAGAATACCTGGGACTGGAAGAGACATCCAGAAATCTCTGCTCCAACTTCTTGTTCAGAGACGATCAGGGTAAAGCAGGTTTATCTATAAAGCAGCTTGCAGATAAAGTACTGATAATTGCAAGTCTAGCTTCAGTTTAAATAAGTTTTCCTGTTTATGGAATATAGTTCTTAAACTCCCAAGGTCTTCTGTATGTTGAGTTCTGCAAAATTATTTCAAATTTATGTGGTTTGAGCAATAGAAAACTGCTGTGTTGCACAAGAAACTGGTGGGTTGCTACAGTCTTCTAATCTCTAGTTGTGAGGGCGTATCAGCAGCTTAATTGAAACAAAGTGGGAATAACCAGAAAATACTTAAGAAATTTACTTTTAATGGGTACCTAATCCACAGAAGTCGCTGTATGGCAGGAAATAGTATTGTCCAGATTGATTGTAAGATCTTGTGTATGATTCTGTTTTAGTAAATATTTTTCCATTGATCACATCTATTCTGGTATATCTATGATGGCCATGGCTCGTGGGACATTAATCATCAAATAAGGATCATCTTTTCAAGACTGGAATTGTAAATCTAGCATATGGAGCTAATTGGATTTGAGAACCAGAGCAGACAAGATTTGTTTCAGGGCTAGTGTAACAGTGGAGTTACATCATGCTGTTTTGTTTATTCGTTGTGCATGTAGAGTACTGAGCAGGAATAAAATACTGCATTGGTTAAGCAGTAAGTGGTTAAACACAGCACTTACGCTTGCATGTTTTTTATGTGGAATTTTCTGGAATGTCTTTTGAAGTGCCACAATGCCATCTACTGGCTCACTTTTCTGTGGTTTTTCCCAGAGCGGGGTTTCTTTTGTACACAGGCTTATATGTAAGGTTTTTACACAATACTTTTTAATAATTTTTAACAAGCTGAGATAGAATGAGCAAAATAATTTTTGGCTGCATATGTTTGTTAAAGGACATAATGCATTATACACATTACAGAATAAATTGTAATCTCTTACCAGCTGGTCTTGCTCTCCTTTTGTTAAAACTCTGAGATGATTAATACTGAAAGATAAAGGACAGATCTCTGCTTTACATAATAACCTGTGGGTAGTAGCTTGTCTGTTTTCTGTTTATAGTCACTTTCCCTTTTTTGCCCAATGTTTTAATAGAGAAAAAAGGAAGGAAAATTAAGAAATGCTTAAGGTGTCAAGCCACACGAGGAAAGTGCTGTATTAGGAATTATTTCAGACAGGATTCCTCACTGACAAATTCCTAGATTCAGTCTGCTCCCCACAACTGCCTCCTGTCTCTGCCTTCCCACCAACATGTGTTAAAATAGCCTTTAAAGATTCATCAACAACCTTCCATTGACCAAAAATTCCATAGACTTTCTAACAACTGTTATGGAGAAGCGTGTATTAGAAAATATTATTCTCAATATCAGACTGTTCGAACTTTAAATGAGAAGCAGGCAATTCTAAGAAGTTTTAAAAATTCTTGTTTTTCATCAGACTGGCTAATGTTACCTATAGGAGTAACCGTCTGTCTTCCATTTGCTGCCAACAGAAACAAATGGGCAAATATAAAAATAATTAAAAAAAAAAAAAAAAAAAAAAAACAAGACAGGAACTGTAGGTACAGGTAAAAACTGTTACTTTTTAGTTTCATTGCTGGGTTTTTCTTTAAGCTATCCAGAGAGTTTCCTTATTAGTTTGTAATTTTGTTTGTCTTCATAAAACACTCTTCGCTTTTAATTTGATTTCCCCCTTCAAACTCAGTTTTTCCTAACAGATGTTTTTCATAATTCTGCCTTTATTCAGTCTTGTTAGGAGAAAAAGAAACATTGGTAATGACTTGTAACAATTCGAGTTGTTTTTTTAATAGATTTTTAAGTCACTCAAGCTCCAGAATCATTATTCAAAACAACAGAGCAAGAAAAAAAAATTCCAGCAGTTTCCTAGATGGCCTATGATGAAGGTACATTCAAACATCTGTGCTCTTCCTGGCCTTTTACCCTTTATCTCAGTGACATTCAGAAGGTCAAGCGGATCTTGCCAAGCCCAGTTTTTATCTGGTACGAGCTGTATCTTGCTGACAGCTGCGGAGTGTGCGTGCTGGTGGAAGAGCCCGAGTGCTTTTGGCCAGCTAGCATGGAAAGGAAGGTGTCTGTGTGCTCAAGCCAGTGCTTGTTTGGGGCAGTGGGGTATTGCCCTGCCCCAAACAGCTGGTGGGCTGTACCTCGGGAGCAGTGAAGCTGAAATGGTCCTGCTTGGCACCCGCGTTGTCTCTTGTCACGTAAATGATCCGTGTCAGAGAGGGTGCGCTGGGGAGCTGCAGGGTGAGCTGCAGCTCGTTGGCAGCTCGGGTTTCCCAGCCTGTGCTAAATGAGCCACCCGGATGCCGAATGGGAGCTGTGCCGAGGGGAAAGCCCTCTGTGGTGCATCCATCACTCTGCTGCTTGGGTTTGGCCGGGGTGTTTTGGGGGAGGAATGCTCTACTCTGACGTGCAGAGGAACAGACGTTGCTCCCTGCCTGTGTTTGGAGTAAGTGCTAACCTCCTACTCCTAATTATTATCTGTGCTGCAAAATACTAGGGCAAGCCTCTGCTTAGTGTGACATTAAATAAGGGAGGACTGGCAAAACCAGAAGAGCAAACAGGGTGATTTTATACCACATCTTCCATTACAATCTCTTTTTTTCTTCTTCTTCTTTGAACTGTTCTGTGCTATTGCAAAGAAGGAAGAACTAATTAGGCCAGTTGCTGAAAGTGTTTTGCCACCCACACTACTGAAAAGAACTCTTTGTACAGAATTAGTTCTTACCAGCTGTGCTAAATCCAGTAATTTATCTTTGCCAAAAAAAAAGAGAAAAATGCTGCTTTAGTTTAGTAATTAAACAAGTTAATGTAAGCAATAGCCTATATCCACACAAACAGAGATATCTCCTGCCTAAAAGCTTCAGGGTTTGCAAATAATTATTTTGTCCCTTTCTTAATTCTCCTTGCTATTTGTAAAAAGGGCTGGGTGGAGAAACACTGGGAAGTTAACCCCATTTGTGTGTGGAACTGGCTGAGTATGAGCTGTTTCCCTGAAGAGCAGTGTGATGGTAGGACACCCACCTCAGCCTGGGAAGGTTGGAGCACAAGGGCTTGGCTTCAGCTTGGTGTGGTGCTGCAGGGGATGTTTGCCTTGGCACTGAGAGGCAAGGGGAGCAATTCCTGCCCCAGGGGAGAGAGGCTGTAGGAAGTCAGAACCTACCTGCCCTCACCTGGAGTAACTTCAAGAGGAACAGAGTGGTTCACTGTGTTTGCGGTTATGGCTCTGCAGTGGTTGCTTAGTCAAGTAGATCAAAGTAATGGGTTTTGACTGAGGTGTTGGTTTGAAAACTGAGCTGGACATTCAGAAGTTATTTCAAGGTGACCCTGGCACAGTGGATAGTAAGTGAGAACTCACAGGCCCAAACATAGACTGAAATTCAACAAATCCAACCTCAGTCCTAAAACATTAATGTCCTTTCTTTTCACTGGCTTCCTGCTCAGGTTTTTAAAGAGTATAGACAGTCCAGGCAGCGAGGTTTTTTGTATGGGTTTCACTGGAACTCTTCCAAAAAGAGGGAGGAAAAGAAAAATGCTCTTTGAAGCTTGGAGGTTTGGAGATAGTAAACCAAGAATGATGGATGAGCAAGAAAAAAGAAATCTTTGGATATCCTCCATCACAGAAAATAAGATAAAGAAGGAAATTATCTTTATGATTTTGTCAGGAATAGATGACTGTAGTTCAGTAATCTATAAGAATTTTGACAAAAAAAGAAGTCTTTTTAATGCAGAAAAATAAAAACTTATTCCTGTCCTGATACACACAGAGATCTCCTAAACAGTGCAGTAGGGACTGGACATTTTAAATATTTGCCTCAATGGGGTGCTCCTTTCCGGGCAAAGATGCAGATTGAATCACAAACATCCAATGCAAAATTTATCTTTGTAAATACAGCTATATTTTCTAAAGATAAATTCAATTTGTTATTGCTACTCTTTCAAATTTAATTTTGTAATTTGAATGGGCACAGAGAAAAGCCCAGCCTGTAATCACATCTGAGGTGTATGTAAGGTAACATCAGTGCAGAGGAAGAGACATATTGGAACCTTAAAGTAAATTGTTCCTCATATAAAATTAAGTTTAATCTTTGGTTGTAGCCTTCTTGGAGGACAGGAGAAAATGAATTTTCTCTGTCCCTTATGTCTTGGAAAATTGTATATGTTACAGAATTGACTTTTTTTTTTCCTGAAATATGAAAGGTCTTGTTATTTTAAAATACTAATAAAGCACCTGTTTTACAAAATGCAGTGTAACTGCTGCCATCCTGTGATCAGCACCAGGACTTTGGTAAGGAGAGTTTGAAGTCTTAAGAGGACACATCACTACCAAATAATTAAACTAACATCCATTCAAATCCAAAATTCAGCAGGTCACCATGTCTTTCACATCCCCAAACATAGCTTCAGTAGCAGATTGAAAGACTTTTTTTAAAACATTCTTCTGGCTCAAAGGACATTAACAAAACAGAAAATTTTAATTGCTAGGTTAAACAGTATTACAGTTCTGAGTCACCTGAACTTTTCCCCCTTATGTTTGGTGTTTTGGATAAGATCAGAAAAAATAAAGAAAACAAATCCAAGTTTATTTAGTTAATATGATATTCCCTTACCAAATGTACACAGTGTGTTACACTTGAAAGGAAAAATACTTGATGCATGTTTCTGTAAAAGGTGATTGTCCCAACCTGTCTTAATTGATGCAGTTTTCCTGATAGCTGCAGATAATTCTTTTGTTTAAGCTAGTAAACTAAGATCTGAGCTGTGAGAGTAATTATACATTTCTGTACTTCTGCTACCTATGTATACTTTCTATAAAATATTGGGCAGGATGCTGCAGAGAGAGGAGGTAGCTCCCACAGGAGAGTCCTGAAGCATAATACATGTTGTGTACTTGTTATCCAGTTGTCTGGTGGAGTTATTACTGCAGGTGTTTGTGCAGCCTCACACTTTAGTGCTGCAGATACTGAGAACGCTTCTTGTTCGGAAAAATCCAAGTGGAAGTGTAGCAAATGTGCACAGGGGACTACTGTGCTGTGTAAGATACTACTCTGAATGGACATGAGAGTGGGCCTGGCTGGGATCAGAACAGCTGCTTCAAAAGCAGGGGTGACCAAGGTTTTCCATGCTGCCAAACCAAATGCATCTTCTGGAGCTGTCAGCATTGCTGCGTGCCCCAGTATTTTCTTCACTGAAGAATCAGTGGCTTTAGCTGTTCACACCACTCTAGTCTTGCTCACTTCTGGGCTGCTTTTGATCTGTGTGAGCTACAATGTATTCTCCAGCGTGTTTCTTGTATGCATCTTCCAAGAACTACATCCAGCCAGTCATGCTTTTCAGTCCATGGTATCTTGGTACCTGCTGTCTAGAAATGTCTTAGCTCCTGAAGTTCAGCATTTCCCAAGGAACATTTTCCCCTTGCACTTACTTTATGTACTGTTCACTTAAAAATGTGGTCAAGACAAAGCTTTTCAAGGCTTTAAACCATCATCATTTAGACAAGCAAATCTCAGTTAAAAACAGAGAAAGTCCACGTACCATTTGCTGCTCTGGAACTTTCTCTGATTTTGAGTGGTTTGGGATAAAATCAGGTACTTTCAGGAACTGGAAGGGAGAATAAAGGTGATTGGCATTTTTTTTTTAAAAAGGCAGGGAGGTACAGGTGAAAAGTCATTTTCTGAAATATAAATGTCGTAAAAGGTAGTCTTTAAATTGTGATTGCCATAATGTTGTGGCAGCTCATTTTAGTACCGCAGTAGTTCACAGTATGAAAGTTTATTAGGGCTACAGAACTACTTGAGCACACTACTCAGTAAGCACATTTAATATCTGCTTATACTTGTCTGTAATGACTACATTTTCTTCACTGTTCCACTCCAAAAGTCTCTTAGAAGTAGTGATCCAAGAAAACACTGAAGAGTAAAATATTTTCCTTTAATAATGACAGTTTAGTTTTGGTCTGTATTGTGGAGTTAATGTATCTGCAATACACAAACATTACAGTATTTTTGTGGACCTAGTGCAGAATGTGTGTTTTGTGACAGTGGCTGTTGTATTATACTACTGACAAAAGTAAGGCAGGCACTCACATTGGCATTGATGAATTCTGCTTATGTAGTTGCTGCAAAACATAGGGTCCTGTGTGAATGGTCTGGGTATTTACATACCAAATGTCTCAGCATTACTAGACTACCTGTTATAGCTCACTCAGCACAATGTTATCCAGGTCTTTGTCTCTATATTTTCAAGTACTAATGTTCTATATTCCTTTCCTTGCCACACTCATCATCTTAACTGAGTTATTTTTCTCTTCTTCATCCTATATTGAGGAAAGATCAGGTTGTATTAAGATTTTCCCCTTTACCCACATGGAATTGACTCTTTAGAAGACCTGCTTCTTCTGTGTTTGGCTTTTTGACGAGTTTGAGCTGCTCTGTGAAGGTCAAGCCTTTCTATGCAAATGCGAGAGGAAAAGCAAGATGCTGAAATAACATTAGCAGGTAACAAATAGGGAGGGAGAGGTGGGAGCCTGGAGATTGCCAGGATGCTGCAAGCATGAAAAGATCACACTCAGAGCATTACATCTGCAGACCTGCTTCTTCCTTGGATCTGTGTTGTATCAAACCTTCACCTGGCTGTTTAAGCCCAAAATCAGTCACTGCTTGCATTCCTGTGGCCCACTCCCTGACATCTTTGTAAGGTAATCTTTGCAGTAGCAGAGGGTTGATTGCAGCCTTTGCAGCCATCTGCTGTTGGGCCCTGCATGCTTTTGGGATGGCATTTTTCTTGTCACGCTCTTTTTGTCTGCAGGCTGAGTGGCTTGCAGGAAATGAGAGAAGTGAAACCGTGACTTTGCTGAAGGACCACGTCATCTGGTCCGCTCAGCTTTCATAGAATCATAGAACAACCCAGGCTGGAAGAGGCTTGAAAGATTCCCCTTTTGCTTTCTCTGCTAAAGGCCCTTGTTTAAAAAGAAGAATCTCTTGCTATTTTAGATTGCCATATACAAAATCTATGTGAATATGTATGCTTAGAGTATTTTATGTGTAAAAAATTGCTGAAATAGATAAGATTCTCTGTTCTTTTCACTGAGGAGTTTCTCTTCAGGGAGGCCCACAGAATAAATTAATGAGAGTGTTAAATAAATACATCACCTTGCTTCTGATAGGCCAAATGAAGGTGTTCAACATAAAGTGCATATGGTTCTAACAAAATTACATTATTTATCATTATTAAGAGAAATATCTCTCAGATACATTCTTGCCTATTAGCTGACTTACTTTACTTCACACTTTTGTTAAAGCCAGACAAATGGTAGCAATAAATTAATATTTCCTGCCTTTTCAAAAGCTTCATGTAGCAGTGGTTGTAGGATATGTTATGGCACAAAGAAACAAAGAAAACAGCATTCGCAAAGCACAGACTTACAGAAGTAAAATACACAATAGTTCTAACTTCTCAGCTCTGTGCTTTCCTTCACTTCCTTTCCCATTCTGTGTAGACAAATGGAATCAATTAAAATAAGGGAAATGTCTCCAAAACAATTATTTTCCACATTTATTCCAACTCTGAAGAGCTGGAATAACCTACATGTTTAAGAAGCCAAATGCAGTTAGTTGTTCAACATTCTTCCCCGAGTAAAAATAAATGAGGCTGCTGCTGCAGCGTTTAATACCAAGACAAAGATTTGGCAAAGAACTAAAGTTATCGATGAGGTTTTGGTTCCATTTGAGTTGTATTAATTACTGTGTACCACACTGATGTGTTTATTATTGCAGTAAAACATCATTTCAAAAACGGCTGTCCATATGCATTTAAAAACAAACAAAAACATTAAACTGACCTTAGTAAATATGAAAAATTTATTATAAAATGTGCTGTGTATATTATAATCATTTTGGGGCATGGGAGAGAAAAGGTAGTGCTTCTTAAGAACAATAACCACCTCACTTAAATTTACAATAGGATTGCAACTTGGTTGCCATCATCTAATAGAAAAGACTCTAGGGAAACAACTTACAAGACTGTTGCCAGCTCTTAAAATAACCTTTATTCTTGTACATTTCTGTTCTTGTCAGCATTCACTTAAGATGCATTTTGGAGTCACCATGCCAGAAAACATGAACATGGTGTTAGAGGCCCAGATTAGCAGCCATAAATGCAGTATGACTGTGGAAAAATCAGGGATTTTTCTTCCTAGTTAAGATTCAGCAGTTTGCCCATGATATACACCTGTCAACTTCCTAGATGCAACAGGAAAAAACACCCTGATTTTATACAAATGCATTCATGTGTGTGTGTTTGTGTATGGTATAAATATATTAATACACATGATACTTCTTCCTGTTTCTCCATAATAAAGAACCATGAAAATGTGTATGTTTATGTGATCCCTGGCTGTAGTAAGGTAAATATTTCTTGCCTGCAGATTTGTAACAAAAGAGAGAAAATGGCTATGTTTATTATCTAGAGATTGGTATTTTTTCATATATTTATGCATGTGTATATAACAACCTGTATATATATATATATTAGATATGTAAATATGTTTATATGTAAATCTATCTGTGGTACATCAGCTTTAGTTTTGAGCAGCATTTCTTCAAGAAAAGCAGCAAACTATTGTTACTTTTCCAGTGATGACCCTCTTGGGAGATCAATTTTTTAAAAACTGAAACCTAAAGAAATTGCTGTCTTGCAGGGGTTTTATATTGCTATGCTGGGGAGGCACTTTGATGTGCTCAGGCCTTGCATTGTCCAGTAAGTTGATTCGTAAGGTGAGAGTGTTGCACCTTCTCTGCTAGGCTACTCCTGCTTTTGTCTGCCATCCAAAAAATAAACAGTGGCATTAAAAAAAAAAATCAAAAACCCAAACGTTAGTTTGCTTTTGAGGGCAGAAAGGTTGCTGCCTGGCTACTTACTGAGTAATTTTAGGGCTGTCACCCTGAAATTTATCAGTGACCTTACACAAGTAGGTAGCTAGTCGTTTGGAGATTGGCAAGTTTGGCAGGATGATAAGGGTGAGTAATTCAGTGACAGTGAGAAAAATTATCTTCATCAGGGCTCAGCAGGATTTGTTAGAGCTCATGGGTTATACACCACACAATTCCAGTCCTGTAAGGTACATGGGAACAAGAGATGTCTGGCCACCTTTGTGCTGCAGAGCCTAAAGAAGGAAGGAAAAATGTGGTGATTGTTGAAGTAGACATTTATACAGAGCTGTCAAGGAAAGATGCCATCATGCAAATTAGAAAAACATTTTAAAACCCAGTCACCTTATTTTCAGCCCTGCAGAAATATGAGCAGTCACTTCTACCTCAGCTCTGAGCTGTGAAGTAAAATCTTCATGTGGATAAAATACACAAGCCATGCCACATACCTGCAGGATCTACTCCACCAGCTGTGGCAAGATGGGAAGGCAGCCCCTAGGATTCAGGTTAGCCCCTAGGATCCAGGCTGCCTCCCAGGCCAGCATCATCCCACTGTAATTGCATCTGTCACATGGCTTGGCATGGAAGCCACACATAACCTGCTCACTAGCTACAGGTGTCCCTGAGAGTCAGACACTGGCAGCCAGACACCTTTGGAGGCGACAGAGTTCAGAGTTGTCAGTTTGTCTGGATTTGTTGAATTTTCAATATCATGTTCTTTATTTTCAATATTGTGTTCTTTCAATGTCTGTAAGACATTCAGATTTTGTTTCTGTTAATTCTTCTTAACTATATGATTTAATTCTTACTGCACCCCCCACTGATATCTCTGATGCTCTGTTATATAGGGAAAACTTTTCCTACATGCTTTTTTTTCCCCAATAGCAACGAAAGATTCCATTAAGTGGCTTATTCCTGCCAGCTATTGCAAAGGACTAGTCCTTGTTTCCACAAGTATGTTTCCACTAGTATGTTTCCACACAAATACCTAATAACCAGAGAATGGTTGGGTTACAAGATGGACTAATGCTTACATTTCAGTGGCTTCTTTTTCCCCACTTGTTGTCTCACATCTGCTGATAAATCCCATTCTGAAGCCCTAAGCCTTTTCCTGAATTCAGACAGAAGGCAATAGTAAGGTTTTCAAGAACAAGTCGTCTTGTTCACAAGGAACAGCTGCCCATATACACTTGTACTAAATCTTTGAACAAAGACAGATTGTCAGGTTTTGAGGGCTGGACCTGTCAGAACCAATATACATAGTTTTGCAGGCAGAATTTAAACATCAAATATTTCAAAAGGAGCTGAGAAGCAAATTTTATATATCTATTTATTGTCTTCTCCTGATGACAAAAGTGGTTCTTTATTGCACATTCTTTCCTGGGTAATTTAAGTGTTATCTAAAGAGGTAAATAAACTTTTGGGTAACCAAGTTGCTGAGCAAATCATAGAGCCTTTTTACCCAAAAGTTTCCTGTGGTCAATGAAACTCCCCTGGCACTGACCTATGCACTGGCTTCCAGCCACCTACCAGAAGAGTAAATGTGGTGTACAAGCAACAAACATGCACGATGGAAAAAGAGCACAACAGGTAGCCACTAAAGTCTCCTAATTTGGGACAATGATCCACAGTGGTGAGTGTGTGCTGCTGAAGTGTTTTCTTTAGACTTGGGGTGGTGAGGACTCTGTAAGAAGGCTGTTGTGGTTTGTAGGGTTAATGAGTGTCAGTGTGTAAATACTGGTGCAATCCTTCTTCTGAAGCAGGGGATGTTTATAGATGAGAATTTTTCAGCAGCTATAAATGGAAGGTCAGTTTGTTTTGTCCAAGACACATGGGAAAGGCTTGATCATAACTTTAAAAATTCAATGCTAATGGCTTAAAAAAAATCCTTAGGTTTCAAAGTTCAGCTTACAGTGCTGTGGCAGAGGTTGTGGAAGGGAGGCAGCAGGGCAGGCAAGCTGCAGCAGCCCAGCAAAGGCCGACAGCACAGCACTGGTGGCTCTGCACTTGCTGAAATGCCTGCATGCCTGTGGTTTGCTAAGGAAGCAGCTCACACATAAATCTGTGCTTTTATTGCATTGGAGTCAAGAGGTGCAGCAGTAGATAACATCACCTGTTGGCACAGGGACAGCAAACAGCAGCTTGTGCCTTTCTCCCACAAAGCCATCTGCCCCAGCTGAATATGATTGACCGAGAAGTCACGTACTCTGTCTCATCTATCTCCCCAGTTGGGGGAGAAAAAAAAATGCAATTCAGGTTTCAGCATTTTTGTAATCCCTCTGAGCCTCCCATTAAATTTGCTCTACTGTGTGGGAAAGGATTAAAGATTCTTTGGGCTCCAAAACACAGTATACAAAAATTAAGTACTTCAGCATGGTTTGTGGTAAGGCAGCAACTAAAGTGTATAGCCTGCCACATAACCCAGAGCAGCAAGTTCTCTTTGACAAGTAACACTTGTTGACAGCTTAAAATTTCTGTTGGTAACACATGCCACAGTTGTGTATGGCCTTTGTTTTAAATATTCTGTGTGCAACATATTTCATATGTAACTTCAAAAATAATCCGAGTTGTTCATATGTTGTTACTAACCTAGCTCAGAGTGCCAAAAGAAGGAAATACTTGCTGGCAAGGAAAACTTCTGTTCCTTTACAAATGCTCCCTTGTAATAAATATTTCAAGATTAAAATCAATGCCTTACAAGTTTCAGACAAGGCTGTTTATCAAGATTAAATAGTTCATTTCCTAAAAGGCAGTATTACTCACATTTTATGTGAGTGTGAGCATAGATGAGAAATTTTTATTCAAGAGCAGCCAGGATTTTTTCCCCACAATAAAATGGTAAACAGAAAATGCCAAAAACATTCTTTCCCTGATTTTTTACTACTTTGAGAGCCTGACTTGCTGTTAGACTTAATTTGCACAGTATTAAATATATAATATTAAATATACCATGCTTAGTGTAATTCAGCATCTAGCCTTTTTTGTCTTAAGTCAACACTTAAATGTATGAACCCTTTTTTCTTGCGAAAAGGACACAGAGCTACTGTGTACCAAGCCTGAAGGAGAAAGTAGGGGCAAGAAAGGGCATAACAGATGCTAAAAAGTAGACTCCAAAATCCATACTTTTAAAAATAAGTGTTGTCTTCTGCTTTCATTACCCTACTTGCATGAAACTTCTTCCTTCCCCATCTCAGCTGCTGCACCAAGAGCTGTGTGTGACAACTGCCAGCTGCTCATCCAAACACAATTTACCAGTGTTACAGGGCAGACTAGAAAGTGCTAAAGAACAAGAGGAGTCAGAGCATCAATACTGCATTTCTGTCATATTTCATTTCCTCATTGCACTAGAAAGCACAAATCTAGGAAGTCTGAGTACCATCTCGTGAACAAGAGGTAGCTCCAGTGTGTGTAAAATGCTACTGCTGAACTAACAACTGTTGAACTCTCTTCACCATTCATAAGGCAAATTAAATAAGGATTGCAAATGAACTGGAAAATAATACCATGCCATGCAATTTATGTCTAGGCTCTCCACGCAAAAAACCTAAGAAATATCTGCTGATTGTATCCATTTTTTAAAATTTGTCTTTACACTTTTCTAAACATAGAACCTACTTGCTTTTTCTCTGTAGTAACTTCTAATGTTACTTTTTGAGACTTTAAACGGTATTCCTCAATGTCATTATTTCAAGGTTTTATATGTGCAGGTGTTTTATCTATTGGTTATTTTTCTTAAGGTCTAGACAAGTGTATTATTTACAAAAATAAATGTTTATATAAAGAAGAATGCAATTATTAAAAAGCTTAATATCTAGGCTATTCAGTTCTTGGGATTTTTTACTGATCTTTTGGTTTGATTTCAGGTTACCATTGGCCAGATGTATTCCACACAAAAATTGGTCATTGAGAGTCCAGGAAACACATAGCCAAGAAAAGCCTCTGATCCTGAAGCAACACTGGACCATCTTCAGCATCCTACAGTGCCACATACAGAAACATAAAATCACTGCACATGTCTGAGCTTGTCTGTTCAGCAGAAGAAATGCCTGAGAGACTCAGTTTTTGGCAACCAAAGTACTATTTTGTAATGGGTCACATGTTCTAAGATAAATGGCTGTGATTTATAATAGTATTTAAGCTGGTCTTGGAATCTGTTTGCTTGTATGTCCAATGTGATGGAATAGTTCCTGCTCTATTTCAACAATAAAACTTCATTAAACTACCTGTAACCAGATACACTATTCTGCTGCTGACCTTGTCTCTCACTGACCACAAAAAACATGTTGGATTTAAAACACCTCACCCAGTTACTAAGTTTGTAAACTTTGATCCTGTTGCATTTAAAAATACCCGGCCTCTGAATTAAATGAGTAAGTACATATTTTTATTAAAGTATTAAACCAGAGGTGGTCAGAATTTTCATCTCCTGGGCTTTGATACTTACAAATATCATAGGCTGCATTGTGTGGTTTCCTTGAAGAGCATCCCTTGACATTTCAGGACATGACATAAAAATTTCACAAGTTCTTTCTTTAGTTTCCACAAGTTAATAACCAGTCTTGTCCTACTATTTAACAATTAACTGATCAGAATAGCAGAATGTAAGACTTGAATTACTAAGGCTTGGGAGCTTTCTAATGTTTTTTCACCACCAAGTCCTTTAATTTGTGAAGGTGCAGTTATTAGCAGAAAGCTCCACATCACTTCATGAAATATTTCCCTTTTTCACAAACATTGTGAATTTTGGCAGAAGAAAAAGAACTTAACTGGAACAGTAACTCAAGTGCTGTAAGTCATGAAGTGGCGACAAGCTTTGCCTAGAAAAACTGGAACACTCAGTATAGCATTTTATTGGTTATTCTTAAATCCGTAGAATGCTCAACACTTTTAATACCACTGATTAATAAAAAAGCAAGCAAAATTTTTGATCAGATTCTGCTCAAGTAATTGCTGTGTTTGAATTTGTTTTCCATTAGAAATCTGCAGAAAAATTAAGCAGTGCAAAGCTGGCATACAGGAAGAAAAAAGTTTCCTTTTATTTCAGTGAATTGTTGTGGGGTTTTTTAAGTAGAGAAACAGAAGCTCAAAACTATTTCCATGGCACTGTGGCCTTTGAAACCCACCCCTTCTTTTTCTTGCTTCAAAAAATTCATCTTTGTTTATGTTCTTCTGTGTTGTTCATGCTCTGTGAAAACATTATTAAAGCAGACTGTCTAATTAAAGTGTCTAATTAAGAACAAACTCCCATTCCTCACTGCCCCTTGAAGTGCATTTTGTACAGTTAGATTGAGATGTACAGTAATGGATTTCATATGGACAATACAGTGTACAGAATAAAATAGTGTATACCTGAGACTGCAAATGTAGCCCCCTTCTCAATTTCAGATAAAAAGCAAATACAGTAATAATTCTCCCCTTATTAGCTGTATAAGTATTGCAATGTAAATTGCTTTTAGTGAACATTTTATTAAAATGGAATTTAGTTATTCTAATAGGTAATATACATTAGATTCTGTATTTGAAATCTCCACATTCACAACTGGATAATTAGGTGCACTTAAGTTAATGGTGAAAGTGCCGGGGAAGAAGGGTTTGATTGCTCTTTAAGCTTCCAGTGAGCTCACAGAAATGCAGTAACATCTTGCACTCCTGGATGACACAGACTTGGAAGGGCTGCCAGTTTTATACTGTAAGAAACTTGATTACTAAAACAGTACATGTAAAATCCTTGTCTAAAACAGCTTAATTACTGGAACAAGCACTGCATACCATTTCAAGATCTGAGAATGTGTGCTAGGAAGCAAAATAAACATACTTATAAATAGCATAGCCCTGATTTGTAGAGGGACAACTCCATGGATAACATTTTTACTATTTAAATCTATGTTTTCACCATATTTACAAAAAATAAGGGAACTCTTTCAATGCATAATCAGCTCTTCCAAAATACCTTTCCATTGAAGTTCTTTAGCATTGTTTCCAACAGGAATACAGCTGGAGATGGTACGTGCTGTCATACAGGCAAGCAGTCTTGGGAACATGAAATGTCTTACTAATCCCCTCCAAAGTATGAAGGAGATTACTTCCATTAATGGCTGAAAACTCTGTTAAGTTTTTGTGGAAGATAGAACACTACTGCAGTCCCAGTTCATTCCATCTGCTCCAACCTTCTTTCTCAAGGTTACCACTTTCTCCCTTACTTATTTTCTGCCTTCAAAGGAGCAGTAGTAAAGTAACCTTCAGGTACAGTCTACAGAGAGAACCATCAAGGCAGGAGGGGTAAAAGTAACGGGGCTCTGTAATTTCCCTCTGTCCCTAATCCATATTGCAGAGGGTAAGACAGCTCACCTTCTCAGTAAGGGACAAATTAGCTCTTACTTGAAATTACTGATCAGCTTATCATACAGTATTTATCCTGTGCTTACACAGAATTTATACCTTACTTATTAGAAGCGAGGTAAGAACTTCTCTGCTGCTACAGTCCAAAAGACTGCATAACACTATCTAGCTTGTTAACAGGATTGCAAAGCTAGCAAAGGTATTAGCACTTACTCCTCAAAGCCAATGGCATTTTAGATGCTTGTTCTCTGTTTTGGACAGGCCTCTATGTTTCCTTTGCTTGTAACATAGGTGTAAGTGCATGGTCAGTTAGTGTTAATTGTATCAGTTTACTTGATTGAAAGATACTTACAAATGTATTTTTCCCTTGCCTGATGTCCATTTTAAGGTATTTTGCCAAAACATGCCAAGTTCTGTATAAAAACACAGCTTGACAAATGCTTTATCATTGAAATCCTACAAGCTATGGAATAAAAATACTTGCCCACACCTGGCTTAGGAAATCGAGCCCAGTTGTAGGCTGGAATGACTTTAGTGCTGTGTTGGTGTCCCCTTGCCCTGTTCTTACTCTTGGCTAGGGATGTGCTTGCTGCCACCAGCAGAGAGAGCGGCCTGGAGAGCTGGCACTGTGGTCCAGCCTCGGAGCTGCTGTGCTCTTACAGCTGCACCTTCTGTGCTCCACCAGTTCCGTTTACGTTGCAATACTCGTTAAATCTCTCTTGGCACGCTGTCAGAAGCTTTGTTGGATTTTGTCAAAGCAGTGTAAACAACAGGAATAGTTAAAACACAAAGGAACGATCCCATGACTTACGTACAATGTCCACTGTTGTAAAAAGTATATATTTTTTCCTTAGAACAGAGCTCAATAAATATCTTTACTAAAGCTGCAATGCCTTAGCAAAACAGGTTTGCTTTTGTATTATATTAAAAAGGTTTTTTCCTGATCTTGACATTTTAGCAAACTATTGATCTCAGCAGTATGAACCAAAATTTGATTGTTTGCCTATATTGAAGTTTGTCCTTACTTTTACAGGATAAACTTGGAAAGTGTACTCTGAAAGGAAAAAAAAAGGAACCATTTGATTTAACATTAGTAACTGTTCAAAAGACAGGCATTTCTGCTGTGTGTTACAACCTCTCAAGAAATTCTTCTGCAATTGAAAGCATGGTTTCAAAATGCCCAGATACATCAGAGGTACAGATTTTCAGGAGAGCAACCCAAGTGAGAAGCATGTGAACACTTTACATACAGTGTAAAAACAGGCTAAGAAGGATTTTAATTTACTACTCACTTTTCTCAAAAGGTATTTCTATAAAAAAAAAAAAAAAGAAAAAAAAAAAAACCTTCCTAGTTTCTAGGCATTAAAAGCAAAACTTTTACCCTCTAACACCAGCAGACAGAATAACTTTATGGAGAAGCACCAGCCCCTCAACTTTACTTCCTGTAGTGCAACATAAATGCAATTCTCTCCCGACACCCAGCACAGACCATACGTACACGTAAACAGAGCCATGAAAGAGCTGTGCACTGACTCTTTTCCTGAGTTTTCCATAATGATCTACATTGAAATCCTGGCATTATTCAAGTCAGGACTATACTGTTCGCTTTGTTCCACCATTCTTAACACAGGCATAATTATTTCATACTCTTGGGAATATTTTGTTTGACGACCTTCATAAAAAAAAGGACTAAGCTGCGCAGCTCTTTAACTGTGCGTTTACATTCCTACTTCTTCTTTTTTCACTATTTGAGAACATAAGAACAGTGCATGAGGGCTTAACGTGAAAGCAGGGTAAAAAAACAAAACAGAGAAGCCAGTAATTCTTCCAAAACCATGTATTTTTTGCAAATGTAAAAGGAAAAAATTTGGAACTCAAACCTGTTTTGCAAACATACACACCTTCAAAAAGACTCCACAGCTTACAGAGGTAATTAAATATGTTTTGCAAGAGATTCTTCTTTCTGAACTACTTACCTTTTTTACTGTTAAACCAGTATCTACTGAAGCTTTGCAAGAGGGGGAAACGACGGTAATTAGTGCATTCTTCTGTGTTTGAGAAAAAGAACTATGAAGGCCTGTGAAGAATGTACAGGCTTTCTATTGAAAGAGTACACCCCATAAATATTTATAACAGTCTTTGGCAATATGCTAATCCAAGGCAAGTAATTTTCCCTCTCTCAGAAAGAATCATGAAAAAACAATTAAGGTGATTTAATTACTGCCATGCACAGACAGCAGGTTTTGAACTCTTGACAGATGAACATTCATCACAGTGCCATGTTATCCTAACCCCATAACACAAGACTCTGAACGGAATGGACAATTAAACCTAGATCATTTCCATTACCTTCCTGCAGTACTTTGGGCTGGATCCAAATCCCAGGGAAGCCAATGGGAGCAGAAGCCAGACTTTCCAAGTACTGACTGAAAGCTCCAAATTTAAATAAAACAGAAGTAGTTTTCATGCAAGCTGACAGATCTTCAGGACACCAAAGTAAATTTAGCTTCACAGCCCTTTTCTGAACCATTTAAATCTGAATTTAAAAATAAGTGTACATGGCAAAAAATTGCTTAAGGAAGATTTAACTTTTATGTCCTTCACAGTTACCCCTACAGAGTTTCAACTATATTAAACCTTCTTCATTTATATACACCTCTAAAACCATTTGGCAGCTATTCCTACCCTATATCCTTAATCCATGGTGGGGGAACAGAAATCTGCATAAAATAGAAATCTTTGGAGCTGGAGTTTCTCCAAAGGGCAATAAATCTTCAATTTCTTATTTAGGTTAGGGGAGGGAGCATGTTTATGAGAACATCCTCCAAAAGTTATGCTTTGAATCTTTATGAAATACATTAACAGTAATGCAACCAAATAGAAAGTGTTTCACTTAACATTTTACTCTACTGGCTTTTAAATTTTAATGGAATTAAAACTACTTCATTTTGATTATATTCCTTTGAGAATAATGTTGCAATTATGCCATGTGTCTCAACCTATGACCAGGAGCAGGAACCCTGGGTTTTGCTGATGTGGGTTTGCAAGCCTTTGGTACGCACATAATCCAGTTGGATTTTTACAACTGCTGCCCAGTGTAATCTCTGATAAAGCTTTGCATTTCCATAGCCCTCAGTAACTTCAACTATGCAAAGAGAGACAACTCTGAGTAGGCTGTCTTTGAACCCTGCTTTGGAAATATATGCTTTTGTAAAATCTTAAGAGCACAGAAATGTACTGTCTATCAAAAAGTGAGTATGTCTGACTCCCATCTAGAGGTTTTCTCTTTCCTTTCACAAGAAGTAATTCTTAATAACAAATAAAAGCAGTTCACCAGGTATCAAAGCACAGAAATGTTGTGCTTTAATTAACACAAGTGGCAGGATTTTCGATGAACACCGATTTTCCAAAGCACTCAGATGATTTATTGTCTAGCCTCAGCAGGTACTTTCTTGCATTTCAAATTTCAGGTCGCACAGAAAAGCACACAGAAATGTTACATTTTCTGGATGCCGATGTTTACAGAGGACCAGAGAACATTTCCAGGCCTCTATCACTAGGCACAGCAAGCCAGGATTCTTCATGGTACCACCTCTGCCCAGACACAGCCATCAGAATATGGCTGCTCCTTTAAGGAGAGATCCCTCCCCTCCTTTTTCTCGCAATGTTTCCTTCTTCTCTGAAGCAACTAATAGACAAAGCACAGAATAAGGAATGGGCTCCAGAAATCCCAAATATTACATTGTACTTAAATGAAGGATCAATCTTGACACTGCACTACACATCAGTTTAAAAGCACACTGTTTCATTGATGCAGCGATCTGAAGAGAGGCTAATTCCTACCAGTTTATCCCATGTAGCATCCTGTAATCCTGTAATGCATGATGGACTTAAAACAAACCTGTGTAGGGAAGTAGTAGAGTTCACTGTTTTCCCTTAAAACCTTTTTGGCGAGAGTTCACATGTAACTTGAAGGACAACAGTACGAACTTCTGTTTTCCTGCAGAGAGCTTTCCCTCTGTGCCTTGTCAAAGCAACTGATACAGTCTAACAGCAGAATGGTTTCTGATGGAATTAAACACCTCCTTGTCTCTGGCTGTGTTCTCACACTGTGGTGTAGGTACAGGCTTTTTTGGGAGGAGGGAGGACAAGCTGTGTTTCAGCAGCAGCGTGCATGTGAGCAGAACTGCAGGACCCTTAGTCTGAAGCTCCCTCTGCTTCGCATCTTTCCCCCAACAGACTCCCTGCTTTTAGCTCTGGGTCTGTTCCAGCCATCTCAAAAGGCAGGTTAGCTGTAGGCTTGAAAATATTCTCAAGCATGGGGAATTTTATAAAGAAGCTATTTTTTTCTAATGTTCTCATCATTATAGCCTTTAAGACGTTTTACATCTTCAGAGGAAGTGAAGACCTGAGAAATCTCAGTATGCTCTGTTTCAAAAACGGAAAATGACATTCCATGATCTTACTGAAGACCATACGTCCATGTCAGGGCATTTTCTGCACTCTGGCAATGTCTCATCTATTCTTCATTAACCAAAAATAATCCGTATTTTGAGGTACTGTATCAAAACAAAACAAGAAGAGTCAAAGTTGCAGAAGAGCCAGAACAAAACTTGCCCCAAACCCATCTACTTTCCACCACTCATGCTAGTAAAACTTCCTCACACCACAGCTCTGCCCAAGATGCCTGTCACAGGCACTGTCAGGGACTGAGAGGGTGATTTGCCTCATGGCTCTGGCAGGATAACAGTCATTTTCAGCTACAGCCCTAGACACTGCTCACGGACAGGATCATCCCTGGCCAGGACACACACACGACAGGGTGGGGACACAACCAGGTTGCAAAACTCTGAAGCTTCCTGTTACGTTTGGGTAAATAGGAAAGAAAGAAAAAAAAAAAAAAAAAAAAACAAAAAAAAAAAAAACATGTATAATGGTGAGATTTACAGCTTTTTTTAAAACTTTTTTTTATTCTTACAAACCCATTTGCATTGGTAGTTTTTGCTTAATTTCAAGAGTTGGGACATCAGTAGTAGTCAACCTCTAGGCTTGCAGTGCACGAGTGAAGACTATAAAATCAATTCAAGTGTCCAGCGCCGTAAAGTTCAGCTGTGTGCACAACAAAGTCCATTCCCAGCAACATACAAATACAGAAAAATATGTAGCAAAAAAGCTGAATAAATTATAAATACTTGAGAAATGTGGTGCAAAATGTAATGTAAGGAGAGCTGAACCAAGGCACTTGTTTCCATGTGTTACTGAGGACACCGTCTCTGTACTGTAGCATCACTCCTTAGTGAGAAGGGTCATCCAAACCAGACCCAAATCTGAAAATACAGAACCGTGTACGAGACGGACACCATCTTTCACTTCACAGTGCACGAATCAAAGGTGTTACCAAAGTTCTCCTGATAAACACAGCATCAGCAAGTATTTTAACTCCTCCTTCGTCCCGGTTTTAGACTTGTCAGTTGTGTGAAAAGAAGTCACCAGTCTATTTTAAGCAAAAACATTTCTGCAGAAGTCCCTGTTGGCTGCTATTAGCCAGACGGGATCTACATGCGAGTCTGGGGAGCGGTATCAAAGTGTGTTGAGTGACAAAAACCAGGGCAGCCCAGTCCAGCCCCAGATGCAGCCCCAAAACAGAGTGCCTGCTGTTCAGAGCTGCCGCAGCCATGGCAAAGGTGGGACGGGCACGCAAGCCTGTCACGGGTTTGACAGGTGCTCACAACAGCGAAGCGTATTGTCACGGAGTCCATTGAACTAAGAGAAAATACCAAAAAAAGGACAAAGCACACCATTGCTGTCGCAGTATTGTGTCTTTCAAATGGATCTGAGAACAGAAAAACTGGGATCCTAAATTAAATCTGTAGTGAACACGCCACCAAGTTTTCACACGAGTGCTCTTGGCTAATCTGGTAAGTGGAGTCAAGCCGAAATCAAGACTTCAAAAATCACTTCAAGAGGGAAAAATAAAGTTCACGCTTACTCTGTCTGCTTGAGCTCTCTCTCTCTCAAAAAAAAAAAAAAAAAAAGACGTAAAACCAAAAAGGAGAACAATTCCACAAGCCACAGCAATGCGAGCGTACACACATCCATCTTTCGCTGCCAGAAACTGAAGCTCCTGCTTAAAAACCACCAGACTCGGGGCAGTCTCCGGGACAGGGCCCTCGGCGCTCCGGCTGCCTCCCTCCCTCCCGAGCCGGGCCTCGCTCCGGGCGCGGGGTGCGGCCGCCTGGCCCTGCCCGGCCGGCTCCCCTCGGCTCTGCTCGCCCGGCCCGCCTCAGTACCGGGGGGCGGCGGGGCCCGGCGGGGCGGTGGCGGGGCCGCCCCCGGGGCAGCCGCAGCAGCGCAGAGTGTAGTTGCGGCCGCCGTTGTTGTCCCAGAACTCGCCCTGCGGGCTGCGGTAGCGGATGGCGAAGTGCAGGGCCGAGCCCTCCCGGAGGCTCGGCGGGACGCACAGGGTGAAACCGTAGCGCTCGGCCGGCGGCTCGGGGGGCAGGGGCGCGGCCGGGACGTCCACGAAGGAGAGCCACTCGTTGAAGGTGTAGCGCACCGTCACCTCCTTGGGGCCGGGGCCGCCCAGCACCTGCACCGTGCCCCGCACGTCGGTGGGCGCCGCGGGCCGCCCTAGGCGCTCCAGGCAGACGCGCTGCCGCCGCAGCCGCTCGGCGCCGGGCTCGCCGCCGTCGGGGAAGTCGGGCACCAGGAGCAGCGCGGGCGGCGGGGGCTCGGCGCCGGGCGGCGGCGGGTCCCGCTCCTCGCCGGGCGGGCTCTGCAGGTGCGACAGCGCGGCGGGCGGCACCTGCGGCTCCTCGGCGTCGCTGAAGTGCTTGACGCTGGCGAGGCTCAGCCCCAGCGAGTCGGCGAACTGCACCCGCTTCTTGCACTTGCCGCAACAATCTTCGCCCGCCGCCGCCTCCCCCTCCTCTTCCTCCTCCTCCCCCTCCTCCTGCCGCTCGCCGGGGCCGGGGGACGGCGGCCGCCCGCAGCGGCGCAGCTCCAGCAGCACCAGCCGCTCCCCCGCCGCCTCCCGCTTGGCGTCGCGGGGCACCGTCGGGGCCGCGCCGCGGAGCCGCCGCTCCTCGGCCGCCAGCTCCTGCCGCGGGCGTGCGGGGCTCGCCATGGCGGGGCGCCCCGCTGGGCCCGTCCCGGCCGCCCCTGTGCCGACAGGCGGACGGGCCGACACCGCTTTATCCGGCGCCCCCGCCGCAGGCCCCGGGCTGGGGGCGCGCCCCCCCGCCGGCCCCGGAGCCTCCCCGCGGGGCTGGGGCGGCCGCGGGCGGGGGCGGGACCTCCCTGGACGGGCAACGCGGAAACAGCCGCGACGGGCGGCCCCGCACGTCCTCCCGCCCGCCGGGGGCCGCGGTTACCAGGGCGCGGAGCAGCGAGCAGCGAGCAACGCTCCGAGTTTTACGGGCTTGGAGCGGAGACGGGCAGCGGCCAGAGGCGCCCCGCCGGGGTCCCCCACGCCTCCCCGCCCCGCGCACCCAGGCCGGGGGGCTGCTGGAGCAGGCTTCGTTATTAATGTAATTAATTCTTTTTTATTATTATCGTCACCGTCGTCGTAATTTAGGCCTCCACCCGTCGGAGGTTCGCCGAAGAAAGAGCCGGAGAGTCAGGATTAAGCAGGAGCCCCCCAGCTGGCATCACCGAGCAGTTCCGTCCGTTCAGGGAACGGGAGGCGATGGGAGTTGAGCGGCCCCTCGGGACCGGGGCTGAGCCGCCGCCCTCCTCGCCGTCCTGGGCGTAAAAGAAGGGCTGGGTGCTGCGCTTGAGCCGCCCTCATCTGCTGCTGGGAGTTTGTGAGACCCCCGGGTTTTGAGTGTAAATCAGTTTCCACCCTCCTAACTGCAGAGAAAATCTTTGAGACCAGAGCTCGAGGACAAAACCCCAAAGGTAAAACAAACTCCAGAGGCATTAACTTTTAAAAAGTACGATACGTTTTGTAAGCAAATATCTTTTTTTTTTTTACCCACACCTAACTGTACTGTTACTTGTGTGAAATCCAGTCCAAAGGCTCAGGAGGCAGAGACGTGCGCAACCAACCTTTTAGAAAGTCAGGCTATCTCCAAAGTTTCCAAATAAAAAAAAAAAAAAAAAAAAAAAAAAAAAAAAAAAAAAAAAAAAAAAAAAAAAAAAAAAAAAAAAAAAAAAAAAAAAAAAGAGGAAAACAAGAAGGGAAAGCAAAATACAGGCATTGCCCCTAAATAAATAAAGAGAAGTAGTATCCCTCTCGGTTTTATTTTGTAGGCATGACGCTTGGTAAACAGCCTGACGCATAAAAACAACATGTTTTTATAAGCAGGATGAAGTTCATATCTGAGACGTTTCCAAACTTGGACCTATACTTTGTGCGTGCCACAGCTATTGTCTGGGGTGATTTGCATGGATGATTGCAAAAATACTGCATTATTAAACTTCCCTCCATTCTTTTTCTCATGGAAGAGGCACCAAGAAGCATATGCAGACAACCCAGTGCTTTTTGAAGCAACGTACTCCCACTATGGATTTAGCAAGGAGGCCTTTTTTGTTTGTTTTGCATAGGTTGTTTTATTTTTAGCATCAGTCTGGTTGCCAAAAGGCAGCCTCCCAGTGTGAGTGAATACACTGCAGTTCAACTGAGTGTGCAGTCTGGGTCTCGCAGAGGAATGAATGTCAAAGCAGCAGAAACATCACCCAACAGTTTTCTTAGTAAACACTGCTGTGAGGATGTTGCTGCTACACCTTGATGGAAGAGCTGCACAGCGAGAAGCTCCTCAGGAGTGCTGGATGATCTGACTACTCGACATTTGTTTGTCGTTTGGTTTGGGCCATTGTAAGAAGAGGAACAAAGGACAAACATCCTGGCTGGCACCCGCTGTGCTGATGGGAAACATGATGAACACCGGTTTGCAATCAGCTGCCGATCACCAGCTCTGCTGGGAGCTGCCACTTTTGGCAGGCTGTTGGCTAAACCCTTCCTTTGCCTTGTCCGCTCCAAGGGAGCTGGTCTCTGCCACCATTTCAGCTTTTGGAACCAACCAGCCTCAACTTAATGGTGCTAAACCACAGACGGAGGTCCTGAGTTACTCAGCTGAGCTCTGTGGTGGAGCACAGGAAGGTGGAACACGATTGTCCGCTTCGTGGTCGTGGCAGCAAAGGTGCTGGTGTCACCTGTTTGCATCATCACTCCCAACCTGCTGGTGTCTCTAGAAGAGAAGTGGTTGGGAATTTGGGTCTCTCCCAAACACACTCCTGTTAAGTAACATTCACGGGTTGCAAGCCCTTTCTTACTTGTGCCTGGAAGTGAGACCTCCTCACTCACCTGTCTGAGGCTTGTGACACCTCAAAGTACCAAGCTGGAAAGAAGAAGAATGAATAGATGATGTGTAGGATAAGGGTGCTTAGTACTTTTCAAGAACCCTTACCTAAAATACAACACTGCTACTTTAATTTCTTGAAGTGCTATCTATTATATGGTGGTGTAAGCAGAAATGAAGAAAGCAGCCCTTACTTCCGCATGTGGAAGCTATCCCAGCTTGCCAAATCATTAACAAATGTTTTAAGTAGCGAAGGGAAAAAATTGTGCCATTTGCTCATAAGGCAAAACCATTTGGACTACTAGGAATTTCAGAGTAATGTGAAAGGTTTAAGCAAAATAAGGGACAGCAAAAAGAGAAAACAACTGTAAATATTGATAAGAGTTAAGTAATTTGGTAGCAATTAATACACATTTCTTATATGTTCCATAACTCTGGGAGACAGGCCTGCAAAAATAACTACAATTCATAGAAAATAAGCAAAAGCAGTTAAGCCAACAGGATTCCATATTGCAGGAAAATAATTAAAATCAGGCAATTAACAGCACACAAACTCATATTTTAGTGGGAATCAATTGCTACCATTTTGAAAGGAGTAAGAAATCAGATAAACCTTTAGAACAGATGTTCAACTACACAACAGCCCTGCCAGAGGACATTAGTTAAGGAGGCACTTAGTGTTCTCTTACATGTTTTAAAATGGCTTCCCCTAAAAAAGAGGTGCAAGCCGAGTCTCAGGCTTCTAAGTATTTTACCACATTTGCTATTAAAGAAAATGTGCTAAAACCTGAGGGATTTCCTAGTAAAAGAAAGATAGCATTATTAGCAGCCATGAGGCTTTTTGCATTCCCTGACCCTGGACCAGATATGTTCAGGATTATCAACTACACACAGCATCAACACAGCACTTTCTTTCATTTCCCTGCTTCTTGTTTCACAACAGCCCACCTTGAGCCCATCCTGCAATCAGCACACGCATTTTGCAGAAGCATTTTCATCCTAAGATGATTATTGAAAATGGCATTGAAAAAAAAGAATGTAAAAATCAGTGGTAAGCAACCCATGGTATTGCTTTTCAGTTCTCACAGTGGTTGCATGGGAATGTATTACTCAGAAGTCATTAGAGCAGGGATTTTGGGCTGGAGTTGTATTTGATGTGGAGCTTGATAAATTGGTCAAGCTGCTTGGATTGATAGTTGGCATCATTCGAACAGAAAATAATTATGAAAATATTTGTTTGCAGACATCCAGAGTTGAGTAACTGGAGGAATCTCTGGATTCAACTCAACCACACAATGTAAAATACAAACTCATTCCAATACTGTTCATGATTTCTTTTAATGCATTTTTAATATTACCTTCAACTTTCAAACCAAAGCTAGCAGATTTTCCAGTTAGTCCAAGGTAAAGTATTCCATTTTTGGATGTACCTAGTTCAAATATGCCAGATCTCTCCAATTTCCTACTTAAATGTTAGCTCTCCCACGACAATAGCTTGTCAGAAAATGTGAATGAGTTATAACTCCTAAGCCCTATGAAACAATTTACAGGGATTTAGAAATAGGCAGGGATTATCACAGTTCACACACAAAATTAATACCACCTTTTTCAAATGCTAGCAGCATTCATTCAAACAATATTCTTGCTTTGCTTTGAAAATTATGTAGCTCTTTGTCCCAGTTCTAGCAGTCATGTTTTTTGTACAAAAATTCCAGCAAGGCTATTAATAGGGTCCTCAATTATTGAAAACAAAAAGAAAGATATTCCCTATCCCATATGGGATTTCAGTTTACTACGTTTATGAGGATGGTCAAACACTGAATAAAAAACTCAGTGGGTCTATACAATATGAATAGAAATTATTCAGAAGTTACATTATTAGATATAATTTTCTTCTTTATGCAGGTAAACCAAGCAGCCATACTTCAAAAAAGCATGCGTTAGGTCCATAATCGGAAAAGTACTGAAATGAAACCAAATAGATGGAGGTGATTACTTTAATTTCCAAATCTTAAATACAAATATTTAAGTGTAATTTCTGCAGCATGCCCAGCAAGTAAAACCCTTTAGAGCTTTGAGTCTCTTTTAGCACTTTTAGAGATCTCTGCTGTACAGTTTTTCTTGTGTCTCGGCAGACTTTCATCTGATGTTCCTAATGAGATTAAATGCATGAAAATACACTTATTCTAAACTACAGCAATGGCTGTGTTTCCTATAATGATGTTGAATATCCTTTTCAATTACTAAGTCTTTGGCGGTAAGGCAAGGAATGTCTCTTCGTTTGGGTGAAATGCTGACCTCCTTGAAGGCGGAGTTTTGTCATTGATTTCAGTAGGTCCAAGATTTCCCTATGTCTGGTATAAAATCACGGCCATTCTTCAGGAAAAGTAAATATATAGCAATGGCACAAAGGATTCTAAATTCAGAATGAAATTGGCATTAACTGTGACAAAACTATGTTGCACGAAAACTTACATTCACTAAGATTTCAGAAGCATTGCTTTGATCTTGTGGTTCATAAAGATGTCAAGATAGGTTTAATATATTTTCTATGTATAAGG
This sequence comes from Brachypodius melanocephalos, assembly GCA_013398615.1. Taxonomy (NCBI): domain Eukaryota; kingdom Metazoa; phylum Chordata; class Aves; order Passeriformes; family Pycnonotidae; genus Brachypodius; species Brachypodius melanocephalos. The sequence goes on along the minus strand of VZSR01003809.1, from coordinate 2,087,614 downwards.
TATTTATCTGAACTTTTTATGTTCGTGTGGTATACTGAAAATCTTAGGCCATTTGTCAATCTTTTAATCAGTAAATTATGTGGTGATAAAAACCCCCTCCCGTGTACAAGTTATCATCCTGCCTTCCAGATAGATTGTTGTTGCATTTCGACCATTTAACTCAAATAAACAGTCTCTGAAAAAGAAAAGTTCAGATTACCAGCGAGAAAAAATGGTTTCAGCTTCCAAAGGGTATTCACAGCATAGGAGTTGAAAAGGGTTTTGTTTTATGGGTTTTGTTTGTTTTAATGTGGATCTCCAGAAAGTTGCAGAACCGCATCTCTTTCAAAAGTTTCTGATGAACACTAGGATCCAGGTTCTCACATGTAAAACCTCTGTGTTTGTGTGGCGGTTTGTTTGGTTGTTTCAGGGTTTTTTTTAAATCTAGGAAAAGTATAATTAGTTCAAATTCTTGCCCTACATTATGCTAGTGTACTGCTTTGGACTTGAGTGAGGAAGAAGCTCAATCTTATCCAGGTTAGGTTGATACAAAGGGCATTCTATCCCCAAAACTATTGCTAAAGTATTAAAATAATTAACTTTTTTTCTTGCTTTCTTTCTTAAGTTGCTGGATTTTGCTCCTGCCCTGCCACCTAGCAGCCTGCCTTTGGAAAACATAACCCAATGTCTTCTTAAAATTCTGTAAGGAAACTTATTCAGATAGAAGAAGTTTAGCTCTTGTCTAAGGACACTCAGAAATTCCAAATGCTTGACATACCCTCCAAAATTAACTACTGGAAAGGATATAAAACATGACAAAACAACACATCTCTAGATCACCTTTTTGAGTTGTTAGCACATGACCATTACATGTCTGAGCCATGAGATTTCCCCCCGCCCCCCGCTCCTTTCTTCCCACTCTACAGCATTAGATTTTTTTACTCATTGGAAGTGCAACATGAAAATGGAAAACAACATGAACTTTCACCCACATTAATTCTGCTTTGTCTTTTTGTGTTTGTTACAAGCAGCAAGGCGCGCAGCTCACTCAAAATCGATAGTGGCGTGAACTCATTTGGTCGCTCCCAGGACAACAGAATTTGCCAGCTGGTCAGAAGGACCTTCATGACGTCGGCTGGCAAAACCTCGCTGCTCGTCAGAGTTGTGTTTGACGTGGCACAATGGAATGCTAACCTGACCTCATCAACTCAGATACCTCCCTGTCCTTTGGGAAAACAGAGTTGGGAAATCCAGCCTGTTTTAACAACAACTGGCAAATGTTGGCCAACCTTTTCGGTCCAGCAGTCACAGATGGGTAAGTTGTCCCATGTCTTGGGTTAAAATGGGAATAGGCTTCCAAGCCATCTTGCTGTATAAATGCTGCATTAGAATTTGTTGGCTTGGATGTGTGTCTTTTCATACTGTCAAAAAAGGAATAAATTCAACCCTGTCTCTCTGCATTTTCCCAGACTGCCTCAGTTACAGTCAGTTCTCAATAGCTCAGCTATGATACCACATAGCAAAACAGGTATCTGAGAGAGTATATCCTGTAAAGAGAGAGAATGTTTATCACAGTCATTTACATTGATTCTCATGACTTATGAACATCATAACTTCATTTGATGTGTATATAAACCAGTGACTAGGAATCTGTAACACAATACATTACTTTTAAAAGCACACAAGGAGACTTCAGAGCTGAATTTCAGTGAATAAAATGGATTATGTAGTGGGCTGAATACAGAGAGATTTGCTTTTCTAAAGAATGTTAATAGTTTTTACAGTAGGAAAGAAAGAAAAGCAGAAATATGCACTGCTTTAATGTTAGTGTGGCATTCTATTAAGTGAGCCTGTACTTGAAAACTCTTAAGTGCATGAACAAGAAACAGGACTGCATGATAGAGCCTAACCCCATAAAAGCAAAAGACTGTCACAATAGCTGTCATTAACAGTACACAAATAAAAATTGCTGAAGTAGCCATCTATGAATGCAGGGATGCTTAGTCCTGCATCACCAGAAATAAAAAATAGAAAGAAAGTTTTCTATTTCACTGACTATAAAAACAGTTAAAAAACCAGTTAAAAGTTCCACGATCCCAGTGAGTTCAGTTCCACAGCTTCAGCGTGTTCAGCAGGAAAGGCAGAAAAGAAGCTCCATCTGGTGGTGTGGCTGATTGTCATGGCTTTTCAGTTTCATCTGATTGCAAACACATTCCTCTCCAGCAACAAAATGAAAAATTGAAATAACATGTAAAAGATCACCTGTCCTATAAATGGAACCAGTGTTATCTAACACTTTAAAATAAGAAAATATGCTAAAACCAGCACTTTCTATTTGAAACAAATCAGAGTTGAAGCTTTGCAATACAAGGCACACATGATCCTGCCAGAGTAGTAATCTAACAAACACGAAAGAGTGCATTAGCACACTTCAAGAGGTCCAGAGTGGGGCGAAGAAAAGGCAAGAATCACTGGTTAAAGGGTGAAGGAGGAGGTGTGTGAACATCAAGTCAGGATTGCTGCTACACCTGTCACATAAAAATTTTATTTATTTATTTATTTATTTATTTATTATTTTTATTATTATTACTGTTTGCAAAGAATTGCCGAACAGACTGCAGTGATGTTGGTGGTCAGGTAAAATGATTTGACCTAAGCTTCCAAGTGATTTTAGCAAGTATTTAATTCTATTACATTATTTCAGCAAAGTCATGGCTTTGCAGGATTGGGAAACACGTTCCCCCAAGTTGATGTTATAAAATGTTATTAGCACTGTAAACTATAAACCTAATTGGGTAGATGATGCTAGGTGGAGCCACTGACATGCTATGCTTACTTTCATGCACAAGTTCATGTCTGCTACTGCTCCTTCAAGAACCCATGGCAATTCCTCTCAAGACATGCTCCTAGTCCAAGTTTGTGTTAAACAACAGCAATTTTAAACAAGATACACATAAACCTTGTCCTGCAAACTCAGGTAAATAAAATACACTTTGTCTACTCTTTTGTAGTGCCCACATTTCAATGGGCAAAATGCTGCATTTCATCAAATCAATGTATCATTACTTTTTTCCTAAATAGTAGAACAGAGCCTAATATTAATTACCCACAAAAAATGTTAAAAGAATGATGGGAATACAGGTTCAAGCATCAATACACTAAAATTGCCTGAAGTCACATTGCCTTTATGACCTTAATGCAACCTTTTTTTTTTTTTTTTTTTTTTTTTTTTTTTTGAGCCCATCGTTAAGGTTACAGCCTTTAATTATGCATTTTTAGGCCCTTTTTCTTTCAGGGCCGTCTCATTAAGCACACAAGATAGACAGGTGTTGTCACTGCTTTCCTCCACATTGCTCAAAGTAGCTGCAGGCCTGACTTACTGAACAGTATTCCAGTCCTGCTCTGGAGAGGTGATTGGATTTCCTCACGGGATCCTCCATTGTGCTCAGCACCACAGTATCTTCAAGTGCTTCAGAAACAGGAGACTACTGTGAGATGAATTATTCCTGATTTTTAGCATTAGAGAGCTGAGCTGCAGAGAGGTCAAGGTAAAAAGTGTCCCTTTATTCTATGTGGTCATTTTAGAAGGGTGCAACTTGACTTTTGAAATTGCTTATGAGATTTTTCATGGACTCAGTGCATCACTTCTTTTGATTTCAGCTAGAGCTCAGTAACTCTGAAATCTGACTGCTTGGGTTATTGGGGTAGAAAATTATCAGTATGCATTAGGTAGCCAAGCTAGTTTGAGCAATTTGCATAGCACTGTCAGGTGCTCACTGTCTGGAGCAGCAATGAAAATTTAGTCCCTTTAGGCTAGAAAATCACTTGCCTCTGTGGCAGGACCATCATTTTCCATCCTGCATTCTTTGTAATTTGAAGAAAATGAAGTCCAAGTCCTCCAGCCATGTAAGTAGTATGTGATCACAGCATTAAAACCTTACCAAAGTATGTTATCATGATTCATATCACCATGAATTGGAATTGCAACCTTAAAAAAGTTCTTTTAGACTTTTTGTTCCTACTGGCTTGGCGCAATTCAGGGCAATTGTTTTTACAAGCCTTCTGCAGACAATACATAGTTCAATACAATTTTATACAGTAAATATTTAAGAATAAGTTTAGCAAAATGTTTCCTTTGCTGATATCTGGACTACTAATCTGCTGTAACTCTGCTTCTGTGTCCTTTTTCATATCCAACTAAAACAAAAAGACAAATCCCACGTCTCCCATTTGTTTTCACTCCCAAACTGAGGAAACCTTTAAAGGCTGCTACCTCTGTGACTCAGTACATCTTTTCTAATGTCTCTGTAATATGATAGACTGTGAATGCAACCTAACGATGCCAAAACTGAGTTGTTTATCTTTTTACTTCGTGAAGCAGAAGGACTCATTTCAGTTTGAAAATACTTCAAGAAGGCACACTGTAAGGAGTTCAAAAACAATTCAGTTGAAAGAAGACACTTTGTTTTCAAAATAAAGATATTCTTGAAGAAGAAGTGGTACCATTCACACTCTGCTCCATCTCCCATCCAAGAAACAGAAGTTCTTGAGCACAGTTAAATGAACAGAAAGTTTTCACTGCTCTATGTTACCCTCTTCCCAAGAGCAGTAAGTAGATCACTGCCCACTCCTCCCGCTGGACGTGTTGCTTTGATTTCTGGTAGTTAATGTCCCTCTTTCATAATCACATAAGCAGTGCTACCCAGAGCCTTAACATCTGAGCATTTAACTTGCAAATCTAAGGATAACTCAACATGATCAAGATTAGCCAGATTAGTCTTAGGGAACCAATATTTTGAGCCCTTAGTTATCTTATGAATTATTAATCAGGCTGGAGACATGAGGAGGAGCAACTTAACAACCAAGGGGGATTAATGAATTGATGAACTTAGCAAGAATTTTAAGAGCAATGGATTAATTTTCATTGTGAATATAAAATGAATTCAGTGATTTAAAAAAGCTGAATTACCTCAAAGATCTGTTTCAAGAGTAATTTTCTCTCCTTTGCAGTTTTTCTTTTTTACTTGTTGTCCTCGAAGATTGCATTTAATTTCACTTAATTTTATACGCTGTTTTTAGTTATCCTGGCAAATGAAGAAAAAATGGCATTTCTTACGTCTCCCAAAAGAAGGATGCATTCATTCCCCAACAGAAATCACTTCCTTTGCACTCTAAGAGAAAAAAGTTTATCATGGCCAAAGGCAGAGGGCTTTTATTTAACTGTGAAGCCTGTCTTACATTCAAATTTGAAGATTAATGACTCTGTGCAAAATTCTATGTCTCGTTCCTGCCATATGTTCAGAGCGGGTGTCTTGTCACTATGGTTTACAAATGAATCCATCTAGTCATCATTTCTTGATTCATGTTACAGAACAGGAAGACCCATAAAGTTCTGTCACTCAGCTGCAACAAGATGCAAATCACCCTCTTCCTTTTTCACATTTAAGTACAGTGGAGAAAAGTAGTGAGGTGGTCACCTCTCAGTCCTGCAGAGAGCTCTAATTCTCCAGGCAACCAGTGAAGTCTAAAAGTTTATTTGAGGTGCCATGTCTTCACACTGATCCAGTTTTTGATGTTTGCTTGATTTAATGGATGGTGCAGTTTCGTGTCTGGATTTTTTGCCTAAAACAAAAATCCAGGAATGTACAAAGGTTTGCCTGTTCCTTAACATGTTCCCAAACGAAACAGCAACTACAGGAAGAAGTTAATCTGAGTGCAACCTGCTAGAAGACAGAATACAAAGACACAAGTTCTAAGGATGAAATTGATTTTCCTTCTCATCATTGCAATCACCAGCAGATTTTGTGTGAATGGGTTGCACAGGCAAAGAGCCAACTTGCAGTGACAGAGCTTTTATTCAAAATTTTTTAAAACACTTAGGCATGAAAAAGTAATCGAGGAAATTTCACATTTTCCGCAGTTGTTTGGATAAAACTGCATTTATAGAAAATATAATTGGTTTAAATTCACCAAAATTTAGGTTTAAACCATAATCCACAGATTGCTGTTCTTTCAAAGTAGCATTTTTAATATTTCATTCAAAATACGGGCTTAAAAAAGAAATACAAATACCTCAGAGTCATTCTGGACAAAAAAAAATCCCTAAAAACCCAGAAGATTTTAAAAAAACAGTATGTGAGTGCAAACATTCTAAGGAAGAAAAATAGAAAAAGGAAAGGAGACTAGAACAGGCTACATGCCTGTTAACATTTTAACTGTGCACACCTCCCAGGAAAGGTGCTTGGGAGGCCTCCAGTCTTCAAAATCATGGGGACCAGAGTAAAAAATAACCTCATGTCTGTAGTTATGGCCTCAGCTCATACATACATACACACTTCTGTGTTTATACTCTTACCTGTGCTCCTGGCTTCTCATCTTACTCTCATGTGTTTATAGTCATACATATGTGTGTATTTACCTTAACTTGATGGTTAACCTTCACATAGTCTTTTAAATACTTCCTGAACAAAACTTGCTTCCATTGTTCCTATGAGCCAGTTTAACATCAGCATAGTTGGAAGGTGAGGGCAGGGAGAATATTTTTAGTGTACTTCTAGGCTGAAACTTTGAATGTTGCTCAAATAAATGAAATGTACAATTCTAATTTTAAACTTTTGATAAGGCCACACTGGTCCCTAAACTTTTAGATCTTACTGAAAATACTACTCTTACCAAGGAATGTGGTTTTGGTTTGTTTGTGGGTTTGGGTCTTTTTGAAAATCTTGGGTTATTTTAAATACTACACGGTTTCTGTTGTTTGATTTCGTAGATAATATTAAGGAGAGAAATTGTGAATCCAGGCACTCCAGTAACTGCTTTTTGAAAATCTATGTGCAGGCAGGGTGGGTGAGGCAAACACTCCATCCAGCCATAAAGAGGCTTCCAGCTGGCTGAGAGAATAGGCTCCTCTCCCTGTGGCTTTCTTCCTCTGCTGGCACCATCTCCAGCTTCTCTGTGCTTGAAACCAGCAACCACATGGCTCTGATGTTGCATTGCAAAAGGATGATTGAAATTTTACTGTGCTAAGCTTGCAGGGCCAAACTTTGGCATCCATCCTTGGTGGAAACAGCTACTGCCAGCCCCACACAAGATTGGCGTGAAGTGCAGCACAGGACCTTTTATAGCTTGGGGGTGTCAGAGAAACAGTATGGCAAGAGAAAAATGCCAGTGGCTTTGCAATCCAAACACTTATTAATAAAATGCAGTAATACACAAAAGAATGAACAATAACAGGTACAAGAAATATTACTCATTTATTGGTAGGAAGGGCAAATCCTCTCCTTGAAGCAGTTTGGAAGATTGAGCTGTGACAGGAAGGAAGTACTGTGCACTGATCTTAAGAGAAAATCCACTCTACTTTTAAATTTCTGTGCCACTTTTTTTGTTTTGGTTTGGTTTTTTGGGTTTTTTTTTTGTTTTGTTTTGTTTTTTGTTTTTTGGGGTTTTTTTGTTAGGTGTGGACAGGAAGGAATGCTTAGTTATATTTTCTCTTTGCTTTGCTTCTGTATCTTCATGATGGTGTATTAAAGCAACAGTGTGATCTGCTGCAATCCCAAGAGCAGCACTAATGTTACTAGAAATAAAACGTTCTAAGGATATTATCAAGACAATTTCTGCAGTCACAACTAATATCCTTTGGCACAGCAGCTCATATAACAGGGAAAATGGTGTACACATTGAGAACAAAACTGCTACAATGAGTTTAACACAATCGTGTTAATTGGTTATTCAGTTTGAGGGGAAATGGTGCCTGTTAGCTGTCATTCCAGGAGAAGACACCTTGGCAATGGAAAATGCAGCATTTTCCCCATTTGTTATGGGACAAGGAGAAGGATATCTTTATTGCCCTTGGAAGGTTGAGGTGAGTGTGGAAATGTTCCCTAGGATGTCTCCCAGCAGATGAAGGGGCAACCAGAGGAACATAGTCACAGTTTGTTACCTACTGCAAGGAGGTGTCTAGAAAACAGAGTACATGTCCCTCATACTACCCATAAGTGAAGGACAATTGATTTGTTTAGGAGAGAGAATGTGAAAACTGAAAATTTGAAAACTCCGCAGAATCATGCAGGGCCTTGACAAAATGTGATCCTTGGGAGGCAAGTGGAGGTGATGGCCCTGCTTGAATATAGATGAAACACACTCCTTCTCCCCAGAACCCTGTTGGAGGAATTATCCCTCTCATTTCTTCTACCACTGCAATACCACAAAACTGAGTGAGTAGGAGGTTTCCCGGATTACCGAGGGTTTCGCTCTAAGAAAAACAGATCAGATGGTTGGTTGGTTGGTTGGTTGATTGGTTGGTTGGTTGGTGGTTTTTAAAGGCATTTTAAACCAAATCCAACAACCTGGTCCACGGTTAGCATTCACTGATCTTGCTGGCTTGAACAGCTGCTTTGGGGAGTAGCTCAGCAAAGCTTTGTCTGTAAGGCCCTTAAAGAACAAGTCTGAATGGGACCTTTTTTATAATCCATCACCACTCTGAATATATGGACTAGAGTGTGTAAAAAACAGGGTATAAAGCGAACTGGCCACATCTTCACCATCTTTCCACTTTCCTACACAAACCCCCCCCAATTTGATGCTGATCAAGTAAATTGCTGGTTTTCAGTCTTATGCATTTTATTATTTTTAGATTAACACAGTGCCAGAGGTACCTTTGTTTCTGTTTTGCCATGTACTAATTATAACAGCCAAGGTTAAAAGATTTAGACAACTTCCTTCCTTCTCTTCTGCAGTCAACACTATTTAAGAATGAAAAAACAGTGACTGAAAAGAAAAAGACTTTAGTTCAACTTAAAGACATAAACCAAAATCAAAATTCTGTCACAAATACTTGTTTAGATTTGATTTAATGAAACTCTAAGTATTTTAATAATGTTGTTTTTTAAATCAGAAAATCCAGCATTTAAGATTGTTCTTCCATAGTGAAAAAAAGTATATGCAAGAAACAGCTGGACTTCGCAAATGGAGATCCTGTACATAATTTGAAGATCAGACTTTTCTTTCCAAACTCAGTCATTTTATACAAAATCAGAATCAAATTTCACCAGTCCCAGAAAGTATTTGAGAGAAAGTATTTGAGAGATCCTTCTGTATTCCAACTTATTACCACAAGGTACCTCAAGGCAATCCTTTTCTCTTTACTATATCCTGTAACTGTCTTTAAGCATGCAGAAACTGAATTGCTGTAAAACTGCATTACCCTGTCACGGGTTTGAAATCCTTGGGGAAACTGTGATAGCTTTACACCTTAAATTATTTTAAATATTTAAAGTTTAAAAGGTGGGGTGTTTTGTTTTGTTTTATGATATAAAGAAATCCCATACCAAATTACTAATAAAACTGTAACAACCTCTATAAAAATGTTAGCATTAACCAACAATTACTATACACACACATACATATGTGTGATTTATGACTCATTTAAAGATAGAGAAATTCTGTATGTTACAACACAGACTACTGGACTTCTAAGTGGGTTTTAAAATGTAGTTTAGTATCTTCAGGGAGTTCTCTAAAACACACATACTCTATAATAGGACAGCCAATATCTATGAGGGTGGGTTAAAATTAATTGCCTGACATATGAACCAAACTGGCCGAACAGTGATGTGAATCCTTCAGTGCTCCACTGTGCTGCAGTGAACTACGCTCCTGCCAGAATCCGTAAAATACTGACTTAACACTGAATATGCATCCATGAATCTTGGCTCTCTTGACCCTTCCCCAGCGTATTTTTTCATCAATTCTCTTCTCATCCATTCATATCCCCAGCAGAAAGGATAAATTGTATGAGAAGAGAAGCTCATAAAAAGCCTCAACGCACCCCACAAAAAACAATCCCCCCGCCAAAAAAACACAAACCAAACAAACAATTAAAAGACCCTCTACATGCTGCTTTGAGTACAGCTGAAATTTCCTGCCTGACTCTCTGGGCTTATTGATTAGAGGCTTGAACTTTTCACCCCTTTAGCAGCACAGGCTTTCTGATGGCCGCAGTGCGAGGCTCGTCTGCCCACAGAGGCTTCTGCCCGCGGGTGTCATAATAGCAGACATTAATCATGTAGCTCCTTCCCCTTTAACTTTGCACGCTTAGAAGGCTACCGTGATTACACAGCCTTTTTTTAATTATTATTATTCGTAATAATCCAACCAATCTATTTCAACGGGCAGTGCAGAATTCAGCCCTGCCCCACGGCGTTCAGGAGCCAGTGACTTGCCGAGGTGCGGCTTTACCCCGACCACCGGCAGGGCACAATCCCCCGGGCTCGGAGCAGCAGCAGCAGCACAGTCCCGGTGTCCCCCCAGCACTCGGAGAGCTCATGCCCTGAAACAAGGGGGGCTGAATCAGCCTAACGAGCCGGAAGCGCTGCAGCAGCCACTGTGCTGGGTACAGAAACAGCAACTATCCACTAAGTTGCTTGGTGCCATTGTAAATTAAAGTGGAAGCCACGAATCCAGGGGACCGGCAGAAGAAACACTGCGGGAAGGCGGAAAAGCCGGGATGTTTGTGCATGCTTCGTGTGAAGTATACCAGGTACAGAAGGAGCGGAGAGACAACACAGCACACCCGGGACAGGGTCCCACTCTATGGCTGTGTGCAGTGCCTGCTCAGCCGAGCAGACTGCCCGGGGAGGCGCCCCGGGGCCCGGCAATGAGCCCCCAGCACCTGCGGGGCCTGGCACAGCCTGCAGGGCCTGGCTCAGCCTGCAGGGCTGCCCCGCAATCAGAAAACGGGTTGGGTTGGAAGGGACAGTAAAGACCATCCGGTTCCATCCCCTCTGCCATGGGCAAGGACACCTTCCACTACACCAGGTTGCTCAAAGCCCCATCCAACCTGGCCTTGAACACTTTCAGGGATGGAGCATCCACGACTTTTCTGGGCAAACTGTTCCAGTGCCTCACCACCCTCACAGTAAAGAATTTAATCTTCATATCTAATTTAACCTTGCTCTCTTTCAGGGTGAAGCCCTTGCCCCTTGTCCTGTCACTCCAGGCTCTTGGAAAAAGTCCCTCTCCAGACTGTGCCCCTCTCCTCGGGGCACCGAACAGCCGCCGTGCTGAAACCACCGCGCACTCAGCAGATGCACACCCAGCCCCTGCGGTGCCGGTGTCCGACCGGTGCCGAGGCTGCTCAGAGCCCGCAGGGACCAGGAGCCCCGGGCGACCACCGGCGCTGAGCAGAGCACCGCGGCCCCGCCGCCGCCACAGCGGAAGCAGCGGCGCTGCCGAAGCCGGCGGACGTGACCTCACGGTACGGCCCCTTCCCGGGCCTCCTCGCCGCGTCCGGCCGCTCCCGGTCGGGGGCAGAGGAGGAGTAAGGCGGGCGGGATCCGGGATGCTGCCGGCGCAGCTCGGGAGCGCGCCGCGGCACCTGCTGGTGTGCGAGCGGGGCCACGCGCGCCACCCGCGCTCGCGGCACGCGGCGCACGTGCGGGACCACGCCTACAGCTGCCGCGTGAGTGGCGCGAGCGCGGGCCCGGGGCCTCGGCGGGATCCGGTCAGGGAGGCGGGGAAAAGGGAAGGGAAGGGAAGGGAAGGGAAGGGAAGGGA